>OZ010738.1:108062113-108662113 GCA_963932295.1 Tipula lateralis
ATGTAAGTTTATATCGCTGGACTTACGATTCATGAATTGTTGGCATCCAATGAAGGCTATAGTCGAAGCCAATGAAATTAAAGGAATCTTCGGTTGTCCATGCCGATTGTTGCACGGCACGCTCTCGTTATGATAGAAAATACTTTTTTCTAAGTCATCTTTATGTCACTATATTATGTTTATTATAGTGCTTATTATTGTTTGGTTGTCAGAAAAAATTATCGAGAACTGTATACAGATGGCGGTATTAGAGCCTTTGTATATTATTCTTGACAAGACAATAATATGGGCGATCCGATAACACGGAGAGCTAATTCTTTAAACCCTTCAAATATTGCGACATTTCTCACCATATGCCTCCTAACTAATTTATGTCTCATTTCCTGCACTACTCATTCTATTTATTTCAGCTAACCCCTCATTAATACTTGTCTTCTTCCCTGTTAGCTTTGTGCAATCTAATTCTCCGATTTGTAAGAGATCTAAGAATTTTAGTGTCACATATGCTTGTCCAGCTGTATTCTCAGATAAACTACTGCATAATCTACTGTACTGCCTAGTATAGGACCAACAGTTTTATTCGACGTTTAACAGTGCCATGACTTCAATTTGGTTAGGAACTATCTCGGATGAATTCCGATAGTTCCTTTCCAAAAGTTCACGCGTACGATGGTATTTGTCCATAATGTAGCTGGACCATTAACTAAGGCTGATCGATATTTGATCGCAGCATCACATTTGCATTCATATGAATATTTCCAACCGTTTAGGAAGACATCCAGTCTGGTTGATATCATCTACTATTACTTTACTTACATCAAGATTATCTGTATATTCCGTGCATCTGGTACAAGTTGTAATAGAGCTTTTATCTTATACATATGGTCGTATCCTTTGATCTAAATTGTAAAAGTACGCTTTTATTGAGTACGAATCAATTCAAGATACCAATTAAGGTTGTAACTCCCCACTGTATCAAATCCAATTTCCATTCGGCTATTGTACATTTGATTACGATGAACTAGTGGCAGTTAAATAAAGTCGCCGAAGAGTAAAACATTAATGGCACTAAACTACTAATCTCATTTTTTCAGTTGTTCCAGGCGTGAGTCGACTTCAGCGTACTGTTCAATGTCGACCCATTTACTACTCTTTCCGCAACTCTTATTAATGCACAATGGCTTATTTCATATGTGGTTAGCGAGAAGATCTTTCCAGTTACTGCATTTCCAGTTATGAAGAGTATCACGTATGATTGGTACTACCATGCCTTTGTCACTCAAAGAAATTTCCCAGTAATTTAAACAATTTTCGAGTAATGCTGACAATTTCTTTGTTCCTATACGTCCAACAAAAATTCTGAGTTATTTTTACAAAGTAACAAAAGTTATTGATAAATTTTACAAAACATTAGTATTATTTACAAATAATTATTTGTTATTGGCACAAATCTTTAGTTAATTTAAAAATATATTTTAACATGGTCACAAAACCTATTGTTAAAATTAAAATTGTTTATTGAAGATAACATATTTTTTTGCAATAAAAACAATAAATTTGTATAGTTTACAAAATCAATTGGGAAAAGTCACAAAAAATTTGAAGAACCTACAAAAAACTAGTTACTTTTAAAATAACCTTTTTTAAAATTAACATTAGCTTTTATTACAGAAACAAAATATTTGTATCATTCATAAAATATTTTATATATTTTATAAATAATTTGAATAGTAAACAAATAGAAGTTTTGCAAATCTACAAAAATTTTGTGGTTCTATCAAATAGTTTTTCAAATGAGCAAAAATTTTGCTGTTTTCACAACAATTTAAACCCCATATTTGTAAATTTTACCAAAATGCAGTTGTTAAATACACACACATATATATATATATATATATATATATATATATATATATATATATATATATATATATATATATATATATATATATTATATATATATATATATATATATATATATATATATATATATATATATATATATATATATATATATATATATATATATATATAAATTACATATGCAGATGGAGAGAGGGGGAAAATTAAAACAAATTAATATTGTATTTATGTTAAAATTCAAAACTTTATTTATATTTCATTATATTATATTAGTTATATATTAAATTCATTCTAATATCATACTTATTATAATATTTCATTCCTTCTAATAATATACTTATTGTACTATATCTCGCAATATATATATATATATATATATATATAAATATATATATATATATATATATATATATATATATATATATATATATATATATATATATATATATATATATATATTTATATATATATATATATATATATATATATATATATATATATATATATATATATATATATATATATATATATATATATATAATTTATCAAATAACATACTTGTAATATAAAATTATAAAACACTTAACTAAAACGGAAGAACAATTCATTTTTACACAAGTTTTTATAATAATTCATAAAATTATATTTTATTATAACCTAAAACTAAACTTCTACTAAATAAATGTACTCATTATTTATCAGTTTGTTTTAATCGATTCATTAAATATATTATATTTGGATGTCGTTTCTCTTTGTTTGTTGTAATATTGTAAAAATAGTTTTGAAAATAAATCCAAACATATTGTGATTGAACTGGATATTCTAATTGAAATAAGTAGAATATATAGAAACAAATATCAATTGCTCGCAGAATAGAATAGAATTGATATCGTATTCCATCAAAATACACTAATATTTGTCTTGGGTTTACTACACTGCCAGTTATTAATAATAATGGTTGAATAGCTTTGTTATTTGAAATTTGAAGTTGCAGCTTTTCTTCGACTTCCTCCGCAGTTGCACCAATAAGCATTAGACTTTTCTGTGAGTCTTTAACTGAATAGCGCACATGCATTTTTTTATTTTGAGACGTTTTAACTTCTTTTATTGTGGGTGGTAACAGATAATGTAAGAGATGTATTATTATCGCGTGAAACCCATCTGGAAATGATTAAAAAAACACGAGAAAAATAAATATTAAAGATAAAAACTGGTAATATGAATTTTGAATATGAATTTTTTTAATTATAATACTTACTATCGTTCACCAGCTCTCGGTCTGCAATAATATTTAAAAGCTTCCGATCCTCTTCATCCTTTATTTTTTCACGTAGTAAGGGTATAATTTTATCAGAAAAATGGTCAAATTGTGAAGCTATGGACGGAGCATTTTTATATGAGTTTTTAAAATCTATTTCAACCTGAGTAAGTTAAATAATGAATATTAAATCTATATTTTAATTTTGAAAGTTTTAATTGTTACCAGTTTATAACCTAGTGGCCTTTTGTAGTGTGGCCATTTTAATAATATGTCCATGGTACTTGAACTGTTTCGAATCTCGTTGACTTTTTTAGCACTTGTTATTTGCCAATGCGTTTCAACCTCCGCCCAACTACAGTTGTTATGTCCAAGCACATTCAAACTGTTGTCCATCTGTTCTTGGTTTAATTGTAGATCTAGATTGCTCTGATTAGATGAATCACTACAGTTTTCTCTTATATTACGACCCCCACTTGTATTTTCTGGTATTGGTTCTGTGTTTATCAAACCTACTTTTTTTAATTTTCTGCATGTATTAAAATATTTGAAATAGATTTTCCCCATTGGAGATTTCCCTCTATTTTCTAAATAGTAAATTGCCTGAAGTAAAAAAAGCGCAATAATAAAAATATTTCAAAATGTATAAAATTAGATACATACCTTACATTCAGATGGAAAAATAGTGACAATTTTTGAGGATAACTGATCAGCTAATGATGTTGACATTTTAATATCCTGCTTTATTAGATAGTTTATGATGATGTCGAGCATCATTGATCGAATGCCGTCTGTAATTGTATGATTGTTTTCATAATATTCTAGTATTTGTTTACCATCTGTAGAATCCAGCAGTATTTTATTCAAATTTAAATCTAAATTGGTGTTTTTTTTGTTCAAACTATAATTTTCAGGGATATCCAAAGAAATATCATTTGAGTTTTCTTCGATAGATCCAATGGTCGATATGGTTGAAGTTCTTGTCGTTGCAGTATATCTCCATTTTGTATGCTGATGTTTAAATTTAATTTTTGTTCCTAAGTCAAAGTGCGTTAAGAATTCGTCCTTAAATGATCCTTTCATATACTGAAGCGCTTCTAAATCTACACCCAATTCTAAACCAGAAAAATATTAGTTTAAAAAATGTAAATATATTTGACTACTCACCATAACATTTTGGTATTATGTTTTCTAAATTCCATGATTTTAGCAAGTCCGCTAAATCTATTTGAGATTGGGTGAGAGGTTCACAGTTTTCAGGATGTATGTTATTTTCGTTATTTGTCTGATTTGAATGTGATATATCACTTCTTGAATCCACAATATGATATGTGAAACTTGATTGATATTGATTTTCACCAGGTAAATCAATAACTTCTACTGTTTCGACATCATTCTGCTGTATGGTATAATTTAAACCTAAATCTTTTGGTATATTCGCTTCATCACCCATATTGTAAAAGTTATAATCTATTGTTTTTTATGTATTGATGTAATTGTTTATGTTGATTGATTAGTTTTTTTAATATAAGATGTTTAGATAAAATTAAACATTAAAAAATTGATATTATATTTAAAAATAAATATTTATAATATTAAAAATATTCTTTTAGTCGTACAAATTTTTTTCCGGGTAATGTTTTAGTTAAATTAATTGGAGGTCCATTAAAATTTTTAATATTTATAAAAATATTTTCTTGTATAATTGTTTCTGTACTATTTATTTCGTATGCTTGATAATGTGAATTAAGTCCCTCAACATAAATTTGATTGACCAACATAAAAATATTATTTTTATCTTTAATATTTACAAATATTTCAATAATTTTAAAAAGCTCTAATTCGTTACTAAATTTTGTTAGATAAAAACCTTTTTTATACAATGTACCGTAATGAATAATTTGTGAAAAGCAACCATATTCATTAAATGAAATATTAAATTTATCCTGTAATGGTATTTGCGTAGTTTGTAACATATATTTATCGTCTATTATACAGTTTGAAGTAAGTGGGTTCATAATGTATTGTGCAAATTTAAGTTGAGCTTTTTTTGCTAACGTCAAACATATATTTTTTCTCGAATTTGTTGCTTTTGCACAATTTTTAGGCTCTAAATGTTTTCCTTCAAAACCAAAACACCAATATTGTGTTGGTGGGCCGGAATATAATATAATTTTAGGATAGTGCAATAGTATGTGATGCTTTGGTTTTAACGTATCTTGGAAAAAAACTCTATATTGAGAGAGATGATATTTTATAAGTTGCTGAAGAAGCAAAAGCTTAGCTTTATCAAATGAACGTTGTAACAGTATGTCTATTATTTGAATTAATGAAATAACAAATTTCCAAATTTCATCATCTTCAGGTATGAGATCTCCAATTATAAGTGGAAAATAATGCGCAAAACATTTCATCTCACTTGCCGACATTTTAAGTTTAAATTTATTTAAATCATTTATCGTTATTGGTGGAGAGCTGTTACCAATATCGATTTGACCATAGTTAAAGTTTTGTTTCCTATTATTTAGAGTTGATAATGAAAATATCTTTACATTCTCTGTATAATATTTAATTACATGACAAAAGTCATAATGACACACACCCTCAAATATGTCATGCATTATGTCCACATAATAATTGTTCACTACGTGAAAAGATGGAATTTGATTAAATATAGAATTTTTGTAAATTCCGCTTTGTTTAAAGTCATTACTTGCAACATCAGATTGATAGTTTTCAATATTTCGGTTTAAATCTACATTTTCTTCATATAAATTATGGGTTTCTAGTCTATGAACTTTACAGAAACGACAAAAGTAGTTTCCAGAAAAAGATTTACTAAACTCGCATATACTATTTACTCCTAAATTATCTCCTACTATTAAACTTAATATGATATAAACTTGAACTGGACCACTTGGTAATTTGACTGTTATACCCTCTGTTTCCAATGAAACTAATTCATTAATTAAATGTTTTAAACATAGGTCATTACCATAAGCTTTAAAATATTGTGATTTTATAAAACCTGCAAAAAATATACTGTCTAACTTTGATGTATTTTTCAAAAGAGGTAATTTGAAATAAACCCCTGTTATTGATTGGGAATGTGAACCCAAAGGATTATTTATTTCGAAGTCGTCAAAATACACAAATAGAGGAATGCAAATTTTGTTATTAAATTTTACCATTTTCTCACTCCATAATTTTCCATCTAAGAAACTTGATATAGCATTTTCATTAAACACTACAGACCTTTCACTATACTCCACAATTTTAGGAGGAATTCCAATTTTTTCTAAAATAAGTTTTATTTGGAATTTTAATGATAAAATAATTCCTCTGGTTTGTTGTTCAGTAAAATGAGATTCACCATTACAACAAATCAGTGATATTTCTTTACTGATAGAAAATTGATAAATAGGCACCATGAAGCTATTTTCACCCAACCATTTGTTGAATTTATAGTCAGTGTCAACTAATTTAAATGGAGTTTTTAAAAGATTTGAAATATCACCAAGAAATTCTCTTATTTGTGGAGTAATGGCTTCGTTGGGCTGAACAGTTTCAATGAGGTGTGCTTTTGGTTCTGTAATGTGTCTAACGACTAATTGTTCAATATCTAAAACATTTTTTTTGTTAAAATTATCATTATTATGTAAAGTTAAAATAAATTTAACTGAAGATTGGAGTATGCTCTGTTTCATGATCATTGTTTTATTGTTTTGAGACAAATTGTTTACGTTATTTTCGACAAATAAATTATTAGGGATGCTTACATTCTTGTTTTCTGTGTGATATATATTCATATCAGAATGCACAATATTGTTTGCATTATTTATAATTGAGTAATTATTTGAAAAGTTAGTTGTATTAGGGATATTTTTTATAAAAACGTCTTCATGACTCTTAATATGTTTTCTAAACCTATCTAAATTAACAAAATGTTTAATGCATGTATCTTCACAGCAAACATATTCACTATTTCTGTGTAAATTGTGAAAAACTTTTAAATGAACTACCAATGCATCAGGTGTAAATTTATCAATTTTGCAAATAAAACATTTCATGATATTCAAATAATTGTAAATATTAAAAATTTATAATTGTATATTCGTGGCTGTTATTCAATCAAAAATAACAAATTAAATTACTATGACTTTATACAACTATATACTTATTAATTAAGGAAATACCTTTTTGAACAAAAATTAAAATTATTCTATTCTGTTATATATTTGTATTACACAAAAATGTTTATAATTAAATGTTAATGATGATAGTAAATAGTAAATAAGGAAAAGGAAGATAACTAGAGATACAATATATATATATATATATATATATATATATATATATATATATATATATATATATATTTATATATATATATATATATATATATATATATATATATATATATATATATATATATATATATTTATATATATATATATATATATATATATATATATATATATATATTTATATATATATATATATATATATATATATATATATATATATATATATATATATATATATATATTTATATATATATATATATATATATATATATATATATATATATATATATATTTATATATATATATATATATATATATATATATATATATATATATATACATATATATTTATTTATTTATATATAAATATATATATGTATATATATATATATATATATATATATATATATATATATATATATATATATATATATATATCATAATAAAAACCACACTTACGTTTATTTTTTGCCACGTAGAAATTTTTCCAACCACAATAATTTGGAGGCCTAATGGAATTCCACTGTTTTTAAAAAGAACTCTCCAGTCTTCAGGTGTTATTAATTTCAAAGCTTGAACATCAATATTAGCAGCTGCAGAATATTAATTGTTACCATTAAAATAATTTTTCTACAAAATATACTTAACTAACACACACACAAACGCGTACACCCACACACCACACAGCCACACGTGTGCCACACACATTCACACGTGTGACACAGAAACAGCCACACGTGCCCCACACACGCATACACACACACACACTACACACGAACACCCACACACAGACCAGACACAGCCGCACGTGTCTCACACACGCATACACACACCACACACACACACATTCCCACATATGTGCCCCACCCAGCCACATTGTGCCACGCACACACACACACAAGTAACAGTACCCATATAACTATACACGTGTCTCACACACACACAGTCACACGTGACCCACACACGCATACACACACACTACACACGCACACTCCCACATATGTGCCCTACCCAGCCACATTGTGCCACCCACACACACACACACACACACACACAAGTAACAGTACCCATATAACTATACACGTGTCTCACACACACACAGCCACACGTGACCCACACACGCATACACACACACTACACACGCACACATACACACGAACACCCACACACACCAGACACAAGCCACACGTGTCTCACACACGCAACACACTCACACACGCACACACACAACAGACACAACCACACGTGTGCTCCACCCAGCACCACGTACGCACACACACACACACACACACACACGCACACACACAAGTAACAGTAATTATGTAACTATATATTTCCGATTTATAAACTGTAAATTATTTTTTTAGAACACAAATTCATTTTAAATTCTCACAATAATTATTATAAAAATAATTACACTGCACAATAATAATCAAACTTACCGTTTAGTAAACTTATAAAATTATATTTCGGATTTAAAATTTTTTCCAAACCAATTTGAATAAAAAAATTGTCTTCAATTTTCATTATTGAACATGCTAGTTCGATAGCCAGAACACAATTGAAGAATTTTTGTCCGTTATATCCACAAGCGATAAATTTGTGAGCATACTTTTGTAAAACTCATAAAATATTTGTATATAATATAAAACTATTAAGAATTAATCAAAATTTTGTAAAAAATTAAAAATATTTGTTACTCTCTAAAAAATATTTTGTAAAATTTACAAAGTATTTTAAACACTATAAAACATTTTGATTTTTTTACAAAACCAATTGTTATTAATTGCAATTGTTTAAGGTGTGGCAAAACGAATATTATTTGTATGCTTTATCAACAAAGAAAAAATAATTAATATAGCTGAAATCTACATGATTAGGTGTATTTGGAAGTTGCTACATGAATACATTTACTGTCTTCTTCTACGTGGTATCTTTTCCGATTTACCTATCTAATCTAATCTGAAATATGCAAATAAGTCTATTTTCTTCAGTTTTTCTTAATAAATCTGATAACAAAACACGATGGCGTATTATCGAAATGAATCGATTAGTTTCTTAAGTGTATATATAAATTAAGCTGTGGTAATAAAATAATCTATGGCTAAGAGGCCGTAAACGGCCCCTACCGCGTCTCAACAGAGACCTTACGAACCAATTTTAACGATTGGTGCACATTGTAGGTGGTCAGCCCAACGAATGTTTTTACGTTGTTTTGTACACAAACGCGTTTTTATGTCATCCGGTTGCATGTTAATTTTTGGTCAACGGCGTGAATCGACCTCGAGACCGCGGCGTGATGAGAAACTCTCTTAACTATTATGCTGTGGTAATACAGCAACAATAAGCCATTAATTATTTCTCATATTCAACAGTCCCTCTTTATTAAAAGAAAATTAAAAAACTTACGATGGGATACTTTTTGAAGTATATATATATATATATATATATATATATATATATATATATATATATATATATACATATATATATATATATATATATATATATATATATATATATATATATATATATATATATATATATATATATATATATATATATATATATATATTATTACATATTACATATATACATTTATATATATATATATATATATATATATATATATATTTATATATATATATATATATATATATATATATATATATATATATATATATATATATATATATACAATGCGTATATGTATACGGCCGTTTCCCATCGAAAAACATGGCCGATCCTATGTATGTGTAATGGGTTAGAAAGTGGTAAATACATCAACAATCGTATGAAAAAGCTGATTTTTTCGAAATTTTTGACTTTTAACTTCCTATAACTTGGTAGGCACGCCCGATAACCAAATACTCACTATCCAGAGTTTGGAAAATGATTATTTATCAACAATCCTGGATTAATAATTTTCAGTTAAACCAATATTTTAATTCATGTTTTTGAAGATTTAAGAATCTAGATTTTTATATTTTCGATCGTGAATAGAAAAATAAAACGAAATGAATTTGTAATATCGGGTTTAAATACATATTGTTTGTTATATTTTGCTCTGTTTCCCGTTTACAAGTAGTAATATGATTTGATTTTACATCCCGCTTGTTTTTTTTTCATTTTCCTTCGTTTCAATATTTTTTAGAAATAATGCAAACAGTTTTGTGCTTCGTTGTCTTTTAGTGCATTTCGCTTCATTTTTATTTTATTTTTGATTTTGTTTCCTTGTTTTAGTTTGCTACGAGCATTTGAAGCGAAAGCACGTGTTCGTTGTCAGTATGATTTGGTTTTTACGTAATATTTTTAGATTACATAAAATTTTATGAGTTTTAATTTTGTTTTAGGCTTACAGAATTTTTATTTAGGATTATTAAAACAGTTTGAGTATGACTTAAATTATTTTCATTCTTTATAAAAATTATAAAATTGATATTTTGGTCAATTACGTTTGTGTGCTTTGTTGTCTTTTAGTGCATTCGTTTCGGTTTTAATTTAGTTTTGATTTTGTTGCTTTGTTTGTTTTAGTTTGCTACGAGCAGTTGCGACGGGAGGATGTATTTGTTTTATGATAAATTTTATGTTTTCGTAATTTATCTTCAATTTACATAAAATTTTACCTGTTCGAATTTTTTTTTTAGGTATATAGATATTTGTCAATTTTATTGGGATTTTGATAATATCTATCTGAATTTTGACTAGGAAATAAATTAAACAAAACGTTAATTTTATTATTTCCAAAAATAATTAAATTGATGTTTCGTTTAATTTTTCGAAATAGAATTAACGAATTAACAATTATACAAATTTTGTCAACCGATATAGTCAATAAAATTATGAATTGAATAATATAAAATTTATTTATATTTATATGTTTATTAAAATTTATATTTTCGCAAATATATTTTAAATTTGCCAAAAATTAAATATATTTTAGGTCAATTTTTTTCATACTGACAAGTAAACATACAATACAATACAATAACAGTAACAGACAATGTACCATCAAAAACAAAAAGAAACAAAAAAATCAACGTAAACAAAACAAAAAAAATAATTTTCGTGACTTTGTGTATTCTTTGTGTGCTAAAGTGTTTTTCCTATACAAAATTCAAATGCAAAAGAGGAGTTACGTTATATAATCACTGTTTATACATTTTCTCGAATCACATTGAACCATTTTGATCATGTGATCATATTCGATAAACGAAATATTATCGAACTAACATATTAGCCGAAAATAAAAATAAAAATCAGGAAAATTTCTTATGAATGAAAAATTTTAGCATGTATCAATAAATGGGAAATTTATTGTACAGCAGTCTTGATAAATAATCATATTTAGATGCCTCATATACAAAAATTGATGTTAAGGCCTGTATTGTAAGATACTACAAAGCAAAGTCAAAAAATTGCGAGAAATCGACAGTTTACGAACGAATTGTACAAATTTTGTTGTTTTCTAACCCTTTACTCATACTAACTCATAAAAGAGAATAATCGGCCTGATCTTTAGTGGTATTGATATATATATAAATATGTATATATGTATATATGAATTTTACATAAAATTTTGTATCTTCAATCTATAGTTTTGTAAAAAATTTCAAAATTTTTATGAAAATTATTAAAAAATATCTATTTTCTTTGTTATCTTTAAAACTATTTTGTTAATGTTGATTTTCTTTAGAAAAATTATTTTTTTGTCATCTTGTATCATTAAGTGTGGTTTTGTTTAAATAGTCCACTATTTTGTTTAAGTGATCTATGGTTTTGTTAAGTTCAATAGGCTTTTTTGCTATTTGTTACAATATTAATAATTATTTCACAAAAAAAATTGTTAACGAAACGTTATAATTGTTCATCAAATTTTGTAAAAATTACAACAAAAATTGATAATTAAATTAGGATTTTGTTATTTTAGTAGAATTTTTTTAAAATTAATAAAAGTTTCTCTTAAAATCACACATTTTTGGTTGTATCAACAATACAATTTGTAGGTAGATTAACAAATGAGATTTGTAAGAATTACCTTAAAAATTTCTTTGAGTGTTCCTGGACACTACAAACATTTGTGAGACTCACGTTAGTACAGTCATATAGACCGGATGTTCAGGTATCTAAGCTTTTCATAACGCCCGATTCATTATCTTCATCACCCAATATCACTGTTCAGGCTTGCTAGTGTTGAACAATATGTATTTTTGTGTCCTGCCCTCATATTAAGATGACTAATTGGCATAGTATATGAGCAACTGAAGTGCAGAATTCATATCTTCCTCGTCACGACTTCACTATAAGACAAACATAAAACTTTTAGCGGGCTGCAGGGTAAGATAAGAAATGATACAATCCCATAACAGATTGTAAGGACCAAATAAATATTTTTATTGTACAAAATACTTTATTGATCTTTTTTAAGACTCTTCTTAGTTTTTGATCTTTTCTGTTTACAAAAACAACATTTTAAGATCCACGTGAATACATAAATTCCCACAATAATACATGCCATTAGCACACCTATTACATCAAGCGAGTGTAACTGAAAAAAGTTCAAATAAAACGATTTTGGACGTAAATGTGGCGCCCCGCGATGTCTTATTACATATTCAGTCCAATATACGGCAATATCGACTGGCGATTGTGGACGATCCCGATACAATAAAGATTCATATTTAACATTATCTTTGTACGATGAATTAGTTGTTATCTCATCAATGGCGGCAGCTAACCGCTCTTCCGACAGCTCTGTATAGTGAACCTTCAATCCCCAGCCCTGATCAATTGTTACGTCTGCATTTCCACTTTGATCGCCAAATACTGGAATCACAATAACTGGAACACCATAATATTTCGCCTCCATAATGCTACCCCAACCACCGTGTGTAATGAAGACTTCCAATTTTGGATGTTTAAGTATACTATTTTGTGGTAGCCACTTACGTATCATAATATTTTTGGGTAGTCCTGAAATCGTATCGTTCGTTCTCGAACTTCCACAAAACTCGTTGCTTTATTTGTCGAAATACATTCACCAGAATCGAAAGTTTTTCGTCCGATAGGGTACTACTTTGTATAACGGTTCCCATACTGAAATAAACGACACCATTAGGCGCACTCTCCATCCAATTGAATATCTCATCCGACATTCTCGTCGTGTCAGTAGTTATTTGACTACCGCCAACCTCTATCATTGTCGGTAAATAGGGTCGTACATTACCTTGACTAAAATGATGGCTGACGAATGTCAACGAAATATTCCGAATCATTTCGTGCATCGTTGGATATTTGGGATGCGGAAAAAATTCATCATACATTTTGTTATTAGCGTATCTGGCATACGCTGACAATGCTCCCACATCCACTATGTACCACAACATATTCATAATTCGATCTCGAAACGAAAGTGGTTCTTTGAACGACATAAACGAATTTGAAACATAGGATAGTGCTTGAGGATTTCGCATAATACTGTTGGCCACTATTGTTGGTTTAAATGAACTGTACGATATGACGGGGCAGTTGAAATGGGCGGCTAGTCCTAAGAATATTTCGCCAAAAAACGTTTCCGTTATCACCAGATCAAACGTTTCCTCGTCCATGATACGTTTTAGTTGTGGATTTTGGAGTATTCCACGGAATTCATTTGTTGACAGTTCGGCTAGACGTGGCGCATTTTTGAAGCTTGTTAAAATGTTTTCGGACATCTCCAGAAACACTTTTGACATAACTGGAAAGAAAGTAAAATATATTTTGGGTTAGTGCCACTGTTTATACCTATACACTAATCGGGAATATTAACGAAAACGGACTGGTCGCCGACTGCAGTTTAGAAACTCGGTATACCGATTGGTGTTCCATTTACCATGGACTTGTCAATCTTGGTGTACCACGCAATTTGTTTGTAGATCAGCTGCTAGTTGATAGTGCCGAGAAAATGAACGATTTGATTCACGAAACTGCCCTTTAATTTTATTTGGAGGTTGTGGAACATATGCCATAAACTTCCCGGTACCTACTAAATGGCGCAGAATTCATGGGCTAACCCATCCAGTACTATATAGGCTGGGTACGGAGCTATGCAATGCGCAGATGGTTCTACGTAAATATATTTGACTTTATAATGGCATAAAGTTGGATGTAAATAAGCGAACCGCGAAAGAGTTGGGAGAGCCTTGAGCTCCAACACAGATTGCAAAGATAGACGCAGACAAACATAGACAGACTCAACCTTCCCTCATTGCTGTATTTGGAGTTGTGACCAATTTAACCATTACTTGCTTTTCATCGCTCACTTTTTTTGGTCTGATAGCAGTACCATGCTATGATATTTATAACTTATGTCTATAGCTCTTTAATCAGCACCGGTTTTACCCTGCAACAGGATAATGACTCACTCTGATTATAAATCGATTTTTGGAACTTTTAGTGTTGGCGTATAATTTGATTACCCCGTGGGCCTTATAATAAATCAGACATAAGTTCGTAAAGTTCCTATATGAGCAACGAGCATGCAGCTTGGCTTTTGATTCGATAGAGTGTTGCCAGATGCAAGAAATATGATCATTATACTCGTATATGGTTCTTGTAGGTTGTAAATGTTTCAGATGGAGTCATGTAAAGCTTACATCGGTAAAAATACACAACATGCTGGTTTGTTCAGTAGAAGATATTTTCTTAGATAAAATCACGTTGAGAATTTTAAATGTGGGACTCTGAAAGACCTGAATCAGTAGGACCAAAAAAAGTAGGGTTGAAGTTTGTGGGCATTGAATTCTCTTTTCGTGACGAAGAAGTAAACAGTAAGAGACGGAGAGTGAGCTGTCATCAGCATAAAAATATATGGGATAAAGAGTTGACCATATAGCCGAATAACTACGGAAGAACTACGAATACCTGAAGGACAACTGTCTTAAAGAATTTGGAACGAAAGTCCTCCCATCGAGACGATTGCAAACATCGACTATTGCGATAAGCCTCTTTTGGTACGGTATGTTCATAAGCAATTTTTTAAATGAAGGAAGAAAATGATCGATGGCATAGACAAATGGAACATACGTGATCGCAGCTTTGATAAAAATATTTTAAACAATTAAGAGAATACCCTGGACCAGCTGATTTGTTAGTATGTTAATGTTTGAAAAGACTTTGGCAAACACAGATAGTCGTATAGGCTGAAATTTGTACCGGCACAGCTCTACTCAAACTCTGCTCTAATTCTTGTGAGAATGACGGTAGAAATCCTTCTAGTGAGAATAACAGTAGAAATCAGTATCATCATGAGCACTGCGTGTAGTACACACCGATAGACATAACTTCTTGATTCCTAGCAAATCTGAATACTCTCTTAGCCTGGCCACGACATTGGGTCTGCTGTAATAAAACAATGTTCTCAACGGAATTTGACAGAGTATCAAACTCATAATGGGCAACGCGGTTGGTTATACTTGGGCTTCGATAAAGACCACAAAGGAAGTGGGTGTGTTTCGAGGCAAGCGTTTCAACCCAAATATAGTTGACATGGGTTATTCGCACTTTGACCTAAAATGCTTGGAATGGAAAATGGTTTATCGTTAGATATATAGATGAAGTCACCATAGTCCAAAATATTGGTCTCGATGAGAATTAAACCGTGGGTTTTGTAGAAGCACGACTGAGAAGCCAACCTAAAAGCCTGTCTTCATTAAAGCTATATCCGGTTCGATATTCACCTGATTCGCCTTTTAATGTTTTGAACATAAAATAACCGTCTTCGATTTTTCTAGGATAACCTCTGTAATCTAAATGCTGATACAATCTCAAATATGCGAAAGAATCATTTTTGGAGCATTTTGTGCCTGATGACATCTTCATCATTAAATTTTTTAATTATGCAGGTTACTTTAGGGGTGAGAAGAAATCATGGTTGTGACCATGATACCTAGACAAACTATGATTTTTAGGCTGATATATGAACCGATACAGTATATTGAACCATCGATTACTGGCCATCGTTTTGCTGGCGTGTATATTAAGTGATACGCGAGACAAAGGTTTTATATGACGTTGAAAACGGAAGGTTATTTCTGCAACTACAAACAAGTCGATGTTGAATGCCCACATAGTTATCATGGCTTTAAAGCTGAATAAGAGGATATGAAATTGCATATATACTGACAACCATCGTATTGAGCATAACTAGCTTCGTTGGTAAAATTTTAACCCTAACTCATATTTCCAGCATTATAAGCATCATATACATGAACCAATACACATACAAGTAGTGAACATTAAACACGCAAGTGCTAATCGCACTACACATATATCACACACACACTATGATAATTTGATAAACTCACCGTTCATATCAATTTTAGGTGTTTTTATATGCCGATAATTTTCAGGCAAGTTATCTTGATCAAACGAATTGATAACCGTCACGTCATGGCCACGCTTAGCTAGTTCGCGCAATATCGGCTCCAAGCCAAGAAAATGAGAACGAGTTACCGATGGAAATGGCACTAAAATTTTTGCGGCATCGACTGTTATATAGGATAACTGCACTAGTGTTAGTAACACTAGGATCGTTCTCGAATTAAATTTTAATTTAAACATTTTATTGCGAGTACATGAATACCGCGAACTCACTATGAAATAAACTTCTATATAATACTATGCGATACTAGTTTTGGGTGTTTGTTGATTAGCTAATAATCGACCAAAACATCGGTGTGCATGATCGCAACACACACGAACAAAATATGTTGGTTGTGTTGGTGTACACTACGCGCAATTACATTTTGGTAGAATTTTAAAGCAAATATGTTGCCCAAACATATAATGTCTTTCATTGTGTTACGACTCTCAGACGGTTCGTCTCCAGAGTTCCGTGTGTGTTTTTTGGTGGTGGCTGATGCACTAGTCTCACCTAACACTTTGCTACGTTCAACGGAAGTCCAGCTATAGTTCATGGTTAGAGACGTGATTTGAAATCACGCATGAACAAAATACAACTATATAGATCTAAATCTAACTCGACGACAGATAAACACCCAACTTTGGGAGTAAATAAAAATAGGGAATACATGAACTGAACAAATACCTCTAATCCTAACTATTTGCAAAGACAGTCAATTTAACACTTCTAGGCACTGCCAAATATGGAGTGAGGTGGGCCGGCAAATATATCCCCGCATAACCTCCTGTGTTGAAATTATATATACCCCCTTAGTATAGGTACGCTACTGTCTTTCAGGCGGCAATTTAGAGAGCAGCACTATACGCAAACCAGAAGAGATGGGATAACCCAATCTCTTCTGACCAATCCAAACCTTCTTTGGAACCATAAATTAACAGATATCCTAGTACTTCTTAAGTTATGATGACACTTTGAGGATCTGACTGAAAAGTTTCGCGGGGCAATGTTCTCTTAATAATTACATCTTCCGAATGAAAATTTGAAACAACGCCAATTGCAAGCAGCGTGGGGAAGGAGAAGTTTTGGATCACGATTCCTATTTAACGAGGATACCAAGAGGGTATTATGAAAATTTCGATATCGGATCCAAAAGCGGATTTTGCTATTATTAAACTAAAATGAAATCCGCAAATCGAATGTTAAAATCCGACTGCTTTCATTTTGTATTATCGAATAAGTGTGTTTGGAATATTTCACAGTTTAAGGAGCAAGATTTCATCTGACAAGTCATTAGTCAATTAAACTACAATAACAAAATAAAATTTAGCAAATTTTAGTGAACTATAAAACACATTATTGCTAACTTCATGTATCATTTGACATATTCGACCAAACAATTTCATAATAACGAAATTTGCGGCGAATCCGTTTATCCGATATCGAATAATTTCATAATATTTTGGAGTTCGTTCGAGAAATAAACGGATTTCGGGTCTGAGCGTGTACGTCGAATTGAGGCCGAGATGAGACCGTTGTACGTGAATAACCACCAGCACGCCAACAAAAACCGGTCGTTGCGCCAAATAAACTTGGTTGTATCTCGAACCTCCCAAATCACACTTCAATATAAAAATTATCAAATACATAGCAAATTATCAAGTACTGACATGCAGTTATACACCGGTCGTTATCGACCACTTAAAACTCGTTTTCCTCGATTAGCAAATTTATGTCGTGACGTAATGAGTTCAAGTTGAATGTACCTATTTGGACGTCAATACATGATGGTATTTCTATGTTTCTTATTTCGGCTACAAAGATGAAGGAAAAGAAAGTAGAAAATAAAGAAATGACATCATACCTCGATATCACGTGTACTGAATCATATTCTTCGCATGTATACGCTCGTATTTGGAACAACTTTACGTTCTTTCGCTTGTGCTACGATTCATTTAACGTTTCAGGAGGTCCACGTTTCCTAAGCAGAAATGCTACTGTATTACAGGTGGAAGTTGCTGCAGTTTCGAGGGCAGAATTCTATGGATGGATATAAAGTGAAGAGATCGTCGTATTCTCCATCTTCCCTGACAGTCTTTCCTGAACTTCGTCATTTGGAATGGTTCGAACCCTAATATACAGGTGAATTCCAAAACCATGTTGTTAAAGCAACATCTGTCAAATTTGTTGTGAATAGTTCAGAAGTAAATACATGGTAAACTACCATAGAAGATTAAAGATTAAATACTGTGTACAAATATAAAATTTGAAATTAGATTGGGATTATATGATTTTATCTTAACGATCCATCAAACTTCATTCCCTACGTTACCGAAAATACTTCTTCTAAAACGAAACTGGGATTATCGTGTCAACTTCGAGCGCTATACAGATCGATAATATTCAACAACTGGCTGATACCTACGATGTGGTTTGCAACACAGCGTATGCCTTGATGGATATTCTGCACGAGTGATTTGATATAATTATCTCATGGTAAGTTTTAGGGCCTTTACAATTAATTCTAAATCTTCATCTTAAATCTTGATGCTTCAAATTTTTACATAACAACCAGAATCTATAGAGCAAGTTGAACAAGGATGCACCAAAATCAATAAGACCCCACGAATACGAGACAAACCAAAATCTATAATTACATCCCAGAAGAAACCATAATCCCTCCTCAATTCATTTTGCCTACACTCGAACATTTAACAATGGGTATCTGGCATTTATGAAACGACAGTTAAGCGAAGGATCCTTCTATTTTGTGGTGGACAAGTAGTTTTGAATAGTCAAACTGCCTTCAAAATATTGTGAGTCTATGAACTGAAACTAACCACTGAAACTATGATCTCGACACCATACACTTTTTTCAGATTCATCATGCTCTGATGCATTTCGTTAGTTCCGGAACCACCGATCCTTTTATGATATGTGATCGTCTGACAATTCAGGTATGTACTGTAATGTGGATTCCTGCGCTCATTGTATATATGCTGATTATTATAATTAAATCTGTTTCACAATTAACTGATTGGTTTAAATAATTTCGCTCTGAATGATTAAGGACGCGAGGAGGTTGCCACCTCTGCCTGGTATCAGTGTAAACTCTTTATTAGTGTACCGTTGTCTCTAAATTAGGGTGTTGGTGGCGATTTTCACGGGTCACAGTCCCTTTGATCATTTACATTGTATCGTTCTATATTTATGCATTTCCAAGGGATATCTTGAAGAGAATGATGACTCCATTCATTTCATTTGCAACTGGCTTTTGATTGAGACCGTTCATCAGTGCTCAACACAAGCGCAATAAGCATTATTCAACTATCGTAAATATATAAACTTGTCCTGTTTTCTAAGGCAGCAGTCCGCATCGTGAAATTAGGTTAAAATCATCGAATAGCACCTTCGGCTCGTTTGTGGAACCTTCTTGGCTTCTAGCCAATTTAAAAAAAGCAGACCAATTTGAGTTTCTGTTTAACTATAGATCATCTATGAATAAAATCAAGATAATCAGTACCTTGCATCATTCAATACTATGAATCGGATCCATTTTAAACTTTTTAAATCCTGGAATGATCCTTTCGCAAAACTGTCATGACAGCTACATATATCTCGGATGGGATGGTATACAATTAAAAGATGAAATTAATATAGATCTATCGCGATCAGGGCATCCATGTTTCGTTAATATCACGAACGAAACATATGTTGTATATAAGAATACCATCACAGTATCCAGAGCTTGTTGTAGGAGGCGACTTAATTTGGTTGAATCGCTGGACTGATGACTCACATCCGTAAAAAAATCAAATCTTAAAAATGTCGTCAACAAACAAAACTAATTTGGATAACGCCAAAATAATCATGCCGATTATACAACTCGCCGGATTTACTGCGGCGGGAGTTCAATCGATCCGCATTCGATTCGCAATTAATTTTTTTTGCATTATAGAAACCACCGGAAACCTGTACTACCGATCCGCAATGAGACTGCGATTTCACTAGCTGTCAATATTTTTATATATGAATTTTATATTGCACAGTAGAAAAGCGGGGAGAAATGTGCATGGAAATATATTTCAATTGTATTTTTTTATTAACACCCAGTAAGAGGGAATGAAAGATATACTTAATCCACTAGGGAACAGTGTTCAGCTTTCATTGGTCTCAAAATCAACGAGTCTTAGAGACCAAGACGCAAATGATAACACACAGAAAGTACATTGTGTCTCAATCAACGTATCAGGTGGTCAAGCGACTAATTTCTACAATCACCGTCTCATCATTTACCGATAATAGAAACACTGATCTCAACATTCTAAAGACAGAAGGTAGATACATCCTTCAAAGAAGCGTACTTTACAGGATAAATTTGGGAGGCTAGTCGAACCTAATTGGTCCTTAAATATTTTTCTCAGTACAAAATCTGTTTGAATGAGCTGTTTTGAGGAGATCAGATGGACAAGCTACAGTCGTTCAAGAAAAGAAAATTATTTGATGATATTGGCTATAGTGTAAATCTACCTTATAAAGTGGAAACCCCAATTTTACGTGTCTAGAAATATTCAAGTTAACTCTAAATAAGTTAATTTATAAATAAGTTAAGGCTCAAAAAACTGCTTTTGAAAGAGCTGAAAAACAATTTACCAAAGGTAGTAAAATCATCTTCTATTTAACTCGGGAATTTAAATTGGCAGCTACTTTACGATTAAGGAAGTCGGGTAGCAGAATGGTTTTGGTCAAACTTGTTTTGTTAAAATGGTACAAACCACAGTTTCAGTAACTATTTAGAAATATTAATAAATACACCCAAAACCCACTTTAATAAGAGCCGGTCGAAACATCATCGAGCGCACAATTGTTTGGCAAAACGAGTGAAGATATCTTCTTGGTGTAGCCCATCATTTACATAACATATCAGAAAAAATATATCGATAGACATATCGAATAATAAAAAAATAATCTTATTTTATTAAATAAATTTAACAAATTTAATTTTATTTAATTTATATTTGGGCTTTCAGCAAAAAATCACAAATAAAACTTTCGTATGAAATCCGCATTCAATTTAATGCGGATTTCAAATGACATAATTTACATGGATAGCGTTTCACTTGCGAATTCAATAATACCTATTTTACACACTGCATTACCGTCATTCGTTCACTTTACATACGACGTTATCAATAATACGAAAAACTTCAAAATCGAATTAAACTCCCGCCGCAGCAATCCGGCGAGTTGTATAATCGGCATGAATGATCGGTACGTAGAGCGTGCAGTAACTTAGAAAACCTAGCGCGTTGGACGGTCTTGACATATGTATGAAAGAGTATTGGCTGGAACTATTAGAGCTCCAAAAAACTCGTTGGCTTAAAAGTGAAGACCATGTCCCAAAGCTAAATATTACTACACAGTTAAAGAAGTCACATCTTTACTTCATCTCACGAGAAACTAATCGAGAAATATACAACAATAGAGGAGATGTGTGAATGATTACATAATGAACCGCCGGAAACACCGACACTATATCAATATCATTGGAGAACCAGGAACCTCCATCGTTCACATATACCATCAACAACTTTACTGAGAAGAAAGCGAAGAGCATCAAACAACCAACAGGTGCATCGGAAACATCCCATAAACACTTCAAGAAGCAGGACGTTCCGAACTGTTTGAAAGAGTATCTTTATTTAAAAGTGAAGCAGTTGGAGAGAGATATGGAGGGAATCACAAACCTGCATAGAACCATATTGATCGAAACAGAAGAACATCAAACCACTGACTACTTTATTGATGAATATTATGAAACATTGCTGTTCAAAGTACAAGACACGTTAATAATGTTCAATCAGCAAAAAAAATGCCTGATAGAATCAACGACAAAAGTAAAGCTACCGAAAGTGGAAGTATCGTCATTATACAGTGAATATGAGCGGTGGAGTGCGTTTAAAGATACCTTTACCGAACTCATTCGCCATAATAAAACATTGTCAAATGTAGTGAAAAAGACTTATTTAAAGGCAAAGTTTCAAAAAGGCAGCTCAACTCATCAACCACTTAGCAACCACAGGCGACAAATACGAGATGCCCTGGAGCATATTGCAAGTAAAATATAATAACCCAAGATTGCTGGCAAATAACTATTTTAATGAACTGTAGTACGATGTCAGATTGGTGACTTAAATGCTAGAGCTGGCAGAAATCAGACCGACTTATGTTATGCTATAGGCAAAGAGAATAAATATTAAGAGAAACATCTTGTATGAACCGCGGTTGCTATAAACTAAAAATATTTCTGAGTTAATTAGTGATAGCAAACGAAATAGGATAAACATATATTTTTTATTTCGTTTTCTCTTTCAAACGACAGCAAAAAAAATATTTGACTATTTCAAAACATCGCCTACTATTTCATATTATAATTCGACTGTTTAATGGAATAGATATATTTTCATATATTTTTTTTTGGCTACCGTTCGAATGAGAAAACGAAATAAAAAATATATGTTTATCCTATTTCGTTTGCCGTCATCAAGTAACTCAGAAGAATTTTAAAATTTTTAGTTTATATGCAACCGCGGTTCATATAAGATGTTCCTCGTTATATTTATTCTCTTTGCTCTATGTATTTGGCCCATACTCCAGACACGAAACTGCGACCGATAATGATATCGTACAAGTCAAGGAGGACAGGGGAATATGCAACGCAATTATACTGTGAAGGTCTGATAAATGAAGTAACGCTGTATTAAAGTTGAGAACAGGTTATCGAGAACTTTTGCAATTACTTGTGGTATTAGGCAAAGGGGTGCCCTGTCCCCGATACTTTTTAATCTCATATTGGAATACATCCTTTGTAAAAGTGCAACACCTCAAGACAATATCTTATTCCGACAATCCAATCATTTTTTCTACATATGCAAATGATATCTGTGTGAAGTACAAGAGATACTTGATCCACTAGAACAGTGTTCAGCTTCGTTGGTATACGTGTAATACGTGTAATTGGAATTTTTGAATACGAAAACGTATAATTTCTAATTCGAATTCATGTGGCACGATACGATTAAAAATTTCCCTTATTGTGCAAAACGAATTCGTATACTTTTTACTCGTTTATGACCGAGTATATGTTCGTTATCATCGCTGGCAATCGGCTTTGAATCCTCTACGTCCACTACTAAAATCAAAATATCTTGCAAATACGGATAAGCTGAAACTGTACAGAGTGTTGATCAGACCCGTTGTCATGTATGGATGTGAGAGTTAGACCTTGACGGATGAGTACGAAAGATGGCTTCTAACATTCGAGAGAAGAATCATGCGTGTGATATATAGTCCAAAACGCGACGTCGATGGCACTTACCAAGTTCTTTCCAATCACGATATCAGGAATTTAATGCAAATTCCTGATATCGTGAATGAAATCAAAGGACAGTGAGTACGCTGGCTCGGACACGTTCTGCGTGCTGATCCGAACCGAATGATACAGTGAACCTTTAAGGGAGAACCGCCTTTTGGAAGGCGAAGAGGTCATTGTCGGCGACGATGGCTCCACGGCGTAGAGAGCGATCTGGCATCTTCAAACTGTCTACAACGGTTTGAAGAGCTGGCTCGTGATCGAAACCGATGGAGTCAGATTGTTGACACGGTACGGGCCAATAATAGCCTGTAAAAACCGCAAAAAAAATATGTTCGTTATGTATTTAGTTATCGAAAGGAAGCCAAATATTTTTATTAATAGTTATAATTTTATTCCTGAAACTGTTAAAAGAATTGTTATTTATGAAACTGTTAATGATATTGATAAATTAATTTGGTGATCATTGGTAAGGGACGCAGTACCGTGCAAGCTATCAATAATGCTTAATCTAAAATTAACTGAGTGATTGAATGTTTGGAAAGTTTTAATTTGAAAGTAAATACGAGTAAATGTGCATGCGTGTGTTTTAGAATGAATATAAAGATTCGAATAAATTAAAATTGTATCGATCAGGTGAATTTATACAAGTATTTGGGAATGTGGATAGATAGACGACTGAATTTTGGAAGACATATGACACATTTGACTGAAAATTGTATGAATCGATGGAATGTGATCAAACGAAACGGGTGAGTAAACCTAAATGGGGTGCACACCTAGGCGTAACTGATATGATACGAAAGGCATTAGTATGCTCTAAAATTGCATATGCGAGATAAGTGTGTTTGGAAACGGCTAGAAAGGAGCCTTACCCAGATAATGAAAGTTGAGAATGCATGTGACAGAGAGTTATTGGGTGCGATATGGGTGATTCATCTCTCAGTTATAAGATGGAGTGGATCACAATGAGAGAAACAATTAGAATGCGTATAAGAAATGATGTATTTTTGAAGGAAATGAAGGGAATATTACAAACAGCAAGATTTTATAAGTTAACTTATAGATCTAGGATAATACTCGAAAATATTAATTTATTTTTTAGTTAAGATAAAACTGGACCAAAAATCTTACCTAATAATCTTACTGTACGAATGGAATTGGAGGATTATGAAATTGAAGAAATGGAATGATCGCATGTTTAAATATCTGCTTTTGAAAGAATGAAAAGTGAATATGTTGGGTATGTTATCATTTATACAAATGCTAGTGTGAGTGAAAACAAAGTATTAGGTGTTGGAGTATATGTTCCAGATATGAATGTTCAAAAATATTTTCGAGTTTATGACATCATCTGTATAATGAATGCTGAACTGATAAGTATGTTAGAAGGAATTAAGTTGGCCATACATGAGGAAAAGAAAATAGCAATATATTTTGATTCTCAGAGTGGAATGCTAATGTTAAACAATGATAGTCACGAGGGAAATGTGTGTTCGATCGTCATTGCGAGGTTATCATCCAGTGGATATCCTCCCATAGACAGAATGAAGGTAATGAAAAGACTGATATGCCTGCTAAACGGGGAAATGGGAGTGATACAGTGAAAATATTTGATAAAAGAGATATACTTCAATTCGATGTATTTCAAAATAGTTTAATGAAAGGAGAGAAGTATAGTAAGTTGTGTAGTTCGTTTTGAAGGTACCTTCTCATAAGATATTCAAGGGTGATACAAGAAAGTAGAAGAACGAATCATGGTAATTGGAAAGAGTGTTTGTTTAAACTTTGTTTGGAAGATAATAGCATGTGCGAGAGTTGTAATGTTACTGAGGATATTGAACATCTTCTGTTGCACTGCAACAAATTTCATCATTGTAGAGCCGAATTCGATATCCTTAGTAATACGAATAGTTTGACTGATATTATGAAAGAAGGTAGATTTGTGTTTGTGAGAAAAAGTGAATTAAATGTATTAAATTGGGATAGCATTATTGAAAATTTAAAATAGTTATATAAGAAACAAAAATAAAATCATTGTAATATTTAAAAATGGGCAAGATGTCTCCGTATTATTGGAGTTAATCCTTAAGTAATTAAAAGAAAGTATTTCATTGTATATTTAAGGGCATTAGTTACAAGTGTAAAGCAATACGAACTGCTGGTGGCATTTATGCAAATGTGATTGCGGCGACTGAATTCTTTCATCTGTCCGCATTAAATAACGATCGTCTCTCAATCGAACCAGTTTTAGAGATTAATAACGCAGATAATGAACCACCACCAATTCAAACTACAAATAAAAATTAAAATATTAAATCACAAATTTTCGAACAACAAATTCAGAAACAGTTCCACATATTTTTAAATACGACGATAACAGATTCAAATAAATCAATACATAGTTCGATTGAAGCGAGATCATATTATTTACGGGAGAAGGAAATAAAATTAATAAAAAAGAATTGTCGCTGTCAAAAATAAACACTAAATAATTCAAATGAAACGTCAAAATAACCCAATTAGATTATTTTTATTGCAGGTAGTACCTTTCGAAATAAATGTCCCTTAAAGCAAGGAAACAAACCGAAATAATGAATACGATCGTATTCAAAAATACCAATTTAGATTCGTATCGAACATGAACTTTCGTAACGTAACACGATACGAATCGTATTCAGGAATAGGTACCCAGCTCTGGTTTTCGAGTACAAGACGCAATTGATTTCAGTATAGTGGAAACCACACGTTTTAAGGAGTGATTAGATTTAGGCATCTTGGAACTCTCATTACACACGAAAATAGTATATGGAAGAGGATATCAAGGTTCGGCTTGCCGCTGGCAATTGAAATTTATATCGTCTACGTTCACTTCTGAAATCAAAACTTCAGACAACTCTGAATAAGTAATAGTGTACAAAGTGTTGATCAGATCCGTTGTCATGCATGTATGTGAGAGTTAGACCTTGATCGATGAGTACGAAAGATGACTTTTAACACTAGAGATAAGAATTATGCGTGTGCTCAATCACAAAATCAGGAATTTAAATCGAATTCTTGATATCGACCATATCAAAGGACAACGAGTACTCTGACTCAGTAACAGTCTGCGCCCTAATCCGAATCGAATAATACAGTGATCTATAAAGGCAGAATCGCATTTCTGTAGGCAAAAAGCTCTCTATCGACGTGAAAAAAAACATACTCGAATGCGAGCCACCAAGAACATTTAAATGACTATAATTATTGAGTATTATGAAACTTTCTGGGAGTTTCTGTTTACACTATTATTGCAACCATAATGAAAGATAGGCGGCCATAATAACCCATATAACTATATACAATAATTATCCATGTACTGTAATGATTATGAAGCAATTTTTTGCTACACCACCCGTTAATCTCATCAAACTATGACAATCACTATATAATTATCGTTAACCATATATAATGAAACTTAATTATTTCTTTTAATTACCTAGAACGTGCCGCACGTCCCCCAATCCGAATATAGCTAATCGTTTTGAATTACGCGTATTTAAATGTACATCGCCTCGCAAGATCGTCGCTCAAATTGCATCGCAAAACTTTAAATTTACGCTCCACATGTCTCACTATTGCGTACTCATACCAAAACACTTAGGTCTTGGCGCTTTATTATTCAATTTCTTACTTTTTTATTTGTAATAAAAAAAGAACAAAAACAACAACAAAAAGAGAAACATGTATCGAAGATGTTGCGCTTTTATTTTCGTTTTCAGTTTTCGCTTTTAGTTTTGACCTAACGTTTGGCTCGCTATCAAGTGTTGTTTGTTGTTAGACAGTCTGATACAGTGAATATTATTGTTTTGAGTGTGCTTACCTGTAATCGATCGAAAAGTTTTGTGTATCGTGTGAATTTTTATCGAATTATATTGTCTAATCGAATAGTGCAGGTGGACGCGGTGGAGTGTCTTGTGATAAGTAATTGGAGATTTTAATCGAATGTAATTCAATTTTTTTCACATTTTGTGTGTGACGTCAAAAGGTAATTTAAAGACATTTTAGTAATTTTGTTTTCAATTCAAAAACGAACATAAAACTTAATGTATGTATGTACACTTTGATGCATGCAAATTATTTAATATACTGTACTCGCGTGTACAGTAGCGAACCGAAATACATGGACGCGTTTGTTCGTACGCAGGGCATTTCTTATCGGTCAATCTTGCTATATATAGAAATGAGTGGATGTCCGATTAGAAATATATTTATTAGCCACTCTATCGGTTAATCTAATGTTCGTGTTTTGGGACCCGTTAAGGGTGGCCCACTCCACCTATCGTTTTGAATATTTTACGAATAGGTTTGTTTTATTAGAATGAGTTTATATACACATTTTCATTAAAATGACTTCCACGACTGGCTTTACAGCACCCTATTCAGTCAATTTAATTTTTCAGAACATTTCGATTGTATGGGCCTCTCTGAGTTAGCCAAATCATCCAGTTTATTTACGTTTATTCTCATGAACATCATTTTTTTCGCATGCTTCATCCAATTCACGTGTCAATGATTAAATTTGTTGATTCTTATTGGCGCACTTTACGTTCTGTTCAGTAACGTTTGGCTTTTTGGGCCTACAATTCAATTGTAATATCCTCCAATTCTTAATGCTCTTGTCTAATCGATCGTTTGTCTGTTGCATCCCTGTATTTGCCTTTGTACCGCTTCAATGTCTTTGTAAAATTGTTTGCATCCTTATTCCAGTTCTTGTACCACAATATTCTCTTTTTTAGCTTTATTTTCAGTTCCTGCTTTTGAACACTAACTTCTGCTAATTTCGATTGGCAGAAGTAAGTGCTCAAATGCAGGGTTGACGAAATTTTGAACTCGTTTTCTAGCAATTGTAGCGTTTCGGTCTATTGACTTTCCATATTACTAACTGATTTTATAGTAGCTAAAGCTTTTAGTTTAGCATCTTCCAGCTGCTGTGTTATATTCTCAACCTCTTGTTGTAATTCTACCGATTTTTCTTGAAGTTCTGTCGCGCTTGTTCATCTTCAGCGTCTAAATCTTCTTGAATTTATGTTAATTGGGATTCAAGTTCAAGTGTTGAATTTTGTGCATTAGCTTCATCGATTTTAATTAAAGCATGAGTTAATTCCTTGTCTTGTTTGGGCAGTTGTTGTGGCATTTCTTCAACTTGAACACGTTTCTCGTTCATCTGTGCTTTAAGATCAGTCATTTCTGTTTCTATTGTTCGTATTGGCCGATCACCAAACACAATCTGTAAAGTTACCGATTGTTTCATTTGCTGTGTGGCAAGTCCTGTTGAAATCAAATGTCGTGTTTGTTCTCTTGAATTCTGGGTAACAAAACCCCATTTATCATAACTCCGTAACAGTCTCCAATTACTGTAAGGGCATTTCCCTCATTAGTTTCAAAATAAATGATACAACCGGTTCAAAATCCACATCAAATAGTGGATGCATCGGCTTGTCCATGGTGACTTGTGGATGTCTGAGTTTCACAAAGCGACAGTTTTGCTTGTTGACATCGCTTTCGAGGTGAAAATGAGCTTCGCGGAAAAGATAATTTTTCGTTAAAAATATTCATATTTTCCTTCCAATCGATCCACATCTACAAAAAGATTTAGGATGGTCATTTTGACAAAACTCTCGTCACAGAACTGCGTGAAATATTCAATACTTGAGCACGGTATTTATCATTTGTTTTATAAGTGGTATTGATCGAATGATCAACACCCTGTACAATTTTAACTTATATATTAGCATAGCCTACAAAATTTTCTCACAACTACTTAGAAGTGTGATCTGAACTATATAACCTCCTGCCGAATGGTATGAATTTAATAGAGACTCTCTTGATCTTCACTATGTAGTGACGTTTACCCTGAGGTTTCGGGGTCACAATCGTTTAGTCCATCAAGTTTCTTAGGGAGCACGAATTTGCAACAGATAAATTTTATACATGTGACTCGATCGTTAATTGTACCATTTCGAGCATAAATAACGTATCTAGGTTCTACAATAATCGAGGGTTCGGAACTAGATTGGCTTGATTCGCTATTGGTGATCCAACCATGTTTGGCCGCTTTTTATATACATATACATAGTCTAATTCCTATAAATATGGTGTTTATGGCCGGTTTCTGCCTTCTACAAACTAGGCTCTAAAAGCATCAAATCTGATTAACTATTCTATGAGAATATACAGATATAGATACAGAAGCACTTTCAATGCAGTTCATTCCAAATGACTTAAATAATCCATTAGTCGCCAATGAACAGTCAAATGATTCATTATTAATATAATTTTATTTTAATACAATCAGAATGGTTTCCAATGTCAGAAATAGTCGCCGCACCTTCCGGACCAGCCGATTGAAAGATAACTATACCGAATAGAATATAATCAACTCGATGATATCTCGTTAACGATGATGGTTTGTTGTTCTTCCCATGTACTGAAAACCAAACCCAGTCCTCGTCGTCTACTATATAGTTATTGAATCTAACACTGCAAAACACAAACCAATGATGTAATTAGATCAGTGCTATTGGAACCACAATTGTCTCTCTAAAATCCAAGTTATTATTAAGGCGATTACGCGTTGGGCATAGTTGTCATAAATTAGTTCTGTTAAAAGAACGGCATGTATCATTGTGACATCATCGTTTCCACACTATGCTCTATTCACTCCTTTCTGTGAATTACCAACTATCGGTTCAATCCATATAGGTTCTTGATGTTATAAAAGAATCATAGTTGTGTTAAAATTTCATCATTAATTGTATACATGGTATAAAAATTCTCCTTTTCCATCCTACGATTCTTCGAATCCTATATCTCCTTCTAACCAAAACCAGCGTTTACCACAATTCCGTTTTGTGAAAAAACCAACTTGTTGACTCACATTTGAAAATATGTTGGATCTATCAACTTATAAATAGCATTACAATACAAGAAGTTTCCGTATATACTAGCTCGTGGTCTCGTTAAATTATTGCACAATGTCTTATAGGTTCGGGTAGATCGATATAACGATATAGTACCGTTTGGGTTTACCGTACCCATTCTTCATAATCCAGGACAATACGATACAAAAAGCTATCCCAATCTGTGTTTGAAGCAATAGGTCACATCGACCAGATGCGTTCTACACATCTCTGCTTCAACGTAATTTTCTTGAATCGTTTAAATGGTTACTCAAAGGTTAGGACATCGTTGTAAGTAAATCCTTCAGTTGAACATTTTTGGCTATCAATTTTTATTTTATTTGGACCATCTACATCTTTCCTTTCCTAACTGCTGCATACATATGGTCAAGAAAAATCGATCCCTATTGGAAAGGATAACTTGTGCATCGCAGGACAAATGAAGTCACAACACTAGACCGTTACGCAATTTCACAGATCAAAAATGCAAAAAATGGCACTTGCACCATGTAACTCTCTAACCATGTTTTGTTAGTGTTTTACAAAAATTATATAGGGACTCCTAAAGGATATTTAGCTCCTTCGATGGCTAATTGATCAATACTATTTTCAAGCATATATGCACTTATCTACGTACACTGAATTAATATCTGCATAGGTCCGTAAAAATCTTTAATATTCTCTAATCTAAAAAAGAGTCTGGACAGTTCGCTGGACAGTTATGGCCTTCGTCATTGTTGATTGGAACCTGCTACCTCCCGCTTCAAAGAAAGAACCTGAACCACTGTGCCATTTATTTTCTTGAGCTTCTCAGACCAAAGATAACCTCGAATGGTATTCTGCTTTAGCCACAGGCAGAATAAATATACTATTCAGGGATCAAACAAATTTCTACACGAATTAACAAATCGCAAGAATAAATTGACTAAAATAAAATTGTTAGCACACCTGCTGAATAACGCAAAATTAAGAGTGATCACTGATGCATCGAACAGTCTGTTCTGCAACAGTATAACATCGATTGTTGGGAACCACTGAGGCTTTATCAAAAAACCATCGGATGCCGAAAGAAAATAATCTCAGTACATACCATTTTGCTCAGAATATTTCAGACAGTCAAACACTTCAGATATTATTCCAAGGGTTCAGATATACATAGACCATAAAGAAAATATATAGATAAGAAAAAATAAAGTCACTCCATTTCCAAAAAAAACGCCACTTGTAATACAAATATTGTACATGGTAGATGTGTAACCTCCACATTTGTCGTTTCAGTCTTCTGCTCATATTACAACCAAGAAAGCAATTCGAGTCAAAACTTTTCACCACCCACAGGCCAATAGCATTCCATCGTCATAATTGAAGGCTCTGATGGTGTCATGGCGATAGCTAACATAACAATTTGGGGCTACGAGAAACAAGAAACCTGATGAGTTCTTCATCTATAATATGGTCTCTCAACTCTACCAACAACCATCACTGTAATCGATTAACTACAAAAAACTATACAGGTCAGCATCATCATACTTCAACTAATACGGTTGTAGTTTAATGGTTAAGAGAGTTTCTCATCACGCCACTGTCTCGAGTTCGTAAGGTCTCAGTTGAGATGCGGTAAGGGCCGTTTACGGCCTTTAAGCCATAGATTATATAATACTCTCTGGAGCTGATCTAATATCAGACTCCATCGTATATTTTGAAATCGGCTTTCTCATAGATTAAGATTATACGTCAATAAAGCGGGAGATTCCATTTTGGGATAGAGTGCAATGAAATTTTACATCAATCGATTACGATCGATGATTTCAATCAACATATCTATGTCCATTTGTTATAATGTAGAATCCATTCGCCTATAATCTTTTATTCATTCATGAATCTTAGAGAAGAGAAGACTCATAATATACCTGTACTCGATTATATCCAATAAAACCCAACACGACCATGAAACATTATATCATAACAACATACATAACAACATCAATAAACGTCTGCACATAATCATATATCTTATAAATATTTAAAACGAAGTGGAACGGCGGCGTCTTAACTATTTGTTTACCATCGATTATGCGTATTCGCTTTTGTTTTATATATCATAAACGTGCGAATCGACCGGAACGAATAACAATCGTCTATACGAGTATATTGACTTACGTAATCAAAAGCAAAACGGCACGTCATATTGTACGCACGTGTTTGGGCCCTTCTATTTATAGTTAATAATCGTAACCGACTCAATTTCAATACAACACATATATATACGCAGGTCGATACCGCGAGTTATCGAAAGTGAAACTAATTTATTATATATGGAGGCACAAGTACGTTTGAATGACATACGTGTTAACCATACCAACTAGCATGTCGATTATATGTAGAGTTTGAACTTTCCCTCAAGCGATGCCGGTATAATTAGACGACATATGTTAATGTACATACAATTAGTTAGACGTAACCCACAATCTATATAATAACAATTTGTAGTCGATATAGTGGAGTAGAAAATGCTAAACATACGATTAATACGGAAATCGATTGGTAGAAATATCAGTTTTTTGCTAATCAGCTTATAGACAAAACTAATTATGTTTCCAAGATACTCGTAAATCATTTCTAAAAAACTAGAATGACGATGATCTCATAAATAATACGCGACGATACTATATATCACATTAGAACTGGTTGTGTTGTACGACGTGACATTTTACACATCTCATTACAAAAAGTCGTGGCCTGCGTGTTCGAGAATTTGACGAATGTTTTGGCCATGAGTCTGATTCTTCATTCTCACCATAATACTAAAGTTCACGCAAGACGGTCTCTTAATTAAAGATTAAGAATATTGTATTGATTCATAAAGTACATAAGTGTATGATCGGAGACAAGTGAACGTGTAGAATACGATAATCATAATGATGATGCTAGGAGCTCTAATCGTGGCAGCTAATGATGGAGGTTAAACCAGAACTCCACAGAGTGGCATTGATTGACAGCTATAGGGCGCTGAATCAACCAGCCGATGCAGACATTTGTCTTATGAAATGTATGGCATCTTTGTATGTGATCTGTTAATGATCTGTAATGTCAACGGGGAGATCGAACTTGAATGGAGAAACGGGGAGATGAGATACTCTCTTAACCTTAACCATTAAGTTACAACCGGCGAATATTACTCTGTCTTAAATATAATGCTGTCATCAGAAAATCAGTGAACAGCTCCAAGTCTGATTTTGTGAGGGCAACAAACTCTTTGGTTCGATCGACTAAGGAATACGAGATCATTCTTTTCAATTGTTCTAGATCTGGAACGTCGCGCCAACATGAGTTCATTTTGGAACCATCCTGCGCTCCATCACCCAACGAAGATGTCCTCCCATATAATCCTTCAGATTCGGATCTGGTTCTTATTCAATGAACGGCTATACCGCACCACCACTCAATTTCCACAATTTCAGCATACCTCGCTGCACTCACATAATAAGCTTTCTTACTCCTAAATGTTTAAGTTGCTTTATCTAGTTTAAACTATTCCAATCAGCTTTGATCAACAGATGTTTACCTGAATGTCTTTAAAGCAATTTAAGCCTTTAATTAGCCCAATATTTGTACAGAGCTCTTTCGCAAGCATTTTGGCTAAATATACGATGAAGTCCTGCATACGCCAATTCATGACCAATAAGGTTTGTGAAATTCTATTTTGATTGGTAGTCGGAAGGCATGCCAGTGAGTATATATAGTCTTGATACTTCATCAGAAATTCTAGATAGCCCACTGATAGCCTATTTTTAGCTTTCCCTCAGCTAGAAAAGATATGTCTCTTTAATGCAGTCAAGAATCACATTTTTATATACATGGGCAGTGGAGGTAGCCGTAACGGGGCCTCTTTAGCTACAGTTGGTCATGTTCACCGTGCGTCTCATAATTGTCAAATATGACCAGTTGATCTTCAATGGTTTTTGACAGGCTCTAAATATATAGCTCTGCCATTTAAAACGAAAGTTCTTCATGCAGCAACTTCCTAGTGAAATTCACTATATGACTGTCCCATCTTTATGCACCACTGTCACACTGCGTCTACGGCTTCTTGCATTAGATCTGGTATACCGTTTATTCCATTTAATCCTAATGACCCGGATTACCTTGGATATCAAATCGATGGTTACTCGGGTTATAGATAGAACCTCTTCAATCACCAGACTCACATTAAAACTATCTCTATTAAGAACCATTACCAATATTCCAAATTATAGCTGTGATATTTCTGCACTTCAACATGAATTGAAACCATTTGGTCGTGTACTCTTTCGTCATATATTGCTCTATCAACGAAATCGTAAGATGTATAATAGAAAGCTTCCACAGTTTCTGCTATCCATGAGACAATATTAGTTAGAGGCGTCACGGTAGATTTACCAGCATACTGGTTCTTATCTAGTAGATTTCTGGACAGGAACTCACTTCTAATACGTTAATTCAATACCTCCTCCATATAGTTTTTAAAAACAACGAAGTAAGGCTTAATATTCATTAGGTTTTGGCTTGAGTATCGGGACGTTCCCGTCCTTATATGTATAAGGGTAATAATCACCTACCTCTACTTATATAGGGATGTTATTAATGATGTAGATGGCTCTAAAGATAATAACCAGCACACTTTTAACCTATAATTTTGCTCTTCAAAAAGTAAAGAAGCCGATTCATGGGCAGCACGAGGCAACTAGAGCCCTGTCAGTTTTCAGTCGTACTTCTTATAACTGTCAAAATTTACCAACTATGCTATCTACTCAACTATATGCTGTCTACTTTTGTCGCAACAACTGATGAAAAACCAGCCGCTTTTATACTGCCTGTCCAGAAATTTAAGCTTGGATGCAGGATGAAGAAGTTGACAATGCCACTCTGTAAAAATACTGTCTGGAAACGCCACCTGAAAATTCCAATCGCCTTCAACTCCACCACATAGCTGAGGTAAACCCTTTTGGGTAAGTGGAATACATTTTACTGAACGACTTCTATCGCTTTCGTTTGTTTCTCCGGATGTGGTGCCGTTGTGTTATCGGACTGCATTTTTGTCACGGCCAAGCCCGTTGAGATAGCTATCCCGTTGAGATAGTGCAATGAGCAGCTCCGCCTTTCCGTTTAGAACCTTAAAGAGCAGATTAAGACTGAGCTTACTACCGCTTGTCCTGTATAGTTCGTCATCCAAACCCATTCGCAAAAGTATAACATCCTTGCCAAAGTATAACTCTGATCCTCGTCGCCACAAATTTTCTCATTGAATATAGAGAGCTATAGGATCCTTTATTTCTATTAGAACAGTTCTGCTAGCTTATGACGTTTAAGGCCCTTTGTTCTTCTATTAGTCACACGACGAGTTTTCGGGACACATGATGTTAACTGTAGAACATCCGAATCTACTACAGCATAACTAATTTATTTTGGAGTTATCCAGAGTCATCATATTTGCAATTGGTTACCAAAATTTATCTTTTGATATATGCTGTTCCACCATAGATTATGGAAATTGTTACTCAGTAATTAAATTGGTTTTCAGACTGTATGGTTCCCGCCTGAGTAGTCAAATTTTCAAAGAGGTACGATCCGATGATGTCTCCCGCCGAATATCCGCCCAAAACTATCTTAACATGAATTTTAGGTATACCCTTTATAACAACCAACACATAATGTTATAAAAGGTTATACATATAATGTTATGTTATTTGGTTTTGTAATTTACTATCCAATTTACTATTTATCCAAGTGTATAATTAATAATTATTTCATACAATAAGTTTCAAATGCTAGAATCTCAAGATTGTAACCGCACTGTAAACGTTTCCACCATCAGCATTTACATTTATAATTTGCACGTCATGTTAAATATACTCGTATGTATCCAATCACTAAGTTATGTATCGAAGTCCAACGATGTAAATAAAATATTTGTATTAGATACATTAACAATGTACATCGAGGTACTCATTATAGTGTTGTTAGCTACTTCCTGTAATTGGTATTTCTTATATAGATGATGTAGTAATAACAGCTATTATATACGCGTATCACATTCGAAATCAAATAGAAATTGAAATTGTTACATATATGCTATGTACAGTAGCGATGTTACCTGTATATACGTAATAGGTAACAATAAATTATAAACAAGTATGAGTTTGAAATTTTGGTCTATCTTTTAAATTTGTTTTGGGGCCGAAGTACTCCGAATTCATTCACACGACGTACATACGGCCATATAGGCTGGGTTTTTGGAAAACTAGTTCCATATGGCATTACTCGATATCAGCCTATATACTTCGAGTGCCGACCTATGAGTTCTGCACTTCAACAGCACCGATCGTAATCGGATGATCAAAAATCCTACTTGCACTTATATAAGCATTCGAACCTAATACCTTCCTAATCCTGTCAATAATTTAACTCGCAACGAATTCCTAGTCTACAAAGTTATTTGTTTTATAGACACAACCTTAGTTATGAAAGTTAAACTATTGTAACTTCTATACATTAAAGCACAGTAGTCATCTCCACTTGCATATCTATCTGGATACTTTAGAAAGTTAATACAACGCCACCCATGTGTACACCAAACTGATTCATTATTGTACAGATCGCCCTTCCATAAACAGTTTCGATGCCTAGTTGTCATTACTATATGTACCTAACATTGCTGTAGCGCGGTTCCAATCACGAACTTTTCAAATAAACAACTTTATGCCCTACAGCCGTTTCCAGCAACAACATTATCTAAGTCTACTGAAATGAGATGAATCTTCATGCATAGACCAGTGCAATAGTTTTTTTTTGTCATTTTAGCTTGATTGGCTGATTGTGATATATCTTCTCAATGGAACACTTTATGGAGGGGTTCCATTGAAACTTCTCAGTGGAACCTCTCCATAAGAACTTTGACCTCGACCTTTCTAACCCATAGCACTTTGGCTCTTGATAAAGTCAAGAAACCGATTCACATTCCGTTAAAAACTGTTTGAAAGTTGCCAAAAACGATTTTTGCACGAGACAACTAACTCTCTGTTGTTTTCAGTCGTACACCTTACTACGATTTTTCCCAAGTGTGCTATCTACCTTTCTATAATATCTACCTTTGTCACAGCTAGCTTTATAGCTACTAGAAAGCAGCATTGAAGCACCACGTTCAACATCGCACTAATTAGCTGAGACAAACCCTTTTGGAGTGATTTGAATTCCTTTTTCTTGGACGACTTTCATCGCTCTTACTCGGTACTTCGGAGCTCCCAGGGTTGTGGCAAATAGTTTCGTATCGGGTAGTTTCTCTTTTGTATTGATCCTTTGGTTTACCTTTCCTTTACAGTTTCGTGCTCACCTTTTATACTTTAGGAATTTTAAGAAGAAGACTCACATTGAGTTCCCCAGTCCCGAATTCTATCTGCCCTCATATAATTTCTAGGTTCACGTAAATTACCAAAGAATTACAGTCTGTCGACAAAATAAGAGTGCTAAATGGTTTATTCTTCTCATCTTCTCGACCACACGAAGTGTTTATTATCCCCAGTCGGAATACCCAGCAAAACACTTAAAGTACTTTAATAAGGTTGTAGTTTCTCTCCTGGTACAAACAGTCAAAGTCACTGTTCACAGATCAAATTTCACTAGGTCCCACAAAAATAAGAAACATACCAGATCGTGTCAAGTTATCGGCACAATAGTTCAGATACAGATTCGACGATCTCTGCAGATTATCCTCAGATCCCAAACTTCAGAAGAAAGATAGAATGATCTCCACTTTTTACTCGGCAAGTCATCGCACGTAGATAGTACATCCGTATATTTACTAAATTGTATTATGGTCATCGTTTTAATCCTTTTCGGTTATAACTGGCGTTCATCCCCTGTCTTTTAGATGCGGAAATTATGGCACTGATACATGATGTGAGTGTGCATCGCATCCGGCAATGATCATTGCGGTTTGCGAAATCTACAGCTTCAATAAACTGTTGAATATAGAAAGGCAAAGATTCAAATCATATATAGGCATAGATAACTAGAACCTCACAGCTAATACTCCATTATTTTAGAGTAGATCGTTGCAGCAGGTTTCATTATGGAGTTTGTAATTCATATTATTGTTAGCAATTCCTGAGGTCTCTTAATTTAGTCTGTAACAAAGCAGAATACGTGAAACCGCTAAAACCCTAAATTAATGAAATCTTCAAGCAAGTTCAGGAATCCATACATAAAGGTGTGCGCTACGCCATCAATGTGAGTGCTGAAATATTAGAAGAAAATGAAATGGGTTGGTTTAAAATCCGAAAAAGGACCTTAAGGATTGTTTCCAGTGCTTCAATTAGATGAGGAAGATGCAAAATGGGACCACGAAGGTAGATGCAAGTAGTGCACATGGCAAAAATTATATAATACCAGGGAGGGCAGCTTCGTGTTTCTATTCGAAATAGTAGAATTAAGCTGCTTGAGATACGAAAGCAAAAGATACAGAAATCAATCTAATCTTGAAAGTGTCCACCATCAGAAGCAATTGTTTAGTCTTATAATAGAGTTAATACAAGGCAAATAAAGTTTTCTTTTTTCAAAGGAAAATAAGTTCCGATATCACCGAGAGATGGAACCACGAAAGCGTCAAAAGAGAACATGACATTTTGATTGGAATTATTAGTCGGCACGTATAATGATAATAGACCAACATGAAAGTATCGAAGTGTAAGAGGTTCTACGCTCAGTAGGACTCGATAATCATACTCTTAGGTAATACTTCTTTCTCTTAGGTAAGTCCTAAAATATGACAGATATGGTATACAACTACTGTTGCCGTAAAGTCGAGTTTTAAAATATCGGTAAACTGAATTGGTAAACTTGTGCTTATGTCGTGGTATGAATAAAACGCTTGCGAAAATTACGCAAAAGTTGTATTGTGTGAGATGTCGGATTAACATAAAGCAATAGCATCGACGTTGCAATATTTGTGCAACGTGAATTGAGCAGGTTCACAGAATTCCAGATATTATAGAAAAAGGCATCAAAAGATAAACAAAATTGTTCGACCTTATTTCTGGAAGTGGCAGAAGCTTTCGATAAGGATTAATATATAAACTAAAGCTTATGCTTCCGGGACCATATGTTGATCTTTTGAGATCATATTTATCTGAAAGGCTTTTTAGAGTAAGACAAGAAGATGAGTATTCTGGACTGTGAGAGGAAAGGACAGGGGTCTCACAAGGCAGCGTTGTGGACCCAGTCGTATACCTACTATATACAAGTGATATACCACAATCCGATCATGTAAGCATACAACGTTTTCTGACGACAACATTGGTGCATCGCAAGATGCATATTTTTAAGTAATTGATGGTTAGTCTGGAAAGACTAGTTTCAACATATCAACAAAAAATAAAAAAATATTTGTGTAACCAAGGGCAAGAAGCAGCGGGTTGGAGCGGAGGCACCGGGTTCGAATCTCGATAGGGGCAGGTGCAAAAGGGATTTTTCACTATCTTATTACGATCGGTCACGTTCTGCGTGCTGATCCGAACCGAATGATACAGCGATCTTTGAAGGAAGAGCAGCCTTTCGGTAGGCGAATAGGTCGCTGTCGGCGACAATGGCTTCACGGCGTAGAGAGCGATCTAGAATCTTCTGGTTGCTTGAAAAGATATGAAGAGCTGGCTCGTGATCGAAACCGATGGAGTCAGATTGTTGACACGGTACGGGCCAATAATGGCCTGTAAAAGCCATCAAAAAAAAATTACGATCGGTGGTGTGAATGAACACATCTATGACCCACTATATTGGAGTGCAGAACTCATGGGCCGACCCATCTTCCATGTCAGTACTATAGGCTGGCATGGAGCTATGCAATGCGCAGATGGTTCTATGAAAATCGGACCTATAGGCGAACGTCCTAAATTTGGCCATTAAGGCGTAAAGTAGGACGTAAATAAGCGAACCGCGAAAGCGCTGAGGGAGCCTTGAGCCCCAAAATAATCGCTTAATGGAACAAATAGCTATCAATACAGTATAGTACACTTTAACAAGACTACCAAAACAAGTACATCATGATAGTAATGAACTATTTCCCAAAGTGACCGAAAGCTTACCGAAGAAGTAGTCTCAAGAGTCTAGACACAGAAATAGATGGGAGGTACTTCGAATAGTAACTTATTCTTGTGCTGTACAGTGCCACTCAACAATAGGACGACAACTCCTTCGAACAATCAGGGATGGACCGACATTTAGCGAAATTTGACTCCGAGCGAAATGAACTGGGGCGAACGATTTCCATTGTTCTGTGGTCGTGTTTAATTGTAAAAAACGGTAACGCAATAGAAACACCAGTCAATAAAATGTTTGTAAGGAAGATGTCCGGAATAATCGAGAATCTCTCCGAGCGAATATAAACAGTGCCAAATCACCGTATGAGACAAGTATTATTTTCAACAGTAATGAAGATTAGTGTCACAGCTCCATCGTCCAATAAATTCGAAGATTATCCGCCTGATACTATATGGCGGAGAGGCTAAAACAATCCGGACACAAAACGTCCGAGAGTCATAGCATGTAATAATACAAAATGACATTAATGCGCACTTAATAATGTATTGTATCATCAAATCCTATCCTTGATTTAATAAGATGTTTAAAGTATTAATTAAATTTTATTGCAATGTCATTTCAAGTTTTTACAGCCGTTACTGAGTTGTTGTGCCCATTTAATTAATTTAAATTAATTTATTGCGTTGCATAATGTAACTATTTACAACTATCATATACTGTCTCAAGATAGCATCTTTCTTTGGTTTTATTTTTTGAATTCTGTCTTCAGATAACACTGTAATAAACCAATTTTGGTCCAGTGGTATGATGCAAGATAAAATTTATTGATAATTTGGCCTTGAAGATTGGAATTCGACCCATTCTTAACTTTATGCACTTAATTAATTCTTTAATTATTTTTGTTATGTGATTGCAAATTTTGCATCTTGCCCCTGTTGCAATTCGAACGAATTTCACTCGCCCTAAATAACTAACCATTAATAAAGAAGAAAGATTACCTTCTTAATAGGATTAATCCTCTTACATGTATCTCTGGCACTCATTTATTTTATTTGGATATTTTCAGCATTATGTCGAATGACCAAAATGAAACCACGCTAGATGGATCAGTTCCCAGTTCGACAGATGCCTATTTAAACGAAATCGATACAGTAACTCGGGCTCTCAACGCACTCGAAAGCACCGACATCCATGGTAATTATATAACATATAGTTTGATTGTCAAAAAGTAAAAATTGAATGAAATTTCTATTTTAGACAACCCTCTGAGAGACGGAAATACCAACAGTCACATTAATGACAATGAAGTGATGACATCTAACTACCGCATTGAAAATTTAAACAATAACAATTTGGTGTACAATCATGTTAATGGGGTGATGAAGGACGCGGCCGTCATTGATATGGGCGAAGAAAGTGAGTTGATCCATTTAACAAGTAGCTTGTGTAATTTGGTTCGGGTCTTAAATTTAGAGTTTCACATAGACAGACGTGAGTTCACACCCTCATATATGTACGACATAGTAAAACAATGGTTTTTCTCTAAGGAGCATATAGGACGTGATCTAGACTGAACCATATTACGCTTTTCAAGGTTATTTCATTCAGTTGCCTCAATGTTTGGTGGAGTTTTCAGCTAGCACCGTTCTTTTCCAACCAAGTCATTGTTGTCCTTCCTATTTTTCTTTTTCCACGACATTCTTGTTATACTCGTATATCTTTCTTTAGTATGTGTTCTATCCATCTCCACTTTCTTACTGGATTTGCTTCACATGCCACAGAAGCTCATTATTTGTAATGTTATTCGACCCGATTGTATTTCACGACAGGACGACATTCCAGAGCTGTAGCATATTGAATCTATTTCTTGATTTGATGATGCGTTGGTTCATGTCTTATTCAGTACCGCCAATTTTCGCCATATGGTAATGTTCCTGTTTAGTATCAAAGTCTTGGTCTTTCTGGTGTTACCACCGACATCTTTTGCCAAATTTGGTAGCTTTCGATTTTCTGTTGCATGTCTGCGTGTTCATACGTTAGTACACATATACATATAGCCCGTGTAATCCAGGTCATTGATTCGATTAAATAGATCAGCTTCCCTGTATCCGGCACCCCTTTAGTTTTCCATAGTGAACTCAATTATCTTTAAACCGGTCTTCTGGGTTGAATCGATGCTGTTTGAAGCGTTGGCGATTTTAATTCATGGATGATCATTGCTACCACTTTCATTATATTATTGAGACGGGTAATAATGGCAATGGGTATGCTAAACTTATCTTTTCATATGGAATTCTATCAGGGTTCCATCTAGTATCCACTACTACTTAGTTCCGTTGTTGGTTGGGTGTTGATGATGGTTTTGGTTATAGTTACCAACAGCGTCTTCTTCCTTTTTTCACTATTTGTGCCTTTTTCTTCAAAGAACCCTTTTAATCTATTAAGCAGTTGATTTTTGGTGCTTAAGGCTTGTCCAGATGAATCTTTTATTTAAATTAAGTTTGTTATTTTTCCGATAACCGATATGTTTCTTTTGCTATTTGTGAAGTCTCAAGAATGTCTTTGGTGTATTTCACTGCTACTAGTATGTATGTTGCTATGAATACCTGATTTATGACTTATGAACAGCAGATTTGTGACACGGTAATCGATGAGTCTCATTCCATTGTTTCTTGCAGATTCTGTGCGTGTTTACCAATGATTGAGATTATACCGGTGTTATCGATTCCAATTTTCACAATGTTTATGTCATTTCTGGGTGACGTCAATCGTGACACACAGTTGCTTGTAGAACTAGTTTTTCAATATATCAGATCATTTGTGTCTTGTCTACCGGAAAACATTATATAGTTAATAGCGCTTGTTGTTATGTCTTCATTACCCTTACACCTTACTAATATTTCGATTTAGGTTTATCATGTCGTTGCTATACAACTTCATTTCTGTCTCAACTTGTACTTACCTATTGGAGGTATTAGAGATATGATTTTCCAGTTTCCGATGCATCTGTAAATCCGAGAGCCATTAGTTAGTATTGGTGCGGTCTCGATTTCATGCTGGTCTGGAATTCAGACTAATCAATTATTGGTTCATTGAATTCTACGCATTTTTCAGGACTGCTGAATAAGTGGGCATATCGTGTGTAGAGGTAGAGCAATCGTTACTTGACAATATTGGTGAAGTTGTGTGCTTCAACTATCTTGGTCATCTTTCTCCTTTGAATTTACTTTAGGATTACTTTTGCTTTACGTAATGGCGGAAGGTGATCCCAATCATTTATTGAAAGTACTTCACCAAGTAACTAAAGAAAACAGAACTCAAAAATTTTAGGTTTAGCCACCTGCTATCTCAAGTCAGAACTGTAGTCAGTACATTTAATCTCCTAGATCTAGTTAAAAGAGTAGATACGGATTCATTTATAGCCTTTCTATTACCCAAACTTTTATCGTTCCATACCAATCGTGACCGACCAGATTACTCAGCGGTTAAACCTATGTCTGTAATTTCGAGTTTGTATGCCGAAACTGGCGGAACCCAAAGGAATGTGGCGGGACACTATCAAAAATGTAGAACGTTAATAAGCAACCCGCCAAAGCGTTAGGAGTTTCTTAACATTAACTATAACTCCAGTTACTTAAATGGATACTGCCGAGCATCAAATGTATTCTTTTTTCTTCAGTAAAGTGAGAGGTAGCTAACACATCGTTGAGAGAACTAATGCGATAGGGTTTTTGCAGGCTATTGACCAGTAATTGGTCTTGAATCAGTAAACCTGATACCCATTGCCATATGGTCAAAAACTATATGTTCATCTACTAAAATAATTCTACCAAACTCCTTCGAAAAATCCGACATGTGTAAGAAGGCTATAACTGCACCGTTTGAACTGTTAAGCACTACTCTCGAATTATGTACCGCAAATCAGTCAGTTCAGAGTTTATAGGCAGGATTTCTATGAGGATTGGATTTTAATTTTTAATATATGGTGAAAGCCTGATTGCATCACCGACGATAATGGTGAAAGATCATTAGTAATTTTCAGTAGTCAGCATTTACGGTAATTTGTCATCCATCACCAAACATTAACCATACATTTTACACTTGCATTTGTCACAGCCAGGCAGTTAGTTCAAAACAGATTTGTTTGGAATAATATTCGAAATGATTGCCAGCAGATCAGGGGCGTCAGTTCGAACCGAAGTTTTTGCAAAAACTTCTAAAAATTACAAAATTTTTATAATTTGTAGATGAGTCGTCATCCGAAATGCAACAGGCTAATCGATAGGTGGCTTAAGGCGTGTATTATTTGGCTTAAGTCTCAAAATCTTATATAGACTAAGAAATTTAAATATTTTATAGGCTCCGCTTGTCATATAGATCTTCCAGATTTCCATTATGATTGCAGACGGAGTCACAGGTCGTAAACCATTCTTTAGTGGTTAATCCTTTCTCGGCGGCTGCTTAATACCTTTTGATTCCGAATTGTATGTAAGAATAACGATATTTCTTTGATAGCATGCTTGCCTCAAGACTCTAGTGAGTTTAACGCTTTCTCTCGTTTTATTCAAGCTAAATTTTTCACTGACACTAGATGCTGATGTTGTCATTATCTTAAACGATAGCATACTGTTGTACAACTCACTAATAATAAGATACTTTGTTTCTATTCCCAAAATATGAGATAAGTTTTTGTTTATGTTTTACGTAAAATGTTAAATCTAGAGACAACACCGAAACGGCCATAAATAAATAATCCAAAGTACAAAATGCAAATGAGATCAGTGATTGTAATTATTAAGACATTTGACTGTGGTTAAAAGGTGAAATAACTTTGTCTTGTTATTATATGGTATGTAAGCGAAACTGGAAATTTTAAATTTATTTAAAAATTTTAAACAAAACGAATAATAAGTAAACAAAGATGTTATCAGACGAACAAAGAAGTACTTTTTTTTAAATCTGTCTTAAACAAAACATTGTATGTGCATTGTGAATATTCTTTATCGGTTCTTTACGCTCAAAAATTGCGCAATTCTCGCTTAATCTGCATAACTAACGCTGTTGCTTGCCAAATGGTAAACGTACGGCTCCATGTACGGCTCATCATCTGTATCCATGCTTATAGTTGAAACAACAAAGAGCTTTCAACGAACTTAAGATCACAATCTATCGAAAGCAAAACAAAGCAATTATTGCTGGAGAGTGAAAAGGGCATTTTGCATAAGGTCTCTAACGTACGAGCACACCGACAGTAATATCGTCCATAAAAGCAATCATTCTCAAGCCGCACATGCTATCCAGCTTTTACAACCACCAGATACAGTATCCAAGTGACTTATCTATCCAAGACTAAAGATGCCCGAATAATTTCCACTGACTAAACATTAAAACATCACAGATCTAACACACAGGATAAGACATAATTCAATGCTGGAAAATAACATCCAGCCTGGATGTGGCAGTGCAGAAAATGAATTGTTCGACATCTGAAGAAATAAAGACGTCTGGACCTATAAACGCTTAAACGAATTGAAACTCAAACTCAAAGGAACAAACTGGGAAAATTATAAAAACTGCAGAGATATCAGGCCAATTATAAATTAACCATTCAGTCACTTACAATAAAATCTAGATAGAACCAATCTAACAGTAATAGTTTAAGGTGTACTACTATCGTCGAACTCTTTGGGTACTGATGAACTAAACGTCAGAATCAATTTAGTTTTGTCTAAGCGTTCTTAACCTTGTGCTGATCATTAATGCCAATGTTCTTAATGGAGTTTAAGTTAAGATGTTGCAGTTTGATTGGATTAGCCTTAATTAGCGTAGATATTTCAGAAGTCCACTATGGTGGAAACATGGTTGCCCCAGCCCTGTGGGTGAGGGCAACCATGTTTCGTAAATATTTAGAGCGAAACATGAGATCCATAGAATACCACCACAGTATCCAGAGCTTGTCGTAGGACGCGACTAAATCTGGTTGGATCGCTGGGCTGACGACCCGCATCCGTAAAAAACAATTACAGTTAAAAATGTCAACAAAAACAAAAAAATCGGATACCGCGTAAATAACAATGACCCCCCGCTTAAGAATCCGGATACGAGATTGAGGATCAGCACGTGGAACGTGCAGTTACTAAGAAAACCTGGCGCGTTGGACGGCCTTATCACATGTATGAAGGAGTATCGGCTGGAACTCGTAGCGCTCCAAGAAACTCGATGGCCTAAAAGTGGAGTCCATGTGTCCCAAGGCTATACGTTGCTACACAGTGGAGATGGCCTCGGAAATCTTGGAGTTGGCTTTCTCATTGGGACGCAGGTAAAAAAGACTGTGTTGGACTTCCAAGCAGTCGATAATCGAATGTGTAAGCTTCGCTTGCACATGAGATTAGCCAACCTGTCAATTGTATGTGTACATGCGCCCACTGATGTAAGCCAACCCCAAGATAAAGACTCATTTTACAAGAATTTGGATAATCTGATGGGTTCTATATCGCAGCACGATGTTAAATTGGTGATTGGTGACTTTAATGCTAGAGCTGGCAGTAATCAGACCGACTTATGTAACAACATAGATCCGTACTCCCGACACGAAACTGCGACCGAAAATGGGGAAAGAATGCTGTACTTTGCGATCGCACATGATCTCCAAGTGGCAAGTACATTCTTTCCCCATAAAAACATCCATTTGGAAACCTGGACACATCCACGTAAAACATCCCGAAGCCAAATTGACCATGTGTTGATTTCAAAAGACCTGGCTCGGGTTGTCCAAGACGTGAGATCGTATCGGCCGTCAACCAAATTCGTAGGCAGTGACCATTTTATGGTTGCTGCAAAGCTACGATGGAAATTTTCGTACAAGTCAGGCGAATATAGAACGCGATTCTCCTGTGAAGGTCTGATAAATGAAGATACGCAACGAAAATATCAAGATCTTATCAGTAATAGCATTTTACGATCCAATTACCAATCTGATGATGTGAACAGTGTCTGGGAAGTATTGAAAACCTCGGTTGTCGATGCTGCCCAGCACACTCTCGGTATAGTGAAAACTAAGCCCAAAAATGATTGGTTTGATGAGGAGTGTCGTCTTGCTGTTGAGCAACGCAATATAGCCCACAATGAAGCGCAGACTCGGTTTACAATTGCAAGGGAAAACAAGGCAGTTCTTGCTAGGAGGACAGCTAAACGCATTTGTAGACTAAACAAACGCGAATGGTGGAAGGCTAAGGTCTTAAGAGTACAACAACTCAGCAATGAGCACAATTCGCGTGGTTTCTTTAAAGGAATCACCGAATTGCACCATACCTTAAGATCTCGGTGAACTACCACTCGGGACCAGGAAACCTCTGTGTTAACGTCGATGCGGTACTCGATACATGGCGTGAACATTTTTCTGATTTACTAAATGTTCCACATGTATCAGAAGCTGTGTTTGAATACCCTCAAATACAGACCGCAGAGATGTTCATTGAGGATCCATCCTATGAAGAATTCACAATGGCCATGCAGAAATTAAATAAAAATCGTTCACCAGGGGTTGATTGCATTAATTCAGAGCTCTTCGGAGATATTCGGAGGGCTAACTTTGTGGAACTGTCTTTTCGAACTTATTCGATTGGTATGGCGAAATGAAGTTATGCCCGAGGAATGGAAAGTGGCCGCGTTATGCCCAATTTTCAAGAAGGGTGATCGCTTGAAATGCGATATTTATCGCGGTTTAGCTCTCGTTTGCACAGCATACAAGTTACTGTCATACATTATCTTGCGAAGAATTACTCCTCTAGCGGAGGAAATTGTCGGTGACTACCATGGAGGATTCCGTCCAAATCGGTCAGTCACTGATCAAGTTTTTTCGCTGCGGATGATTCTTTCCAAGTACTACGAAACATCTCGCGATGTACACCAGGTATTCCTAGATTTCAAGCAAGCCTATGACTCGATCAATCGAGAGAGGCTATGGTATGCGCTTGAATATTTAGGAATACCAAAAAAATATGTACATCTGTGTAAAATGACAGTAACGCAGTCACAATGCTGTGTCAAAGTTGAGAACAGGCTATCGAGAATTTTTGCAATCACTTCTGGTGTTCGACAAGGAGATGCGCTGTCCCCGATAATTTTTAATCTCATGTTGGAATACATCCTTCGTAAAAGTGAAACACCTGAGGACAATATCTTATTCCGACAATCCAATCAACTTCTTGCATATGCAGATGATATCTGTGTGATTGGATTAAATAGCAACGGAGTGAAATACTTGATCCACTGGAACAGTTTTCAGCTTCCGTTGGTCTCAAAATCAATGAGTCCAAAACCAAATATCTGATCTCTGGTTTTAGAGACCAAGACGCAATTAATTTCAATAGTGGAAACCACACGTTTGAAGGAGTGATGAGATTCAAGTTTCTTAGATCTCTCATTACTCACGATAATAGTGTGGGAGAGGATATCAAGGTTCGCCTTGCTGCTGGCAATCGGGCTTTGTATCCTCTACCTCCACTGCTGAAATCAAAATATCTTGCAAATACGAATAAGCTGAAACTGTACAGAGTGTTGATCAGACTCATTGTCATGTATGGATGTGAGAGTTGGACCTTGACGGATGAGTACGAAAGATAGCTTCTAACATTCGAGAGAAGAATCATGCGTGTGATATATGGCCCAAAACGCGACGTCGATGGCACATACCGAGTTCTATTCAATCACGAGATCAGGAATTTAATGCAAATTCCTGATATCTTGCTTGAAATCAAAGGACAGCGAATACGCTGGCTCGGTCACGTTCTGCGTGCTGATCCGGAACGAATGATATACAGCGATCATTAAAGGGAGAACCGCCTTTCGGTAGGCGAAGAAGTCGCTGTCGGCGACGATGGCTCCACGGCATAGAGAGCGATCTGGCATCTGCAAACTGTCTACAACGGTTTGAAGAGCTGGCTCGTGATCGAAGCCGTTTGAGTTAGATTGTTGACACGGTACGGGCCAATAATGGCTTTTAAAAACCGAAAAAAAACTATGGTGGACAAGATTTACCATTTCATCTACTAAAAGGGCAAGAATCTAAACTAACATCATTATGGACAAATTGTACGTACCAAGGCAACTAATACTATATAGACACATATCTGGTTTCGTAACTACAGTTTCGAGTTAACCATGATTTCGTTGTAATGTGTCACTGCTAATCATGGTTTGCTACTTGGTTTAAACATGGTTTCGGCACAAATAACTACTACAGATAGCCAAACTATATGGAGAAATCATGTATACTAGACTGAAATAAGGGGAAATAATTGTACCCTGGATGAAATGGGTATAATTAAATATTATTGTCTCTTTCATTCCTTTAGCATTGATATTACGATAAATAAATGTTTGTATATAAATTATGTATAAAATATGATGAACTCATTTACTCTTCTGAATGAAACTTATCGCAGTGACATGAAACATTTATTTGATTTCATGTATGTATTTGAACTTAGTTTTATAGATTTGATTGAATTTTATTTATCGTAATATCAATGGTAAAGGAATGAAAGAGAAAATAAAACTCAAATATAGCCTTTTCATCCAGGGTAAAATTATTTCCCATTATTTCAGTCTAATATACATGATTTCTCCATATAGTTTGGCTATCTGTAGTAGTTATTTGTGGTTTCGGAATGAGCTATTTTTCTCATCCCATGGCATTTTAGTGACGACAGAGCCAAGTTATACAGTTAGTGAATAGCGAAAACTATAAATATTGGTTTTTTCATGTATTTGTTTTTCATGATGTATCAGGGATTAATAATGGTATAGCGAGTAGTTCTGAAGGTGTATCCTTATTATACTCCGTTGACGTGAAGTAAACCTTCCTGTGCTTTCTAGCAATAAGGGTTTGCAATCTATATTACAAATAGTAGATTTGTAGCAAAGAAATCAAGGTCGCTATTCATGTCGCTCATTCATGTCAATGAGCCCAAACTAGGTTAATTGTATAAACATCCATATACATTAAGTTGTGTATTTTGCTAGGTCCAGGTGCACTGATATTATTTATCAACATTCTACCTGTTTCTTGCACACAATTCTTTAGGTACGAGCCCTAAGTTTAAATTCCCGAATTTCAGGAGTCCAATGTTGTTGAATCAAATTTGTTTCAAGGTGTCTTACACAACGAAAGTATAGTAGCCTGATACCAATCTCCCTGATTTGAAAATAGTATCCTTGTATGTATATATTTTGACTGGACAAAAACTATTCTCTCTACCTTATATAGTTATCACTTCCAATAACTGCTTGTTGATATAACGATTATGGACCACGTTGGCTTCTTCAAATCATCTATCTTCCCGTTATAGGTTATACATTAGGATATATGTATATATGATCAGCAGACAATGCTTATTTCAAATGTTTCTAACCACAGCTACGCTACAACACACAAGCTACACACTGATCTTTAAAAATCTTATTTAAGGCCTAGTCGAAGTAAGACCTTGAAACTTAGACCTTTTAATGATTTAACCTAAAATTTTGGTTTCTATAGCATGATGTTTTCGGAGGAATCACTTAACGATCTGATATTTTCCAAGAGGCGCTAGCATGAGTCTCTATCCCGTTTTTCCAACTCCTACAATTCTTATACCCAGATTTTTGAGTGAGTATAATCTATGTGACTAAACAGGACTTATATTTATGTTTAAATCAATATTAGATCCCATGAGTTGCGGAAAATAAAAAGCCAATCCACAGCAAACACCTGTTGTTCAGAGACTATAATCTCTAACAAAAGTATACTCCTCTGATACTAGTGTTCTAGATCTAATCCTTGTAACTACACTTAAACTATTCTCTCCGAACTATATCACTGTCAATAACTACTTGTTAGTGTAAAGCATCTGTCATTATCATTGCTTGGCTTCTCAAATTTCTCTTTTTTTCTTGAATAATAGTTGAAGTTGCCTGAAACTTAAACTCTTTAAACGATTAAGTCTGCGACTTTGATCTCTATGACCTAGTCACTCTCAATTCCGTTTTTTCCAAATCCTATACTTCATAAACCCAGATTTTGAGTGAACTGGACTCTAGCTAATTTCATATTTATGTAAAAATCCAAATTATGTCCCACAGTTGATAGGTTCCATCCACATCATACACGTGCTCTTCAGAGACTTCAATCAACATTCGGTTTTTGCTCAAATTGGACTATGCAGTATTGAAAAAGCAACTTTTTTTTATCTCTTATTTGTTTTGGGGCTCAAGACTCTCTCTACTTGTTCGCGGTTCGCTTATTAACGTCCTTACTTTTACGCCATTACAGCCAATTCGAGGACGTACGGCTATAGGTCCAATTTTCCTGACCATTTTTACATTGCATAGCTCCATTCCAGCCTATAGTGCTGACATGGAAGATGGGTCGGCCACTTGAGTTCTGCACTCCAACAGGGGGGTCATAGTTGCGTTCATTTACACCACCGATCGTAATCGTATGGTGAAAAATCCCTTTTGCACCCTGCCCCTATCGGTATTCGAACCCGGTATCTCCTGCTCCAACTGCCGCAGCTTTAACCACTGCGCCACCTGGGCGGTTAGATTGAGTCTTAGCATACATACATATTGTTGTCTATATTACCAGTTCCAGGTGCGCTGATATTAAATAAGAGTACAATTCATTAACAAATAAAAAAGTTTATTTAGTTAATTCTTAGCAAGAACACTCGAATCAACCATCATAAAATACTGTAGGTAAGAGCCCTGAGTCCTTATAGTGACCCAAATAAATTAGTTCAATCACATGTTTTACATTTTTAAGGGGAGAACACGCACGGGTGCAAGATGTCTTCTATAACGAAAGTATACTCGCCTGATATACTAGGTGTTCCCGATCTGTTCTTTGTAAATTTATATTGCAATTACACTAAAACTATTCTCTCTGAGCTATATCACTGCCAATAACTACTTGTTAGCATCTGTCATTATCATTCCTTGGCTTCTCAAATTTTTCCATTTTTCGACAATAATAGTTGAAGTTGCCTGAAACCTAGAACTTTTAAGCGATTTAGTCTGCGACTTTGATCTCTATGACCTAGCCACTCTCTATTCCGTTTTTTCCAACTCCTACCCTTTATATACCCAGATTTTAAGCGAACTGGACTCTTATTTCATATTTATGTATAGATTCATATTAGATCCCATGGATAGTGGGGCCCATCCACAGCACGCACGTGCCCTTCAGCGACTTCAATCGACATTCAGTTTTTGCTAAACTTGGACTATATGGTATTGAAAAATCAGGTTTAGTTACCTGTTGGAAATTTTAGATTAGGGTTTCTGTACCATGTACCCGTCCAGCGAATCAGGTTTACTTATGCCTATAGGATACGGTTAAATTGCCACTCATCTCTTAACGAGATGTATGGAATTTCAATCACCAAATAATCCAGGGACGCCGTTAGAGATTGCAGGGTAAACGAAAGAAATGGTTCAATTTTTCAACTGCCAACTGGAAAGGGCAAGTGAACTTGTAACGCTGGTATCGCAGTAATGACGGTCGTCGTAATGTTCACAAGGCCACTGTTTTCTTGGAGAACTGCGAGAAGGCTGGGTCTAAAATTTAATGACTTCTGAAGGTCCTCAAACTACAAAGAATGAGGAATATCGCTTGTTCTGCTACTGTCCAGCACTAACATACGTGATCTACCTATCGAATTTAAACAGATATTTCACAATTCGTTGCAATTTCCCATTAGTTAACTCATTTCTTAAGAGGAGTGAGATTTATAATATCTCAATAGATCGACACTGATCTAAGTGTAGTAGGCAACTGTAATCTTACTAAATTACCTATTGTCATTCGGTCAAGGTGATTTGGATTCAAAGATTAGTAAGTGACTCGTCGAGGTGAAGGTAATGTTACGAAATATTTTCTGCAAAAACGACTTGCATAATAGTGAGAAAGGTAAATTTTGTGGATTACTGCGCATCTTCTGCCATTGATAGTGACATATAGCAAACTCAGTGTTTTCTTACATAAGTACTATCGATGCTGTAACTCTATACCTACAAATTATAGTCGGGCTAGAAATACAAAATATAGAATTATAAAATATACTAACTTCTTCCTTTTATATATAACTTTTATATATATATATATATATATATATATATATATATATATATATATATATATATATATATATATATATATATATATATATAATATATATATATATATATATATATATATATATATATATATATATATATATATATATATATATATATATATAAGATATCCCGATATTGGACACTGATATTAGAGCGATGTCGTTTAAAACTTGCTTTATCTTTAAGCCTGTGTCTCGAGCAATTGAGGGAGAGCATGCGATATACGCTTGAATACTTAGGAAAACCGAACAATGTGTCAAAGTTAAAAGCAGGATATCAAACACTTTCACAAATGGTGTTCAACCGGAAGATTCACTGTCGCCGATACTTTTCAATCTCATATTTGATGGAATACTTCTTTCATAAAAGTGCCATTTCTCAAGATATATGTTATTCCGACAATCCAATCAACTTTTTGCATATAGATGATATCTGTGTGATTGGAGGAACTGACAACAGAGTGAAAGAGATACTTGATCAAGTATAGTACGGTACGTTGGTCTTAAAATCAATTAGTCCAAAACCAAACATTTAGGCTCTGGTCTTGAGACCAAGAATTGATTTACTATTTGGTCTCAAAATTAACATCAATAAGACAAACGATATATGAGACTGAACACAAACATTAGTACACCATTTACCATCAACCAAGTAACCATCGAAGATGTTGATATGTTCGTATAGCTTAATTGTACTGTAGCGAAAACAAACGGGTTCGATGAGGACATCAACTAATGTATCAATAGAGCAAGAAATACATACAATATGATCATAAAGATCTAAAATGAGTCCACCCTGCAACACCTACAAGTGCCTTAGAGGTTATGTTTCACCTTCTCCCCGTGAACATTTATGGTAAGCAGATGGTGGCGATTACGGCCACTCGACTATCAGCCATATCTCAGTGGAAATGTCTTCAGACAGGTTACTCGCCGATAGTCAGATCGCTGAGGAAAGAACTGGCGAATCCTGACTGTGTTATACCGACTCTGTGCTTCGAGAAAAGATTCCAAACTACCTGCTCCTCAAGGGAATCTTGGAGGAGCGGGTCGGCAGCGGAAACGGAAGCATTGCAGTTCTGTACGGATGGCTCCAAGCTACACGGTAAAGTAGGAGCTGTAGTCTTCTGTGATAAAATAGAGGTAGATATATCAGTTCGCCTCCCTGATCACTACAGTGTTTACCATTTCAACATCCAGGGAGTCAGGGTCCCCGGCCACTCAGACGTTATGGGAAACTGCAGGGTGGACGAACTAGCGAAGTATAATACAACCCTCCAACTGCTACCGGAAAGGTGGGGAGACCTATTAACGCACTCAAGACTGTGCTTAAAAAAGAGGCGGAATCCTTACCGAACGATAGGTGGACAAACACCCTCTCATTTAGAGTTGCAAGACAAGTCTGGCCAAAGCTGAACTTGAAACGCTAAAAGGCACTTATCTCTCTACGAAGACGTGAACTTAAAACGATCGTGGGGATACTCACAGGATACTGTCTTCTTGGAGAACATGCGAGGAGGCTAGGTCTAGAAGTTAATGACTTTTGCAGAAGCTGTATGGACGACGAGGAGGAATAGACGGTAGTCCACCTCCTATGATCATGCCCGGCTTTGGCACACAAAAGACATGAATATTTGGGTAGGTTCTTAATAGACAGCCTTTCTGATCTCGAAAACTGTAATGTGCGAGGCTTATTACGCTACGTAAGAAGCTCAAACTGGTTCTCATACGGATAAAAGAAGAGTAAGATCCTGTGGTATCACAACGGACCGTCACCGATCTTTGTGTGCTGTAGCAGCCACTCAACCTAACCTAGCCTAACCACCCTGCAACAAATCAACGAATGTTCAATGCCAGTGTAAAGTAAGTACTGCTGTATGGCTGTGAAATATGGAAGCACACGCAGGAGATAACTAACCAGAAGACTCGAGGTATATGTGAATAAATACATCAGACGGTGCTTCTGGCCGAACACCATCAAATGCTTCTGGCCGAACACCATTACAAATGAAGAACTTCGGATATACTGAAATTTTACAGAGTTTTGATCAGGCCCGTTGTCATGTATGGATGTGAGAGTTGAAAAATTAGTGATGGGTTCGTGAGATGGCTTCTAACATTCGAGAGAAGAATCATGCGTGTTTATAATGGCACACAACGAGTTTTTATAAATCTCGAGGTCAACAATTTCAATCGAATTCATGATACGATACATTAATTAAAAGGACAGTGAATGTGCAGTGATCTTTAAAGGGAGAACCGCCTTTCGGCAGACGAACAGGTTGCTGTCGGCGACGATGGCTCGAAGGTGTTGAAAATGATCTGGCATCTTCTAATTATTTACAACAATATGAAGAGCTGACTCGAGATCGAAATCGATGAAATCAGTCCATTTGTGGACTCATATCAAGGCTCAGTTATATGTCTTAAGTTTATTAGATAAACTCTAAGAACTGACCATTATAAATCTTTCCATCTGTGTATATAACTTCATATAAATATACAGTTTTATCTATGCCAATGCAATTGTCTATAAACATGTATATACGAATAATTATCATACTGGCCTGTACACTTCTAATGTCATGTGTGCATAGCAGACCTTCAATCAGTATAATTGCCTATAGTATATGAAATGAATATGCAATAAATATTTATAAATTCCTGACCTTTGGCAATGTCAGTGTACAACATCGCATAGCGAAACAGAATTAGTATAAACTTCACAGCACAGTCGAAGTAAATTTGTTGGTTTTTGAAGTGTGTTTTTGGTAATTATGTGATAACAGCCCACAGTTTATCAGTATACCCGTATTTTTATTTTGTTTCGTTCGCTGATAACGCTTTATGTGTTTATGTACTAAATAATTGTACATATACGAGTCGAGCATGTATGTATATACCGTATAGACACATACATGCAGACATCATCCAAACAGATACACACATACTCGTATTTACGAGTATGTTAACTGAATCAATTGGAAATAAGAAAATTATATTAAATTTAGTTGAACTTCAACTATAGTAAGTGTCGTAAGTAACAATAAGTTTTTGTGTTCAATCTTAAAGATCTCAATTGAGAATACAAGACATATAATAGTGTGACGTTTAAGGTGTAAATATATCGGTTTGGGAAAGTGATTGGTTGGATAAATAATTTTAAAGTAAATTCTTGGTATTCTTATCTTACACTGTGTTCGCTCAGTTCCAAAGTCGTTTTATACAGCCCAGTGGTACAAATGGGCTACATACTCGTTTTTCAAGTGCAATACACAATCGTAATCGTTTTTTTAAATGTTTTAAGTGATTATACAATAGACCGTTCAAAGGTCATAAAATACACAACCACTAAAAACCGACTGGTCATGTTGTTATCATAATAAAAAAAGTGGTTTTATGTGTTCGGTCCAAAACAGATGATCTTAAATCTTGTTTTGATATTTGTTACTATACAGGAAATAGTCTCACTTTGACTATATGTATAGTTAGATAATAATCGCATTGTATAATCCTAATCTTCCTTATCGTCGCAGTGCGCGATCAACTATACCTTGGATTATTTTTATCGGGCCCCAAAACGCCGTCTAGGGTTAAAACTGTGTTCGTGTACTATAATATACTTATCTTCATAATATTATCAATTATCGTTTATACAAAGTTAACGAAAATAATAAAATTTGGTTGAGACAAAACTATTTTTGAGTGATCTATATGGTTGGGCGTTCGACTCGAATGACGTCATATGAATATATAGTTATTTATTAGTTATTGTTATTAGTGATTGTTGTTTTTGTACTATATAACGAAGCAGTTTACCATTTAAGAAAAAAAACTTGATTGTCTAGAATGACGAGTAGTAAAATATATACTGCATTTCGTTAAACTATATTAACAGTGGAATTTATTCATAGAAATAGTAGTAGGAATAGGAATTGGATTTTAATCTAAGCTTTGCATACATAGTGAATGTCATTTCGTTTAAATGCTAGAAATCAAAAACTCGATTAGTTCTCAGATTCGTGGTAAATATGAGTAGTCGCTTAAGTCTTGTATAATCGACCACCAAATGGTGCAGTGAGTCAGCTGCACTCCGGTACGCTTACCGGATTAGAATCTCTATTAGAATACTAAAGGAGTTTTCACTATGCATATAAAAACGCTGTATTTGACTTCCATACAGTTGATATATGTGTGTATAAGCTCTACTTGCATATCAGATTAGCGTGATGTTACATTGGTTTTGTATAAGATGGTTAAAAACTCGAACTGTTAGTCAACAGATCGATGTGTTCAGTGAGATAGTAACCAGTCTGATAAAGAGGCCGCTGTGTAGGAAAATTGAACTGTTGTGAATTCGCCACCGACCAAGGTTTCGGTAAATCTAAAGTTGATTTGTTTAAAGAGAAATTAACTTCTTTCTATTGAGCAGACTAATAGAAGTAAATAAATTAATTTCTCAAGCAACAGCTGGCTTGTAGTTCAGTAAAATTTTGAGACGTACAAGACGTTTTTGGTCATGACTTAAAAGTTATGAGGCTTTGAAAGATCGTGTTACAAGATTACAACATTTCATTCGAGACCTTATGAAATTAATCCGATTGATTTTGAATTTTTTCCGATATCGAAAAATCCGATCCTCGAATTTGTATTGAAATTGCTTAGTTTCGATAACACAAAATGAAATTCGTCTACTGAATAACAGTCGAATTTTGATATACGATTTTTAGAAAATCCGATTTCGTTTTGACTAATTGGTTTCATAATACCTCGATATTTTTCGATATAGGATTTTCATAATAGCAAAATACGACGTCTTGTGTCGTGTCTTGTGTAGAGGCGCATATCTTATAAATAGGACGAACAATCGAAAATAACTGGGTTTTCTATGAGATATCCGATGGAATTTCTATGAGAAATGGTCAATTGTCCAATTTCTGATTTTGTGTGTTGTTTGTCTTTTGGAATGTTGACAAGATAATTTGAAATAATGGTCCACGATATATAGTTTTACGATCCAGACAAATTTAGAAAGCTCGTGTTAACTATGATATACGATATGGCCACAATGCAGAGTCATTAATTACCGTACAGCTGATGGGTAAATTAACTAAGTTGAAATTGTACAAATTGTTGATACGACTCGTCATGTAATGATAAAATAGATGAACATCGGACGATATAACCTGAAATGTGGGCCCGGATCAAAATATATCGTTTCCTCGGTCCACAGTGAATTGGGTAATGATAAAGGTTCTATGAGGTAAAAAAGAGTATCTGACATCTAGCTACTTCATTGTTGCCATGGTATGTGCCAAAAATCGAATGATTTAGTTTTCGGTTAAAGCTCCTTTCAAGTTCATCTCATCTCTTCAAAAATTATGCTTATTTAAACACTATATAGGTTTTGTATCCGTCATTTCTAGGTAGAACTCAAACCTTTCCATATTTAAGTAGTACCGGAACCTACTCATCATAGTTTTTTTACGGAATATGATATCACTCAAATTTCAATCTCTAGCTAAATGGTAAAACCTCTTCGTTAAATAATTGCTCGTCATCGGTCTAAATCACGACCTATTTCTATCTTTACCTCTGGGATTATTACGGGCTTATTGGCATACACTTTACTTGTCAAAAAACGCGAAGCCAGAAGTATTGAGGTTAAGCATTACTCGGCAAGTCAGTAACACAGCTTGTCAAATCTTAAAGAATTCAACGACGGTTTTTCGCTACAGAAAATGTCTCAAATTGGCTAATTTTTTGAGGCTCTTTAAAGAAGAAAAGAGAAAAAAATATAAAACTTCGTCTAAAAGACAAAGACAATGTTTTTGTTTATTTATATATTTATAATAAAACTTTATAGCTAAATTTTGACAGCTATAGTAACATAATCAAAAAAAAATTTAATTATTCCTTGTCGGACCTTTTTTTTGAAATTTTTAAACTATTAAGTAAAAATTAGTATTTAATATCACTATTCTATATGAATATGAATTTATTTCAATCCAATTATAATTTTAATATTACACTACACCAAATTTATTTGGCAGTTGACCATAAAATTATTTGTGTGCGTAAACAATTTCTCGTCTTACACAAATTTTATGTGGAAGTGTGAGTGCGACTGCAATCAAAAGTATTCAATTTGATACTTTTTATGGCAGTCACACCAACTCAAAATACTTTTTATGGCAGTCACAAACACAAATATTTTTCTAGTCAAGTTTGACTGAGATAGCTTGTTTCGTTCACATCCATTAAATATATATTTTTGTCTCACTTTTATATTTACTGACAGTCAATTTTTTCATGGAATACATCCTTAAAGGCTGATTTCTATTATGAAAAAAATTTTGTCAGTATTTTTTACTGAAAAAGCAAAAGCGAGAAAAAAATTAAAAATGCCATTAGAGTGACTGAGATCGTTTTTTCCTTTTTTCTTTTTTTTATTTTGACAGACGCGTGTAACATAACCAATAAATTTCAATTTTTTTTTGTTTTTAAAAAAAAAGAACAAAATACTCTTTAAATCTACAACAATAAATTAAAAAAAATAAACTTAACATAAGTATTCATTATTTCAATTATTTTCACAATGAATTAAGATGAATGACACAAAACGAAATTTTAAAATTATTCATTGACCACAAAAAATCAGCCATCTTTATTTTTCCTATAAGATATTTCTCCAGTACTGAATAAAAATACTTCTCTTGATATATTTTGTCAGTACTGCTATAATTATTTTCTCAGTAACCATAAAAATTTATTCAGTACTGACTACATTTTTTGTACTGGAAATATTTTTTATTTCACTCGCACTTTAGGAAAAAATTAACTTTTTATCCCGCCTTGACTATTTTGTCAGTATTTTTTCATAATGGAAATCAGGCTTAACACAGCTTTTCAATATTGTTTTCCCAAGCAAACAAATTGAATTTTATCAATATGAGCCGTCAATGTGATATTTTAATAAGTTATTGTTTAGCATTTAGACATTTTCTTCAGTTGGCACGATTTTTTTTGCTCTGAATGAAAAGTTGTTAAAGATTTGCTGATCGATAATGTCAATTAATATATTAACAACTGTCGTATTTAATTTAAATCGATTTTAGTTCCTTGTATTAGATTGTGTTCCTCTTCTACAAACACTATTTTTCAGATCTGTACCACATATTTCTCGTTTTCAAGCAAACTACGACTAAATTTTTGCGGCATTTATACGTAAAGTTTGCGGCATTTAGTGGTAATGGTTGAATTTCGATAAATCCGAAAGTTTTGTTCAATTTTTTTCAATTATATGCATGCCATATAAAATTCAACCTAAGTTAGACTTATTTTGTTATTCAAATACTGTACATCTGGTCACCTATTAGCAATAAATTCTCACTTAGTTGTAGTGCTATCTATACTTCGTATTCCAAACCCTCCACCAAAATATTGTTATTTTTTACTCATTTTCTCTCGATCTCACTCTCTCTTCAACTAATGTCAAAAATAATCCATACGTCATTCGTACAGTTGTGAATGTTGCGTGTGGTTTGTTCATCAGTAAACATTAGCCATTTCCTATTATAAAACTATAATTTAAATCATTTTACTAACGAAACAACATTGGTTTGTTTAATTACTAATATAGTTTGAATTTTGCTTTTGTAATTCGTCTGTGTAACTTGCATTTGAAAAAGTGAAAAATCGTTTGTCACTATGAGAAGACTGTCTTGAGTCGAATCTTAAAGTAGTTTGAAACGATAATTGTGAAAGTTTTGTAGTATTATCGACAGTTTGCGTGTGTTCGCGTATATTGTAGCATTCAATTTTTGAAGTTCGTCTTGTGTGTGTTCAATTGTTAAATCAAAACAAACAAACAAAGTTGCATGAAAATGGTTGGAACTGGTGTGTACACAGCCTGAAACGTCTTACTATTGTTTGCTTCCATATAATAATACTTATTGTTGTGTTTTATTGTTAATAATCTGATTATTTATATTTAATTTGATTTCTTTTATTTTTAGGCACATTTTTGGGAAACGGAAAATCAAACATCATGCCAAACGATTACGAAGACGTAAGTAGATTTCACTATTTTCATTTCGTTTTTCAATCAAAATCTTTTAATTTATTGATTTATCGATTATGCAATATCCGATGTTTATTTTAGCTAATTCAATATTGCGTGTGGGGTATTGTTCTGCGATTACGATCGATTTTGGTTCGTAATCAACTGAAACTAATAAGATTGACCTTCATTTTACTTTAGTAATGAGAAGCGAAAGTCAATTAACCTGGAGACCAAGTTATAGTAAATAAGTAGGTCGATGTAAATAGCCTCATCCTAATCACTACCACCCGAATGCGATTTCCCATCGTTCGTTTCTTGTTCGAATTGAGTTTCTTCTGGCCATGGTCAGTTGCGTCTTAGATCGTGCATCACAATATTAAAGTAACATCGTCTTGTTTAAGTACATATTAACTTTCTAAAACGTACACCTTGAGATCTATGCAATGACTTCCTTAATATACTTGTTGAGTTTGCTGTCGCAGTAAACAAATATCGTTGATATGCGTGACACATAACGGAAGTATTTTTTGACGTCTTTTATAGGTCATTGTTGACCCGTACCATATCAATACTCTAACTCCATCAGTTTCGATTACGAGCCAGCTCTTCATACTGTTGCAAGCAACCACAAGATGCCAGATCGCTCTCAACGCCGTGGAGCCATCGTCGATGACAGCGACCTGTTCGCCTACCGAAAGGCGGTTCGCTAATTGCCCGGAACAGCGTACTCTCTGTCCTTTGCTCGATATCAGGAATACGCACTAATTTCCTGATCTCGTGATGGAAAAGAACGCGGTGTGTGACATCAAAGTCGCGTTTTGGGCCATATATCACACGCATGATTCTTCTCTCGAATATTAGAAACCATCTTTCGTGCTCATCCGTCTAGGTACAACTCACATCCATACATAACAACGTATCTGAACAATGTACCAGAGGGTCAAGTATCTCTTTCACTCCGTTGCATTTAATCCTATTACACAGATATCATCTACATATGCAACAATTTGATTGGATTGTCGAAAGATATTGTCTTGAGGTGCTTCGCTTTTAAGAAGAATGTATTCCAATATGAGATTAAAATGTATCGGGGACAGCGCATCTCCTTGTCGAACACCAGAAGTCATTGCAAAAATATACGTTCGAAAATACAACGGAAGAATACGTTGGTTAATTGAAGGTTTCCTCCTAAATTTACCTATTAAATGCGTCAGAATATCTAATTAGCGGGTGGTTTAAATTTGAGGTTCTACAAACTTACAGAGCGCTGCAAAAACACTGAGATTTACCGAAAGCTGGTGCTACTTTATGATCCCCAGATCTAAGACTGTCTTTTCTGAACTTACTCGTTTTATAATCGCATTAGTTCGGCTCAAACAAAAGTTCATTTTTATTTGGCTTTTTAAAGTGAGATTACTTTTCTATGTCATGTAAAAGGTTTTTGGTCGAGTTCATCCCAAATTTAGTTAATTGTTAGTTGGACATACTTCAGAAAAGCCGGTGAAGATTTTCGTTTTTCAGTTCCTTCTAATGATATCACATAGCTGCTCGAATGGGTTTAAACCCGGGCTATTTGCTAAGGTACATCGAGTTTCAATATTTAAATTGAACAATGCTTGCAGTGTGAGGTCTCGCAATTGGTCTCCTGCTTCTCAAAGAGTTATCAAGTATCGGGGCGATATTTATTCAGGCATCTAAAAATTTGCCTCCCTTAAGCTTAACAGAATCTCTATTGCATGAATACTTCACTGCACATAACGCTCATTTTCATACAATTAAACCCACGTCTCATCGGCGAATAAGTCGCGTGGCTAGCGCTCAACATGTACATTTTGTTCTTTAACACTTTGGCTGCCAATGTTACAATGAGCATTCCACCCAACCATACCAATGTTGTTCTAGACATACATTCGAAATTCTGATTTGAATGCCAGTGTTGTTTTAGACATCCATCCAAAATACCATCTCACTATGCCAGTGTTGTAAAACGCATATTTTTAAAATTCTTTCCCGGGTCAATGTTGTCGTATTTTCTGAATACATAAAGGCAATTTCTATAAACATTTCAATTTGGCCTATTTGTGAAAATTTTCTGAAATGTATGTCCACGACAACACCGGCGTGGTGATATGTAATTTGGAATGTATGCCTAGAACAACACTGGTGAGATAAAATTTGGGATGTATGCCCACAACAACGCTGGCGTGATTGTGTGGAAATACGTTTGAATGTCTATAACAACATGGGATGGTTGCGTGGGATTTAGAGGGTATGCTCACTACTTCTTACCGTATCGTGCCTTACTTAAATTTAAGTCCAAGAAGCTCTTAAGGTAATTGTTCAAGTTATAATTGGTTTTCATTAAAACGGTTAATATAGCGATAGTTTGTGTAAATACCTTTCAGTCTAATGGCTAACCCATGTCAAGAAGGTTTGAAAACTCCCCTGGTTTTTGAAGACCTCCAATGATAAAGTAATTTTATGCATATGACCCCATGACTCAATCACTTTATCCTTAAAACTTTTTCACCCACGGTTGATCACATCGATAATATTTGCTTTATTATAGCTCAACGGATCTTGGAATTCATTTATAATGATCGTTTGATATGAAGTATCAATGATAGGTTTGATTTAATCATGTTATGTTTCCGTTGTGATGACATGTTTCGTTGCGCTAGTCAACTGACCGAGTTGTGCCTAACTTTAAAACACACATATTGGTTTTTACAATGATAACATTCGCTTATTCAAGTGTCTACTTTTGCAACACTATCAACCATGGTTAGCTTTTATCTTGCTTAAATTCTAAACATGTTTTAGTCTTCTAGACTTTATTCTATTGACATTGCGATACGAAATTATTCCCGTGGAATCCAAAGTGGCTGTATTATGCCCTATTTTTAAATGGTCGGTTAAGTTACGAGTTGTAACGATATGTAGCTCGCACTTTTACACAGAATATAAAGTATTGCTCATCCTTTTGGAAATGAATCTTAACTTTTGCAAAGGAGCTTAGTAAAATTCCACATATCGTGAATGAAAGCATACAAGAACGAGATCACCAGTTCTTTCACGTTCTCTGTGTTGGTGGAGCAATATCACAAAGATTGATATTTAAAAGATTAAAAAATTGTCTAGCATATTTTGGCTATTTGGAACAGATTTTAAAAACTCTCGTAGAATTTTAATATCTAAGTAGTTAATTTCCTCTTGTGGTCAATAATTAAGATATTTGTCTACTATCTGTTTTGAAGCTGTTTCCTCTCAACTCTTTCGCAGGTTCCTTTGAACGTCCAACCTTACGCCGAACAAGTTACAATGAAAAGTGAAGACGAAATCAATGGTGTATGGTTATAGGCTCCGATCTTTGTAGATCTGGGGGGGGCTCTTTTCGATATGTGGAGAAAAATGTGGAGGGCTATTATGAAATAATCCGATATCGAAAAACCCGCTCCACCGCGAATTTTCCTATTATATAATTTTTTGGTCGAATTTGTCAAATGTTACCATGAAGTTAGCAATAATCTGTTTTGTAATCCTCTTGAAGCTGCTAAAATTTATTTTATTGTTGAGTTTTTTGACTAATGACTTGCCAAATGATATCTTACTCCTTAAACTGTGAAGCATTCAAAACATACAAATTCGAATATGCAAAAAAAATTCGTCTACTAATTCATTTTGACTTTAGTTTCATAATAGCGAATTTTTCGATATCAGATTTTCGTAACCGTAAAATCCGCTTTCGGATCCGATATCGAATTTTTCATAATAGCCCCCCTGGAGTGCTTTTATGAAAAATACGATATCAGATCCGAAAGCGGATTTTGATATTATAAAACTTCGATATCGAAAAATTCGCTATTATGAAACAAACAAAACAAAACGAAAAGCTCAGCATTTGAACCCGATATCTTACCAACTACTGTACCTTTAACAACTGCGCCATCTGGTTTTGCGCATTCTCTTTTACTAAGTTTAATTTGTATTCTGAACTTGGTGCATATTGTTAGTTCTTAATTAATCCACTATCACCAATAAATATACAATCTTATGAATTTATTATTAATATTCAAATTAAATTTGAATACAGATAAATAAGATCGTGTATTCGTTTCTAGCATATTAAAACCCTAACTAACGATAAAAACTCAATAATCGCACAAATCTAAATACGTATTCAAGCGTTTAGCTCACTTGCAAGTCTTTTTTATTATCGTTTATTGCGCCATGTTGAAGACTAGGCCTGAAATTTCAAGATTTCTATATGGTATGGGAAGGTGAAGGAGCAGGAGTCGATCGATTGATTTCTTATTGACACACAGCAGCTATCTCTACTTGGGTAGCTACATAATGGGAAACCTCTCTTTAAGCTCGATAACAGTAATGTGAAAGATATTAGGCAACCACTTGAGTCTCACTGACGTTGTCGCTAAGTCTTTCGGTTTGTATTGGTTGGTTTGGGTACTAAAATATTTTGTGCTCAATCACAATTCTCTCACTTAACGTTTAAATTGAAATTAAATTTCTCATTTATTGTAAACTCCTCATTACACAGTTCCCTTATATCGTAAATCATCCTTCGTATATTGTCATAACGAATTTTGCTTATAGTCATAGTTTGATACATCCAATTAGTTCTAAGGAATAGTTTTCGAGACACATCAGTAAATGAGCTGTTCATTGATCTGTTCAACGTTCTTAACTAACAATATATACTTACGACGTCTCTTAAGTAATCGTTCAAATTATTATTCTGATCATAATTTTGTGGGAAAAGGCCACGTTCTAGTGGGTTGCAACTCAATTCGTCTGCTTGGTTTTGAGTTAAAAGAGGAAATACAATCACTTGTTACGCCAGGTTGTCAGTTTCCGTTGGAGTATAAAATGCACAAGTTTAAGGCAGCTAACAACCTGTACTTGAAGGATGGCGCATTAGGAGCAGCTCTGACAGTTACAAGGAGCTAGGACAGTTTAAAAGTCCGCGCTGCCCTTAATTAAAGTTAAACATAAAAAAATCTAGTCTAAACAAACGCAGCATTCGCATCTGGCTGGCGAATAATCGAATTTGTCAAAATCATTAATCTGTTACCAAGTGAAATTTTCGAGAATCGTGTGATGAAAATTGTTATTTTTCAACGATTGCGATATTTGGTTTAACTATTTATTATTATTATGGTGCGATGCTAACGTTCTATATGCATGTATATCGATTTATGTCCATAGGCATAAATCGAATAGTCCATAGGCGATGTGAGCAACACTGCTCTTAGTTTAATTTTATTTATCAATTGGTACTCTTACCTGTGAAAATATTAGTAAATTATAATAAAATCCAGTTAAAACTAGGCCAGCTAGAACTGCGGTTACCGGTGCGAATGTCCAAAGTGCAGAAAGTGCTTCAAGATTAAAACAGAAAGCAAATGTGCACCAATTATAGAAGATAAGAAGTTAGTAATTAACGCATCGGCTACTAACGAATCATCCTGCAGATGGTGTCACTCTCGTAATATAAATCATTCTCGTTCAGATCTCAATAAAACATCCTTTAAGCATATTAGGTACTGATGTTGGGTTTAATGTACAAACATGTACAATTGACTGAGCTCAGTCTGATCAATTGTTCAGTTTACGGTCCTTGAAATTATTTAGGACCATACAGTATAATTAGTAGATCCTGTTCTTGAAGCTCAGGCGTCCATAATCTCCTCAAAACACGTATTTTATCCCTATTGAACTAAGTTAACTCTAATTCGATTAGACTTTAAACAATTATAAATTTTAAAATTTCAGATTTTAAACAGTGCTCGGGGAGCATTTGCATCGGGCAAAACACGTGATATTAAATTTAGAATGAAACAATTGGAACAATTTCTTAAACTATGCGATGAGAATACACAAGAAATGTGTAACGTGCTAGCGGCCGATTTACGTAAACACAAACAAGAATCGGTATTGACTGAGGTGGAATTTATTAAAAATGAAATCAAAAATGTAATGTACAACCTTGACGAATGGGCATCACCGGAAAAACCACCAAAATCATTTGTTAACATTTTGGATGAGGTAAAAATTATTAAAGATCCATTCGGCGTTGTACTTGTGATTGGTGCATGGAACTATCCATTGCAATTGACATTGTTGCCAGTCGTTTCGGCGATTGCGGCCGGAAATTGTGTAATTATTAAGCCGAGTGAAATTTCCGAACATTCAGCCAAATTTATTGCGAACACAATACCCAAATACTTAGATAATGATTGTTATCAAGTTGTGCTCGGTGGTGTGGCCGAAACTACAGAACTCCTTAAACATCGATTCGATTATATTTTCTATACGGGTTCGACAACGGTTGGTCGAATTATTCATCAAGCGTGTAATAAGTATTTGACACCTTGTACATTGGAGCTAGGGGGTAAAAGTCCGTGCTATATAGATAACACCGCTGATATAACGATTGCAGCGAAACGGGTGTTATGGGGCAAATGTTTGAATGCTGGCCAGACGTGTATAGCGCCCGATTATATTTTATGTACGAAAGAAATACAAACTAAATTCGTTGAAGAGGCGAAAAAAATATTGGAAGAATGGTATGGTGCCAATCCAAAGGATAGTCCAGACTTGTGCCGAATTGTTAATCAACGCAATTATTTACGTTTGATTGCAATGTTAAAATCGGCTAATGTAGCTGTTGGCGGCAAAACTGATGCCGAGGAGCGTTTTATATCGCCAACAATTTTAACCGATGTCCAAGGTAGCGATCCAGTTATGCAAGAGGAAATTTTTGGCCCCATTCTACCAATTGTCACAATCAATAATGCGTACGATGCAATCAAGTTCATCAATTCAAGGTATGTTTATGTAATCATTTGATTTGTTATTAATTATGAATCATCTCATTTCGCATTCAAATCATAAATATTTGGACTTGAAAATTATAAAAACATAAATTTAAATTTTAAATGAAACCAAAATAACATATAAAAACATTGAATTGGCACGAAATACTAGACAAACATCATTAGTTATGTACGTTTTTACAATGGATCAACAAGTACAAGAATTATTTACAAAAGGGACCATGGCCGGAAGTATGTGCTTCAATGATACAATAATGCAATATTGTGGTAAGAAAACCGATTTCTCGATGACTATTGTTACTTCTCCTTGATTAAATTACTGTAATTTCTTTTTAACCAACAATTTTCCACGGTATACGGACCTAGAAATAACTAATGTAGTTTGTTAACTGAATGGTGACGGTTGTTAAATTTAGTTGTAGTTACATTCAATCATTATTTTTATCATTCATTTCTTACAGAGTGTCTCTAAACGTAGTACCCTAAATGGTAGTATTGGATTCCTTATCGCAAAATAAATTTAATTTTTAGGTACTCTGACCTCCGAAAATGTGGAATCTTAAACTGTTCGTTTATGTCCTGTAATAATAAATAAGGACATAACCAAATCGACGTGAGTTTACTACCTACGTTGCCGTATGATCTAAAACATTGTGAACTGAAGTTTAGAAGGCACATAGGTGATTGCGTGTGTTCCACGATCCTAGTCCCCTCGCATGCCAATAATGTTGTGCCAAGAGACTCTTTTGAATTATGCTATAGAGAAGTGAGTCAGCCACTACGATGTCTCATATCGATTATATTCCCGGGTTTTCAGAAACAGAAGGCTGAGCTGAAAAATGTTGTAGATGTTGCACGATAGATGAACGATCGCATTGTTCGACTGGTTGGACTCAATCAGATGATGGCAAGTTTATCCCAACATTTACCAAGTTTTATTGGGGCATCTAAACGTAAAATGGCAGACCAAAAGAGTTGCAATTACTGTTTTTGTTACATCCTTTGATTCGATTGAAATCTTATGATACGCATGTATTAAGTCTACCCTCGAAAATACGTTCTATCCAGTTGATGTGTAAAATCTTATAAATCTATGTAGTGCATATCTATGTAGCTACTCTTCTAGGGCACCAAATGCAATCTTACTCGTTTACGATCTTTTGCTTGACTGACATACAACTCGAGACATCATGTACTCCTCTATAACCAATTGCTCTAAGTCAACAACTGCTGCATAACCGATTTGTTCAATGTCGATGTATATAATGGTGGTATCAAAGTGATCAATTCCGATTATACATTGAGGATTATAATTTCCAGGTGTTCAATTGTCTCCGGTTTATCGACGTAGACAAGTGACTTTACATAACCCCAAATAAAATAATCCAGTGAGGTTAAATCACACGATCTTGGTGGCCAATTATCTGAACATTTAACTAAATTATTCTTTCATCAAGTGGTTGTTTGAGTGAATCAATTGAACCGCACGATATTTGGCATGTGACGCCGTCCTGTTGGAACCACACGTCATCAAGATTAATGCCAGGTAATCAAAGTACGAAAAATGTCTAATCATGTCTCTATACCGCTCACCATTGACAGTAAAATTCTGACCATTATCGTTTTTGAAGACATATGGAACAATAGCGCACCATTAACCTCACTCCAAATGCGACAATTCTGCTTATTTACGTACTGATTCAACCAAAAATGGGCTTTATCGGAGAACAAAATTTTGAAGAAATTCACTTCAATATCAATTTGGGCTTCAGCTCATTTACAAGCGTTACTCTGACGTAAGTCTATCCATAGTGAAATGTCAAATCAAAGTAAACAAAACCACCCAAGTGGCGCAGTGGTTAAAGCTGTGGCAGTTGGAGCGGAAGGTACCGGGTTCGAATCCCGAAGGGGCAGGTTGCAAAAGGGATTTTTCACCACCTGATTACGATCGGTGGTGTGAATGAACACAACTATGACCCCCTGTTGGAGTGCAGAATTCATGGGCCGACCCATCTTCCATGTCAGTACTATAGGCTGGCATGGAGCTATGCAATGTGCAGATGGTTAGGAAAATCGGACTTATAGCCGTACGTCCTCGATTTGGCTGCAAAGCGTAAGGTAAGGACGTAAATAAGCGAACCGCGATAGAGTTGGGACTGCCTTGAGCCTCAAAACAGATGGCATAGAAATAAACGAAAAAAAAAGAAAGAAAAAAAGTAAACAAAAAGCAAGTATCAGTTATGCATTGTCAAATAAAGCAGTGCTGAAACTCAGTCACCTTTACTTAAATATTAACACCACAGAAATGATTTCGAAGTAGTCCAAATATTGGGTTGGCAACTAAGTAATTGCGGATTTTTTTTAGAAAATCAAAGACAATTTTTTCATGGAACTAAATAACTTTATTCTGTATATTGCCCATTTTGATCAATGACCTTTTGCCATCTTTTAGGCAGCATCATAATCCCACGTTCATAAAACTTCTGGTTTTTATTAGCAAAAAACTGAATATAGCCAAGTTGTTTTAAGTGATTTTCAATGAATGTATGTGATACATGAAGCTTCTCTGCAATCTCACGTATTGTACGGTGACGATCCGAATCGATTATTGCTTTGATTAGGTTGTCATCAACTTCAACTGGACGACCAAAGCGTTTTTCATCTTTGAGTGAAAAATCACCAGAATGAAATTTGATTTTGATTTTCCATTTTTAGACGAACGCCAAACGAAAACTACGAAACCGATCAAAAAACTTTTTTTACTGATTGACAGCTGAATTGTCAACTGTCAAATAACAAAATGTGTTTTACATTTGTACTACGTCTGCAAACCTAAAACTTCAACTGAAGCCATCTAAGAGTGAAATCCGCAATTACTTAGTTGCCAACCCAATAGATTTGAAGGTCATTCGAGAGAGAAAAAGAGATTATACCTTGTACTGATAGTAAAACTGTCATCAACTCCTTGAACAATCCACTAACCAGCTCTTAATTGGTAGGGGATTCTAAGAAATGTTTGACCCTTTTAGGTTGCAACAACAAGTAACGGTCATGTGGGCGCCTGCCCATTGAGGGTAATGAGATTGCAGATTGTTTCGCTGAAACTGGTTCTCGCTTGTGTTTCTCCTCCTTTGTGGTCTACTTGTAACCTGTTCACCTCTATTTGTCGGGTTTAATCCGAAGCTGACCAATTACGCTATTTCCATGAAAAAGAACAATTTGCTGTCTATACTTACTGGCGGCCATGACCGTTTCAAAAATCTTCATCGGATGGGACTTGCCAGTGTGACGTATGTGACGAATGCCTTTATGGTGATAATAACTTACATTTCATCAGCAGGGGTGTCCAGCTTTCAATCACAGGCACATTTTTATACATCGACTGTTTTTATGTCCTGCTCGGAATCACAACTTTTTATGTTCCTCTTCCACTTTACTCTATTAGTTTTCCATATACTTACAACACAAATGATTTAAACGAAGTGGTCCAAAAAGGTTTGACCGTCTTCCAAGAGGAAAAAGATATCTTGTACTGATAGTAAAACTGCATTTAATTCTTTAAACAGCCCTCTTATCAGCTTTAAATTGGCAGGGGATTGTAAGAAATTGTTGAACCTCTTAGGTTTCACAATTAACGTCATTTGGGATCCTGCCAACTATGACCTTGAGGGTAATGAGATTTCAAACTGTTTGGCTAAAACTGGTTCTCGCGTGTGCTTCATCACCTAAAGCAGCTACTTCTTTACCTCTTCACATTGTTAAAAAATCTTTAAAAACCTTGCTCTATTGAGTCGTAGTCAGCAACCCATATTGGGCGTAAAGCGAAATACTTTGTCGGAGAGGTTAACCCGAAGCTGAACAATTACGCTCTTTTCATGAAAAAATACAACTTGAGAATATTGATTTCAATACTTACTGGCAGCCACGATCGTTTCAAAAGTCATCTTCAGCGTCAATTACAATTCATGAGCAGTCTGGTTTTCGATCACAAGTTTTCGATTCCTGTACATCTACTGTCTTTTCTGCCCTACTCGAAATCACGACTTTCAACAGCAACCAAAGTAGGATATAACTCAACATATCGCCGAAGAGAGGAGATACTGTTCTCAAAGATGATACCATTTAGAGCACTAGACTTAGAGACACCCTGCATTTTTATGTATATATAAATATTTTAAACTTTTATTTTTAAATAAACTTTCAAAGGGAGAAACCTTTAGCCTTCTATATATTTTCCACGAGCTACAAAGATCGAAAATTATTACTTAACAATACCAGTTCTGGTGGAGTGTGTTGCAATGATACTATTATGCATCTGGGAGGTATTACTATTATTATAACTATTAAGATTATTTTAATTTGTTTTTCAATGCACCATGCACATTATGAATTGGCTTTTAAACTGCAATATGGATGCAGCTTTTCAAAACGAAATGAACTAATCAATAAGTATATAATTAAGGCATGTTAGATTATAAAATTATTGTCTCGTGTAATGTAATTGTTTAAGTGTGTGATGTTATAAAAGCACTAACATTTGGGTCGCATTCATAAATGATCAATGGTGGATTATTTTTTGGCAATGCTTCGAACTTTAACACTTTTATTTGACTACAGGGCGAAACCACTTGCCTTATACATCTTGTCCACAAATGTTGAGGATCGTAATTTGTTTTTGACCAACACAAGCTCGGGTGGAGTTTGTTGTAACGATGTGATCACACATCTTGGAGGTATACCGAAATTTTTTTTCTTACTATCAGCATTTGTGACGTTGTCGTTGTTTTGTTCTATTCATCCATTTCATATAATTTGAACTTTAAGTAGTTTTTAAGACCGAACAGCACAAAACCATATGATCAGTAATCGAACACACACATAACATTTCTGCACAACTGCACCGAATCCAAACACTAAATACTTTCTATTCTGATTACGATTGTATACAATTTATAAAACTATATAGGGAAAAGCCCCTTTCAATGTACATTTTATCACGGAGGAAAGAGGATCGTGAGTTGATATTGAATAGCACAAGTGCTGGTGGAGTTTGTTGCAATGATATAATAGGACAATATGCAGGTAGTGCTCGTAAATTAAAAAATACATAATTTATATATCAAACTGTGTGAATGCGTATGCGTACTCTTACCGTATAGTAGAGACCCAAATCAGAATGTACATATTATATTGTGACCTAACAACCTTAATTTGCTTGAATGAGTGAGTAGTTTTGAGCATAAAATCTCACAACCAATGTAGACCAAGTTGTATGTTGCTAGTTTTTTGTGTGTATACGTGTAGCCCAAATTTTTGTGTGTAGCTAAGAATGTAAATATATACTTTCGATTTTATAGTATTCGTTAAAATTTTCTTAATGTATGCACAGTTGATACTTTACCATTTGGTGGCGTTGGCCATAGTGGATTTGGATCGTACCACGGAAAATACTCGTTCGACACATTTGTTCACAAAAAATCGTGTCTCGTTAAATCGTTTAATCCGCTTGGCGAGAAATTGGCATCGTAAGTACAAATATATTAAAGCAAACATTACAATTTTATAATAACAATCAATTATAATGGTTCTAGATCACGATATCCACCATATTCGGAGAAGAAGATGAACATGTTGGCGATGCTGCTAAGAAAGCGAAAAAGTTTACCGACCAAATATTTGGCCCATGTCCTCATGTTTGGACTGGGCGTTGCGGCCACACTATTTGTACACCATATGACAAAGGTACACAATATAAAATAAAACCATAACAGCATATAGCTACTTCAGATCATTTATATTCGTTTGGCGTATCTTAATATCATTTATTAACACAACTTTATTCAAAATTAACATACACACACACAGTGTTGTAATGGGGATGAATATATTTTATTATAATTGTTTGGTCTTAGGCACACTATGTACCGCAAAGTGACGCATTATAGTTTTTTAAGGTAAGGTTTAACATTTCTAATTTAATCCAATGTTTTCGTCGTGCCAACTAAAATTTCAGAATATATTCCCGAAATTATTTATTTCAAGACTCGTCACTTTGCGGTTCTTATACTCAATCGTATTGTATTATTGAAATTTTATATTATAAATAAATTCATTTGGTTATAATCATTCATGTTTTATAATTTGATCATATATATGTAAGTATATGAGGGTCCGGGGAATAAGCTGAAATTTTGGTTGATATTCTTAAATGTTAGTGTGGTTAAATAATGGATTGAACAGTTTTACACTGACATTCAACGAACTAAGGTAAGAAATTATATTATCACATTAGATTAAATTATATATCATAAGGGGTTAAACTAGTCTGGTGGCGTATTAAAAATAGGTTTGGTACACTTTTCTGGGCTATTTAGTAGTTATTTGGTAGCCATTCTTATCTTCATAATTATGCTTTTATCGTCCCCATTGCAAATCTCTAAATCTAGATTCCAGAGAGTTACTATCATTTCTATGTGACGGGTGCACCATCTTTTATATTGGTATGTAAATCCTGATGGGTAAAATCTGAAGTGTCTGGGTGGTCAGTCAATGTTGCCTCTTTTGACATCAGACGTCCAGGGAATTTTATTTGCAGAAACTGAATCTTTTGATTTGCAGAGTGACATAGGGTGCCATTTCATTGAATCCAGTAATCTCTTTCACGTATTTGCAGGCAAACATAATGAGTCAATACCGATCCAACGGTTCTCTTTGACCACTTCAACCAATTCATTGAAAATAAATGAATAGAAATGGGACCGCCTCATCTCTTGTCGACCATCCAAAATCTTCTTTCGATCAATAAATCAGCAAAGATCCCAGTCCTTAAACTATGATAGACGCACTTTAAGGATCGTGCTAGTGCTCACTCAATCATCATTTGTTTCGAAAGAAAATTCGCAACATCGGAAACTGAGAACAGTGTGGGGGAGCAAAAGAAGAAAGTGTTGAGCACTTCTTGTGCTCCTTTTCTTCATACTCTTCCCATAGACTACATTGTGGATGAACTGACAACCTTGAATATACCAGATATTTTGGACTTCATTAGAAGAACAAACAGATTTCGGAGCTGAGAGTGTTCGTCTGGGAAGGGATGTCACATTGGTCCAATCAAGCCTGAGTGACTGGGACAAAAACGTGTTGTCTATAATCGGCCTATTGGCCATGATATTTTCGATTATATGTATAGTTTCAAAAATATGTCCAATCAAGTCAATCGGTCGGCAAATGTCAAAGTAATTCAATATTTACGTACTGATATTAAAGATGGCGCACTCGTTAATATAATCACTACACAACTCATTTTACTAAATACCGGTACTCCTTTCCCAACCACATACCGAATCTTGTTTATCTCTGCAGTTGTGTCCCTTGTGATTCTTACATATACTTATATAGTGAATAAGACAGACCGTACGCTGGTCCTTTAACAACCTGTGATCATCCCTAATACGGTTCCTTCAATAATTGAGCCGAAGATTCGGCGATAAGATATTCGATTGATTTGAAAACCAGATAGTTGAACAGATTTGTAATACAGCCAGCTTCACAATGCTATGTTATGCTGGTGGATCTCATATTATATGACAATTTAGATATGTTATTCTGAAAGTCAATCGTCGGATTAAAATAATGTATATTGGAAGACTATCATGTCTATTCATAAACACCATCCTCAGAATAACAGTTTGATTGGTTGTAAATCGGTCAAGACGAAAGCCATATTGGTAACCATCTAAATTCCGTCCGCTATAAACAGGCCACAATTTTCCATCCGACATTCAACAAAGCTTGCGGCAGTGTTGTAAATTAATTTTACATTAGTAGCGCCTTAGTTCAATTATCTCCAACACGATCGAAGACAGAAAAAACTTGTACAGTCATCCTCGAACTCGATAAATCATATTTTATATCTATCGTTCTCTAGTATGCGGAGTTAGCCTGCCAATATTCGAATTATGTATAATCCGTTCTGCATAATAATGAGAATGTGTTCGACCTAAAGGGAACTCAGAATGTTCCGCAACGTTTTGATATCATGTCATGTAACCAGAAACATGTGAAATTCAGTGAGAATCACTCTCAAGAGCTTTTGCCTTGTATATAATTTTCTTAATGCTAACAACTACTCCTGGTAATATTCATGGAACCTAAAACAACAGATCAGACATTTGGTTTGCACTCAATCATTTTGAGACAAAAAAGCCACCATCAAGAAGTAGAATGCTTCTATGTTCTAGCACTGTGTTATTCGGCCACTCGTTAACAAATTCGTTTTGCTGCCCTCAAATTTATTCTCCTCTTCGGTTGTTAACCTAATTTATATCGTTGTTTAATAAAAATACGACATTCCCTATCATACAACGGCTTAATGAGCAATATCAAATAGTCGTCATGTCACTATCGCACAGCGTATAGCTATGGCCATATGCTATCGTCCATTTTGTTAACGAGTTTCAGGCGATACCCTTTCTTGGGTTTCTTAGTTTCTGTGAGCCAAGGGTCAACCAGGACTAGTCACCGCCTATGTCAAGCGGAAAGCAGTGCGGTACAATTCTTTGAAAAACATGGCCATGAGATGAAATCATATTTCAAATTCAGATTACTCGAAAGCTATACTATCATAGATACGTAGCACTTCCGAAAGAAAGTTGAAGGTAAGATACAATTTTTTTTTATCTAAATATGTCGTTTAAAAAATGCTTTTAATCAGTCACTTATGGAACGAAAGGTAATGAGATCGAATTCAATTGAAATGGTTTAGTAAAAGGTGAAGAACTCCTATGATGAATCACGAGCTAACCTATCTGCCATGAACATTTGCAGATGGGCTACTTAAATCGAATTTAGCTGGCAATGATATAATGAAGCATGCTAAAGTGTTGAGAGTGCTTTGGTTTCTAAACAAAGGAACTCAACTAATTATCATTAACTGTTAAATCTCATTAACCATTAAAGATCGACCATTAATATTCTGTTTCTATTTTATTTTCAGCAACACGATGAATAAAAATCCAGGTGCTCGTAATTTGTGCTTCACAGACACAAAATATTTTATAACATTCAATAGCATTTTATTATTATTAAAGGTTTCTAACGTAAGGAGTCAGTTCGATAATTTACACGAGCAGTGTAGTGCGCTGTCAAAATTTTATACTGTATTATGATGGTAGGATCTATATGGTCTTGTAAAATGTAAAGGTCTATGCCTTAATGTGATGTATGCTCAATGTGATTTATCGAACTTACCCAATTGTATATATGGAAGCTAATTAAGTTTGGGATTGTAATTATAATTGCTTTAATAAGGACTTGTTTTAAAAATATTTCCAATATTTTATGAACATGATGTACTAGAATATATTTTTATTAATAAAATTGTTTAAAATATGGAACTCAACCAGTTGTTATTTAATGGAAAATTACGCAGGATGAAAGTGGGTAAAAGGAAATTCTAACTTGTGTGAAGAATCTAACATAACTTCGATCACGACCTAATTTGGCACACTACTTACTGCTAAGATCGCGAAGATGTCTCAGGTGTCTTCCCAAATTTAAGACTATCGCGCAACATAGCAGCTGCTACTTTATAAAAAATATAAATCGCGTCCAACAATTGAATGAGATTAAGTCGCATCATAGAGACATCAGCATGTTATAACGGGTGATTTTTTAAGAGCTTGAGAAATTTTTAAAAAAAAAAACGCATAAAATTTGCAAAATCTCATCGGTTCTTTATTTGAAACGTTTGATTGGTCCATGACATTTACTTTTTGAAGATAATTTCATTTAAATGTTGACCGCGGCTGCGTCTTAGGTGGTCCATTCGGAAAGTCCAATTTTGGGCAACTTTTTCGAGCATTTCGGCCGGAATAGCCCGAATTTCTTCGGAAATGTTGTCTTCCAAAACTGGAATAGTTGCTGGCTTATTTCTGTAGACTTTAGACTTGACGTAGCCCCACAAAAAATAGTCTAAAGGCGTCAAATCGCATGATCTTGGTGGCCAACTTACCGGGCCATTTCTTGAGATGAATTGTTCTCCGAAGTTTTCCCTCAAAATGGCCATAGAATCGCGAGCTGTGTGGCATGTAGCGTCATCTTGTTGAAACCACATGTCAACTAAGTTCAGTTCTTCCATTTTTGGCAACAAAAAGTTTGTTAGCATCGAACGATAGCGATCGCCATTCACCGTAACGTTGCGTCCAACAGCATCTTTGAAAAAATACGGTCCAATGATTCCACCAGCGTTCAAACCACACCAAACAGTGCATTTTTCGGGATGCATGGGCAGTTCTTGAACGGCTTCTGGTTGCTCTTCACTCCAAATGCGGCAATTTTGCTTATTTACGTAGCCATTCAACCAGAAATGAGCCTCATCGCTGAACAAAATTTGTCGATAAAAAAGCGGATTTTCTGCCAACTTTTCTAGGGCCCATTCACTGAAAATTCGACGTTGTGGCAGATCGTTCGGCTTCAGTTATGAAATGTCAAAGCATACTGAGCATCTTTCTCTTTGACACCTTGTCTGAAATCCCGCGTGATCTGTCAAATACTAATGCATGAAAATCCTAACCACAAAAAAATCACCCGTTATAATAAAAGGGCTAAGGGCGAAAAACAACCACTTGTTATAATCTTTAAATGTGTTAAACCAACTCCAGGAAGAAATCTCATTTTTTTGGATCATCTGAAAGTTAAGAAGGACGTCATAACTAATAGGAGTTCTGACGAACTTCTTAACTTATTTAGAGCTCGAATACTGAACAGAATTTTTCTTCCAAGAATATCCCAAATATGTTCTCATCTAGTGGCTTTCTTTACTCTTTTATTGATATTAGAGTTTCAGCTTACTTTCCTGTTCAAGATAGTACCGAGGTACTACACTTTGTCCATGGAGGTCAAGTCAGTACCTTTTAAATTGAGAGGCTCACAGCATGTAAATTTGAGCTTTATAGTCAGCAGGCCTAGCTCGGTTTTCTATAGATTCACGCGCAAACCATAACTATGTTGTATATATCGAGGTTTTTGAAGTCAACTCTGCATGCGATTAAAGAAGTTCCGGAACACTGCAATAGCTACTTCATCCAAATAACCATTTTGATGGCTTATCCCTCTAAGTTCAGTAACTAACCCCATGAGAAAAAGGGGCAACAATGCAACTTGAGGTGTGTCAGGATTGCAAACGAAAAAAGAACGAGCTTATAGATCTAAGGTTCTTGTGATTACAGTCAGAACTTTTTCCACCATTAGGAGTACATATAACGTTAACTTCATTCCATTTATGTGGAATATAATCAGTTCTACTATCCCTTTAAAGATAATTTAAGACCATGATAAGATTAAGTCAATAGTTTGTTGGATATCCGAAGAAATAATCCTATCAGGTCATGCCGATTTATATCGTTTGAACTGTTTATTACTCACAGAACTTGTCTTCTATTTCCTCGGTGGAGATCATTCGGGATAGAACGGCTGGAAACTAATAATTATAGCCTGGCAACATCAAATGATTCTTGTATTTTACCACCGAAAACTCTCCATTATCCGGAAGTAGGACACGGTTATGACGTATTATTTTTGAAGACATGATAATTGGAACAATAAACCTTAAGACTGTTCTTCCGAACTTCCACATTTTAGCTTGTCTATTCAATTCACTCAATTATTTATTAATCAAGTTTTAATACTTCAAGTTTTGTATTCAACTACTGATTATGAGTGTCGTCAAATTACATTGTCTCAGAGCTTTTGTCAAAATACTGTGTTCAATTACATAGTTGAACATAAATACAAATAAAAACATACTATGCAACAAATCGTATTATGTTACAACAAGTTCCGGTGCAATTCTTATACAGGGTCAAGTTACTATTCTTCTTTCTAATCATTTTTAAGTTTACACAAATTGTTCACATAATTTTGTTATGTTAGCAAAATTTCTCTATATATAAAGAAATACTTTTGTTAAATAAATTAGAGTTATAATTAGACATTCAAACAAGTCAATTTTATTCTCAGCTAAAGTTCCCCTACCCTGGTAAGATCTTAAGCTTAATCAAAATTGTAAATCAACACCTGTCCAAATTTACGACTTGGAGTTAAGTGAGATTCAACAGACTGCATCTTTCCAGTTTTGTAGATATAGTAAGTGTTCCTCCTTTTTGAAATTTTTCCTTATTACACAAGCCTTTAGTTTCCGATCAACCAGACTTCATCTCGTCTTCATCTTTTTGAGATGAATCTGTTGGTGATTCAGGACTTTTTATTGCTGTCCATCTTGAGGTCATAAACTCTCTCGCAACATATAATTTATCGAATTATCTCGAATTAATTTCAAAAAAAATTTCTCTCTGTCATTTAAACCAACTCCTAGAGTCGTAGCACTTCACGTCAGCAAAATCTTTGCGACACGAATTCTCCAGATATTCATTAATGAGTCTGAGTTCTTGGCCATTTACATCGTATTGTTCAATGATCTTTGTTCAATGATCATGTCATTCTCGTGCTTTTTTTCATCTATTTGGTCATCACGGCTCCGTCCTTAATGACACTTATATCGAACTAATTTTTGGCGTTCTCCAATGTGTCCTCCTATAATCTTGATTGAATGCTTTCAACCCGCATGCTGAACCACTCTAGGACTACAACAAGATAGACATAAATCCAAATCAAAAGAACAGTTAATGACATAGTTTAGCGATGTCAATTGTGGCCGATAGTACTGCAGAACAAGCAGAAGAGTGCCAGATCTGAACGGACAGCACTAAAAATAGGTAAGTCGGCTGAGCAGTTTAATTACCTCAACTGTTAATTGATTGACGCCCTCGTTTGAAATCTACAGTATAACTTATACTGTAGAGAAATGGAGCATCGGCACCATGTAGATATGATCTGGAAGCAGTTACAGTGTCATTTTGGTAGTTTACCGATTTATATAATATTTATTTATAAATACTTCATAATCGTGTTTATAAACAAATAGTTTTCTAATCACACTTGTTCTATAGATAACCTCAATTAAATAAATCTCAATCTTCAAGTTAATCGACCCGTTTGAACCTTTTTTTTTTTTCTATTTGCTAACTCAAGCCACATCGATTGATATTTTTCATGTGCATTTGACTAAGATGTGTTTGATAACGGTGGGGAAAGTAGATTTGCCTGCTCTTGAATAAATTGTAGACTGAAATATATGTGAGGATGACATATTTACAAGTAAGTATGGAATTTGTAACAATTGGCACGCGCAAGAATAATATGCAACATTTGCTATGGTGATAAGAAATGTATCATCTAAAGTAAAAGTATGCTCGATCTGACTATCACATGATCACCTCTTGAATAATCGAAACTATAGCATTAGGAATATCAACACTCAACAACCGAGTGCAGAACTGCAGACCATTTGGGAATATCATTTGAGTATAAGAAAGCATTTCGTATAAACAAAATGGCACGATCACCCACAAATTACCATAAATGCACATGTGTTCAAAAAAAAATCATGGCTACTGGATTGTGTGCAGTTTTATTCATATCGATTTGTATAGGAAACAATTCTCTCAACAGAATCTATGAACCAGTATGTTGTAGATTAATTCTATATGGGGCTATTTTTACGTTGTTCACAGCTTATGATCTACACTGCAGCTTTCCTTTTCTTCAAAATTATTATTTTGATCTTCAAAATGCGTCTCGTTTCAGGATCAAGTATTCTATCATTGATTGAATGCATCAATACTAAATTCCGTTAGGCTGGAATAAGAAAGTAGATGGAATGCCGTGAGCAGCGCTGTATTGCGAATTAGGAAGGAATTGAGATGTTTCGAATGAAGCAGAAACGCAATGCAAACCTAGTTCTTGCCGAATAGAAAGCCGCTTATAGGTGAGCCAGCCTCGTGAAGTAATACATAGCTGTAGTCTCATGGGGCCGACCGCCAAAGAAACCGAGGGTTATGGTTTAGTCGGTAAAAATCCAATACACTCGCATGCTTGGTGACGGTCCACTCGCATATTTGATAATGGTCTATCAAAGATTCTCCCCTCCACGAGAAACCAGAATTACCATTTATACAGAATTTACATTGCAAAGTTCCACACCATCCTGTATAATACTAACTGAATGATGGTTTTGTCCTTCTTCACACCACCAGGAAGTCATAGTTGTATTTGTGGCGACCAGAGCAACCAAATAGAATCACAAATTAGCTCACACCACACACGCAATTAATAAAATCGATATTTCGAGTTAAGTTCTTGTAATTCACTAGTACTGTCGCGTCACGACTGAACGTATATATACGAATCGCACAGTATGAATATCAAGTCCGGTAGCTTATGCCTGATGAGATGGATTTGATCTATACGCAGTGATTCAATGACGTCATCATCAGATCGTAATCGGCCTAGTAGATTACAAGAACAAGCAACAACTCGGATTACAACCAGCAAGCTTACACGTCGGCGGAATTTGAACTCAGAACCTTCCGCTCTAAATACTATCTATGTCTCCGTGGTAACAGAAAAGTGTTTTGATTACAAATAGCATCTATCCCTAAAATATCCAGATCTTTAACATTCAATATTGACAATCTAAGTAGAAAATTAAAAAAAGTTTTGACCTGATCTTACTTACCTATACATTTTGCTAGAGGCTATTCTGACTTTCACCCACCCATGACTTTAAAACGTATCCTAGAAGCCAAACCCGCTCTAAAGATATGAGGCCTTTGATGATTTTTCAGTTCCTATTGTCTGAGACCACGAAAAATTCAATCTGGTTCTGATATTTTAAATTGTGAAAACTAATCAATGCTCTATCAAAGTCAATCTTTTGTCGCTCAATAGTAGTTGGTATATAGTGATGATCATCGACTGTAGTTTAATCTTATTTTTCGGAAAAATTGGTTTCATTAGAATATCTAAGGCTTCCTGATTTGTACTCGTGTGAGTCTCATCAGGCTTCAAAAGAGTTTTCTTACCGACCTTCGTATTTCCACAGAGACAACTCTTACTGCCCCCTTCATCACAGAAAGATCTTGCTTTCGATATATTTTCACTACAAAATATCATTTCTTCCGTTTTACTAGTTTTCTTGGATTAGTTGAGAAGCTTCCTAGTTATACCAGCTCTCGACCACGGTATCCTAGTTTGAATCGATCCTAGTTGGGACTGTTAAACGGGTAACGCGTCTGTTAGTAGCAAATTAGTGCTTTTCTGAGCAGATTAGCTGATTGGTTGAGATCGAGTCTGTATAGTTCCTGATTTCTAGCCCCTAAATTCTAAGATTTTCCTTCTAGGACTATTATTCATCAAGGAATTTTTAGTTTGAAACTTTTCCACTAGAATTCCGTGATACAAGAGAAATACTAATTTTCCTGCCTTGAGGACGTCAAATAGGATGTTATATATTGTCCAGAATTCTAGGTTCAAGGTTACGGCCAGTTGGACCATGAATTAATCTGCAGGTTTTTAGTCGCGACTTACTTTCATTATTAATTTTTTTTATCTGGCTTAGAGGCCGTAAACGGCCCTCACCGCGTCTCAACTGAGACCTTACGAACCATTTTAACGATTGGTGCACATTGTAGGTGGTCAGCCCAACTAATGTTTTTTACACACAACCGCATTTTATGTTATCCGGTGGCATGTTAATTTTTGGTCAGCGGCGAGAATCGAACTCGAGACCGCGGTGTGATGAGAAACTCTCTTAACCATTCAGCTACGACCGGCGAAACGATACTTTCATTATACCACTTCAAAATAACAAAAAGTTTTTGATATGATCCGGGACAAAATCCTGGGACCTATTACATGCCAGATTTGCACAATTCAAGGAATGTAGAGTCGGCACAACTACCAAGTACCAATAACTCATGTAAGAAATATGTCGTTTACACATCGTTAAGCAATCCATTACTCTACAGAATAACGTAGTGGAGTGGATTACCATTTAACTCAGTTTCTAACTGACCATGGATGCTGTAGAGTATTTACCTATTCAAGTTCAAGCATGACGAGTCGCCCGACTGTCATTTATGCACGAGAACATTAGCAACTGCAAAGCATGCTCTAACGAGACGAGAAAAAATATTGGTAGATCTAGTCATCCTCTAACATCAGACAACGTTATAGATATTACTGAAGGAGTTTAATTTAAGGAGATGAGTTTAAGGAGACCTAATTCTAACCGAATAGAAGGAAGCTTATAGCTTAGCATGCCTTATGAAGTAATAGATAGTTGTAGTCCGATGAAGCCGAACGGCGTAGAAACCGAGGATTATGGTTTAGCTGGCCTATTTATTACCGAAAACCGAAAGGGCTTGAGATGGAGTCAGTATAGTTTTCAATTTGTAGCCCCTAAATTACGATTATTTTTAAAAAGTCTAATTTTGAGATTTTTTTTAAGACTTTTCAGTTTGACAATTTTTCACTAGAAGTTCATATACACGAGGAAAACTTATTACTTACTGCCTTATGGACGTCAAATATACCTCTTGGATTCCAGATTTGAACTATTCCATAATGAAAAGTTGGTACAGTTGTATCAAGACCAATAATAGAAATATATTGTTTGCACCTCGTAAAAATTTAAAGAATCTCATTGCTCGAAAAGTGGTCTGCGGTGACCTTAATCTAGATACTGCTTTATCAAGCAGTCTTCTTTCGTAATTTGCACCCTGGTTAAAACTCATTTTACGGATTTCTCCTGATCATGTGTCCTCATTCCGGTTGATCTGTCACTTCTATCTTGCCGTTAAGCTTTGTGTTTTAGTCTGGTTCACTCGAAAGGGTTTGGTTGTATTCGATCTGTGCTAGAAGAAGTGTTTACGCTTAGTACTCCCGATGGATGTCAATACCAATTACTGCTATATTACCATTCCCTGTTAAAAATACAATGGCTCCATCAGAGCTCTAAAGAAACCTTCCAAGAGTATTTTAGAGAAACCTTCCAATTTTTTAAGCACGTTGGACCGGTTCTTTCTTAATATTATCTCTGTTGTTCGTCATATATCCCACGAGAGGTGGAGAAAAAAAAGTTTAAATCTACAGAGATCCAGAATAAGGCTATGTAATATGACAGCTTATTTTTATACTGGCCCTCCAGCGATTGGCACCCAAATCTGGTCCGGAGTTGTTCAGCTCCGGTTATAGAATGTTTGTTAAACACTTTACACATATTATATGTGTTATGCTCGCTATACCAAACTGTTATACGTAGCTAAAAATACATATTTTCACACACTTTTCCCCCTCATTCCGTTGCTATTGTGAATGGTTCATTAATTTTACTTATAAACAAGTGAAAATTTGGTTAGCGCACTATACAAAATAAAAATAAGTCGTTTTCTAATCAGTAAAATGCAAATGAAGCAATGTGCTTGATAAAATCGTGTAACTGAAGTTGAAACCTGCATTCCAATCGTAATCACCACAGTTCGGTTGCAAGTAGTTTGAAGCAGGTAGACTATATTATGAAACACTATAGCGATAATATTTATTTTCGTTGGTCGAACGACATAACCTCAAAGTTTATTTTTATATATTGTCGAGTGAAAATCTATTATTGTTTCTCGTTTTGTGTATCATTTTAGGTTTTCTTTATTTTCCTCTTGAACGCGATGCGTCTGGGACAAATGAGTAACAGTTGTAGCTGTTGTAGTGCATTAAAAATATTAACGATTCTATTCGTCGTGGCGATACAAACGGCCAGATCGTCAATTGAAAAAGAATTTACTGTGATCATTGATCCGGGCAAACGAGAATGCTTCTACCAGCACGGTAAAACGGACGAAACAATCGATTTCGAATACCAAGTGATCGATGGCGGGCACGGTGATTTGGATATAAATTTCGAGCTGGTCGATCCGATGGGCGTGGTGATTTATGCGGATGATCGCAAATCGGACAATTTACATCGGCACGACATAAAATACGATGGCGACTATAGTTTTTGTTTCGACAACTCGTTTAGCCGTTTCAATCATAAGCAAGTATTTTTCGAATTGATTGTCGAAAACGATAATGAACCGAATGAGGAGCAAGATAAAATCGATATGCTGGATGGTATGACGATGGCCGAGTTCTATGAGATAAAAGTTGATGATATATTGGACGCAATTGGTAAAGTTCGGGCGAATTTGGGGAAGGCGCGTCAATTGCTGGAATTTATTAGGAATTATGAGGCACGCGATCGGAATATGGCCGAAGAAAACTTGTTTAAAGTGGATAATTGGTCAATGTTTCAAGTGATTATGATGATTGCCGTTGCCGGAATACAAGTGATCATGTTGCGCAGTTTATTCGATACGAACTCGAAGGTGCATAAGATTTGGAATAAATTCTCGTAACGGTGGCAACATCTTATGATTTGTAAATAAAATTTTTTGTTCGAAATATGTGTTTTTATATGCGGGTGTATATGCAACGAACTGTGGAGTTATCAACATCATTCCATGAATAGTTGTGTAGTTTTGAGATCGTAGATTCGATAGATTAGTGTTTAAATTTTATTGCAACGAAAATTTAACCGCTTCCGTAGTTAAAATTATATTAAATGTATTTTAATTAATTTTTTTAATTAATTAATAAAATTATTTTAATACAAAACATTTATAACAATTTTAATGAGCGTCAAACGCTTGTCAAAGGAAAACATGATAATCTCGATGATTATTACACTTTGAGCAAATTGGCCGTAGAGTGGTAAATGCTTATAGACCCTCTGGCTTTTAGCATGATATGTGCAAACGGCAGGACGCTGTGTCGTCTCTACAAAACAGTATGAGGGCTGAATGTGCATGCATCCTATTCAGAGACCTATATACGTTGCATCGACTTGACAGTATAAATAGATTCAAACCTGACTTTGGATGTCTCGTACGCGAGGAACGGTTACATTATTCACTTTTCTGAGCCTAGGATGTCATATCTTTATGGGAATATCTTAATGACACTTTAACAGTTTAAACCAAAAGACATGAGAGTATCTTATCATTGAGCAAATATATTTCGTGACTGACGAACAAAAAAATCAGGTCGAGTGTATTGAGGTAGTAAATGTCCGTCACTAGAAAGTGTAAATTACTTAGTAGATGTACCTCCTATCCAAATGTTACATCGGCTAGTGTTTCTCCCATTGGATCGTATTATGAATCGTATGCTCGCATTTAACCACATTACAGGTTTTGATCATCCCCAGTTTAGTCAAATATGCCTCCATGGTACTCCAGAACAATTCCTATACAGTTCAGTCCACACTTCTGAAACAGAAATACTGAAAGCTAGTAAAAGATGAGTTGGCGTAGTGACAAAACTTAGCTCACCTTTAAATAGGTTCATGTGTTTCGGTTTATCCGACATTCCACCAAGACTGAACTGTTAAGTTTTCGTGATCTCAATGATCGAAACTACCAGTTTGCCACATTTCGGCCATTTGACTTTCCACAATCGGCGGTTTGCTTTGAGTATGTATGTTTGATTATTCTTCTTTCATTTCAACAAGTTGTTAAACATCAACCTCGACACTATATAGATACTCCGGTTTTAAAAGCTTTTTGAAACCCACGGAATGTTTTTGATAGCAACCGTTTTTCTTGATGCTTAATCTGATACTCTTCCATATAAAAGTACATACAGAGCAGTTTGAATTGAGATTTCTGTCACTCACCGTGCTATATCACAAATCTTTTAGGATACAAGCACCACCAGATAAACTTAAGGCGCAATCGCAAAATATTCACTATCGTCATCTAGCTTAGTTCTATAGTTAAGGAAATCTAATCAAACAAGATGCCGTAAAACTCTAAATTCATTTTTGGTTATAAAAGGATTGTTCAAGTTCGAGGTAAACTTCACCTTAAGAGGATCTTCAATTATTTGAAATGATCATCATTATTTGACACAGTATCTCAGTATTTCTGGAATAGATAATCTTGAGAATACTTATGGAAACACTTTCGAAGTGCAGTTAACAATCTTAAGTTAATGCTAATAAAACATTACTCTGTCCATATAAAAACGCAAATAAGGAATCTGCTTCATCACGAAATGATTCACATATGGTTTACTGAATTTCGTTGTTGTAGTTCAAGCTCGAACGTGAATAGTCAGAATAGTAAATAACTCAGACGGACAAGGTTCCTTTTCAATGCATAGTTTCAACATGTTCAAACGGAATGTAAGCGAAATTTTGAGATGATTTATAACCATATATAGGTAGAACAAACATACAAACATCAACTCTAGAAATTATCCTGAAAGACATGCTCCGAAAAATCCAACCATTGAGCAAGCCATAAAAGTTCAAGCCACCAGGAAAATAAGTTCCAAATCCGCACAAAATACAAGCCCACATAAGTTTACAAAACTGACTAATTTTGAATTAGGTCATTGTACTCGCTTATCTAGACAAGTGGTAGTAGATGAGTATATTAAGGATTCCTCATCTGTCGATAATACAAAAAATTTAAAAATTGCCTTAAATTTATTGGAATGAGAATCAACTAAAGAGCCAAAGTATAAAGTCACTGAACGACAATGACTTTATAATCCAGAACCACTGAACGTGATGAATAGTCTTATGAAACCATACTCGTAAAAGTATTAATATTATTTGGATTATTTATCACATAGGCATCTATTGGAGTAGCAGATACGGTCCCTCTGGTATCAAACAATTCAAACAGTTTCTAGATAATTACAAAAACATTTAGGAAAAATTGAGAATTAGCTAGCTTCGGTCATATTAGTTGGCAATGACACCCTACAAACATAAAACTTAGATATATATGTCGGTCTATTGTGATACCTCGCGTAAGACATATCTTCAATTACCGAGTTCAGAGAGGAAGTTTTCATCACGTTACTAATTGCCAAATATAAATGTCTTCTAATGGCAAGTAATGGAAAAGTGTAGAAAAAGTAACCGATCTCATAGCTCCTGCAGAAGTCATTAGGTTTCGGACCCAGTTTTCTAACTAGTTTCTCGAGAGGGATGCGTTCTGTTAGATTTCCTACAGTCTAATGACATATTTGTAGTGAGCTCACTGATTCCATTCACTTGATTGCCATATGACTATCAACATAGAGCAATATCAACTGTATATACGACTTAGAACTGGTCGCAAAAGACACCTATCGTCATTTTTACATCTATTCTTGAGTCATCCATAAAAATCCTCAGTTTACTTTATCTATCCGACCTTCCAGTATTCCTTAGAGAGGGGTCCATGATTGAAAAAATGAAGTATGTTCAAGATTCGACCGTTCTTCACATAGTGACTTAATAACGTTCCAGTGCTTCCTCTGAACACATTTCCACTGACCTGCTAAATACAGTTTTATTGCTATAGAAGGTCACCGGAAGATGGCGGAACGTGACGAATAGGAAACTTGTAGATTTTTTACGATAAGAACAATCGACAAGTTTCGATTTTTATGTCCCATCTCTATCAACGGATATCCTATAGCTAAGCTTACTGTACCAGATAGTGCCTAGATATTTCACTTTGCACTTTGAATTTGTTTTCTGGTTGCTTCCAAATATTTACTTAAAACCGCCAACGTCACTGCGTCTGCATGAGGTGACTTATAGCAGTAGTCGCCTTTCGTTTTCAGTTCCAATAATAATTTATTGGTTCCTATATTCTAAAGAAGAAGAACACTTTGCGATGTTCACCGTACTTCACACTGTATTATAGTAAAACCTTTTAACTTATAGATGACATTTATAAGTGTTTAGTCTACGTGTATTGTCTACGGGGTGAATAGCCCACCTCTAATAGAGCATTAATGATCATCTCTATATAATATCACGTTAAAGAAGACCTCCTCATATCAAAAAAACCATACCACGGAATATTCATTCGAGCTATGTGATTTTCCTACCATTATGGCACCAATGTACACAGGTTGAAACTGTCCACGGGCTTAATCTTCGAGCCAATGTGTACCATTACCAATAAAAATTACGCTAACTTCTTTCTATTGCCTAGAAATATATAGAGACATAGGGAGAGGCTCGATTGACTAGGAATATCCCTAACAGTGTAGAATATTCTCCCAGCCGTTCTACATCATCTCGTGGTATGATCCGTTCGTAACAGTACAAAATCACTTCTTTGCTGATTTCGGTGTATTTCGAATGACGTGGTTCCTTTGAACTTTTCTGTGAGAAGTTATAGCGATTCCCCAATTGATGTTGTCTATGTGTTATCCAGTGTAATTAAACAGCTAAGTTTGGTTAGGGGCATGGTTTTGCATGGTTTCTTTGTATAAGAGTCACAGTTGTTAGCCTCCGCAGTACTCTTAACACTATGTAAGAATCTCCTTGTGATTTTTTTTTTTGATTCTAGTTCCGAAAACTTACATGACGGAATATAACTTGTATCTTGGAATATCTTGGCCAGTACACGGCTCACTTTTTTGGAGCTGTTTGTTGCAGGCATTGATTTTTTTTTAAGAATACTGTTTTTCTGTATAATATTACAACTAATCTCAGTGATTATATAGTAAATGTTCTGTATTTTCAAGCGGTGTAGCATCTTATGGGATGAGAAAGATCGGTTCGTCCAGTCCTTTTATCTCAGTAGTTCAGGGAACCACTAATTCTAAAGACTTTGTTGTTTTTAGGCGCTTTGGTCCATTGGGGTGATCCAGTAGGTTTCGCAGCTCCTCGTTGTCATGCTGTTGCAGTCACAGTACATGACTCCTTGCAAATTACCATATTTCATCACTGACGTATTCCATTTTAAGGTTTCGATGGAGGTTGTCATTTCTAATATACAATGGAGCATTGACAATGCTACGTAGTACTTTGTTTTGAAAGGTTTCTATCATTTGTATACAGAAGGTATAACACAGGGCCAAGCACGCTACCTTGTGGGACTCCTGCCAATATTTTCTTTAGTTTTGAGTACTTCTCTTCCTGTCTCACCCGAAAGTAACGGTCATTTATGTATGACTTAAGCAATTCAAAATATTGTTTTGGTAGATCTCGTTGAAGCTTAAATTACAGACCATGGTGCCAAACCTTAACAAATGCTTGGGCTACGTCTAGGAATACTGCTGAACATAACTTCTTCTCTTTCAACGCCTCTTCAATCGTATCAGTGATCCTATGTACCTGTTCCATTGTTGAGTGGCTTTCTCGAAACCCAAATTGATGTGGTGATATAAGTTTTCTATTCTCTATAATTGGCCTTAGTCTCTTCAGAAACAATATTTCGAAAATTTTTAATGTGGTTCAACATGAGGAGATTGGCCTGTATTAAGTTTTGTCATTTAAGGGTTTCTTAGGCTAAGGAATCATTATTATTTCTGCTACTTTCCACTGCCTCGGAACATAACTTTGTCCAAAGACAGCATTGATTATGTGCTGTGGTTCCCGTGAAGTGCTTGTAAAGTATTAGGAAGTAAACAAATTCAGTGAAAATTCGACCTTAAAGTGATTGGTTTGATGAGAAGTAACGTCATTATGTTGAGCAACGAAATCTTTATAACTAAAAATAACCACTTTTACGTCAGGGTTTCACGTGAATTTGGTTTTCAAACGAACACGTGTATCAATGACTCAAACCTATTTGTAGAATGCTGTAATATAACAACAAATACACACGTCTTGTGCTGTCTTAGAGGTTACGTATCGGAAATTGACGGAAAAAAATCTGAAAACCAAACATGTCAATCAAAATCGTAAATTTATTCTGTATAAACATAAACAAACCTATATATATATTATGTACATGTGATATTCAGTATCACACGTCAAGGTCAGATCACTTTTTTGCTTTCTTAAATCGTAATATATGTGTCTTAAATTTTGGTTGAATTCATATTGAAAAGTGGTTAACTGGGTAAATTCATACTTGTCGGAAACCACAAGGCATATTTCGTCATCTGGTTACGCAATCTGTGTTTCAATAAGAATGAATCTTTTAATTCCGGAATTGATGGTATTGTTCAGGACGATTCTGTCAATATGTCAATGCTTCTCTTAAAACTGTCATGTTTTAAAATGAAAATGGCAACGAAGTGAAAAAGATACTTAAAACCTAATATCTGATTAGAGACCAAGACACAATTGATTTCAGTAATCCTAATCACACGATTGAAGGACAGATGAGTTTCAAGTATTTGAATCTCTCAATACTCATGACAAGCTAAACTTGTACAAAGATGGATGCGAGGGATAGACTCTAACATATGAGGATCATGTAATGTGATATATGGCACTTACCGAGTTCTTTTCAATCAGGAAATTAATGTGATTTTCTAATATCGTGTATGCAATATGGTATCCTTTAAGATCGAACCGTCTTTAGGCAGGCGAAGAGAGCGCTGTCGATGGTTTCACACACATCAGACAAATCAGTTTGTCTCATTACCACTACTACAATGTACTGTGTAATTCAACTATACTCGACCATTAAGTGTGTTTTTTAATAGGCATATTCGTTGCTGTCCGACAAAGCTCTCCACCTTTGTACAGGCTAACCTGTGAATGTGCAATACTTTTATCTTCGTCCATCATCCTTTCGTAATTTGGTTGATGAATTCGTTGCTCTTTTGATGGCGTACCTGAACCATTCTAATCCATTTCTAGTTTCGGTAGTTTTCCTGTTGTTTTCTTTGTGCTGTTTTCGCATTTGTTTTCTGAAGTTACATCGCAGTTGTTTTCTGAAAAATCTTCAGCACTCATGTTGATGTTGAAAACTAAACGAGATTCTCAACCACGGACTGGGTTGCGAATCTCGTTTAGTTTTGTTCTCTGTTTGTTCATGTATTGTTCTTTGCTGATTGCAAAGTACTCCAAACTCTCGATCAACAGGTAGACGTATTTTCCTTCCAAACATTACATTGGCTTTCGTATTCTGCACTACCAGTTCGTCCCAGTTTATTTGATCGGAATCCGAGACTTTTGGCAAATAATTTTTTATCGTTCGGTCAAACCTCTCCACTATTCCATGTGATTCTACATACAAAAGAGTCAACCAAGTCTTGCTTATGTTGTGTATTTACTCAGCACAGTGGTTAGTTGTGATTTGAAGTAACTTCCTTGATCTACGGGTATGGGTACATCTTATGGCACTCCGTATATGCTGACTAAAGTTTTACAGCTTCTCGATTTGATAGTACCATGACGTAATTGTTGCCTCATGTTTGCCTATGGACACGATCTTGCTATATATAGCTATCTTCGTTACTTTGGCTTGGCTTTGTTGTATTGTTAGAACTCTTCTCGCACTGTGTTGCTCGTTCCCTTACACACTGCACATATAACATTGTTTCACATCGATCCGATATCTCACCCAATAAAGTTTTTGCCTGACTATTGGAAGTATAAACTCCAAGGTAATATCCTGAACTTTCACCAACAATTCCTACAATACCTCGGGGACTCAGTTTATCGGTAACTCCATCTCCGTATTTTTGTGAGTGAATTCCAATCTCTAGTAGTGCTTCATGCTAGCCCTTCTTCTTGCTAAGTAATAATCCAAATATTCAACTCATGGTTGAATCTTTTCGTGGCTCCATATGTTGGTGGCATTGTAGTTCATCTTTCTTGCTTCCTCCATTTCACTTTCATTGACTATGAGGTTCTCTTGGTGGACACTCCCACTCTCCAGTCCTTACAGTGATATCGTCAAACTCCTTGAGTGTTTGTTCCTGCTTTTATTAAGGAGGCGGTAAGTATTCCAGAACTGCATGGTTCAATAAATCCGTCCTTTCAGTGACATCCTCTGTTTCAATTTCCTCAGCCGAAACTATTTTCACCCTAAACAAAGATTGCCCTAAGGCGTTGTGCTTTTACATCTGATTTAGCTCATAATTATTGCAGAAGTTCTTATTTATTAGGATGTGGCAGACTGACTTCATATTCCAGAGCTATGTCTAACAGACTTAGAAAAATGTCTGAGTGTTTTATTTGAAATAACGCCACGCACATTTTATAACTACGACTTGGTATTTTGAGAAGACTTTAATTGAGAATCCGACTAAAACTATTTTATTGGTTTGACTAAATGTATATAATGGCTTTGGGATTTTCTGAAGTGTAAGCTTCATAAATGATATCTTTTGAGTATTATCTTATGTTTCATGTGGTGGCCAGAGATAAAAAAAACTCACTTTTCTGTGCAGTGATAGTAAACGAGTAGCTTACTGTAGTTTGTTGACCTCATTGGCAGAGAATGTTGCGTGCTTGTTCTGTCATTCGGAGGTCTCTCTGGATTTCCGGTGGTGACCAAAAATTCACAAAATTTCTCGTGGCATTGTTTTCTGAAATAATTTCCGCCTTCTTAAATTTGTTTAAGCCTATTTAATAATCACTTAACTTCTTCCAAACTTCTTACGGACAGCAAACATTTCATTAATGTCCTTTACACTCATGTGGGTGACAATGAAGGTAATGAAATTGTTAATTATTTATCTAAATCAGATTTCTTATCGTCGTTTCTCAACGCAACAGTGCACATTTGCGAATTGGGATAGAATTCTCGATTAACACCATGGGTTCGTTTATGGCATTGAAAGAACTGTCTTTTTGGGTTCTTACCAATTTCAATGAATTGTGCGGACGGTGTTAAAATTGGAGTTGGAACTGCTTCGGCCTCAAAACAGATTATCCAGAACGCAAAAACCAAATTTGCGTATATGATCTTATCTTGTTCGCTGTCATATAATGTTATATCAAGCTGTACGAGTATATGTTTACAAACAAATTCCATCTATCTTCTTAGGGAATGATGTGATGACTACATTATTTTGATTATCTTTATATAAAACAAAATATTCTAATAAGAAATTGATAAGAAGCGGTTTATTTATAGCCATGTAGTAATTTTATTGCGTGCCTTTAAATAATTCTCAAAATTCGAATTTCCAGAAATATTAATCATGCGGTACAGAATTAAGAAGATAATTGACAAATCTTGTACGATTGTAAATTGTATAATTTCTTAAAAACCAAAACATATTCTATATCATTACGCAATGTCAGTAAACAACAATTATCTTAGTACAAATAAGTAATTAAGATTTCAACAATTCTCCCTTATGAGCGTCATTCAAAAAATTTCTAATTTTCCTAAAACTTTTTGAGCTAGATTAGTCATCTGTGACATTGAACTTGTTTAGTATTGCGTCTAAATAACTTAGTTAATCTCAATTAAATAACACTTTTCAGTTTGTCATGAATGAAGAAACTATAATAACAAACGGATATAGAAGACATGTTAATCATTACACGTATTTAATCCTAGATCGTGTTCGAACACTCAGAAAATCACAGGTTCATGTTTTAGCGATCATTACACTATTCTATTCATAACACATCATTCAAAACAATCAACATAACAAAGTATCAAATCATTTGAAAAGCCGTAGGGTGACCAATTTTTTGTAACGACTTGAATAAACCATTGTTGGTCCGTACCGTATCAACTCCATCGGTTTTGACCATGCATCAGTTTTTTTATACAGTTGTAAAAACCAGAAGATAGCAGATCGTCCTTTATATGTAGTGACGAAATCGCAACCGTCAGCGACCTCTTCACGTGCCGAAAGTCCGTTCACCCTTACCATTCGCTCAAGATAAGCGCGCAGAACGTGAGCGAGCCAGCGTACTCACTGTCCTTTAATTCCATGTATTATAGGAGCAATTCGAACGGCGCGTTTCGGGTCATATATCACACGAATAATTCTTCTCTCGAACGTTAGAAGCCATCTCTCGTGCATGAAGTTCAGCAAATTTGGTGATATGTTCATCGCTGAAGTATTCGTGCACAACATCAACTTCAGTTGTCTTTTTGTCATAGTATTGTTCTTCCAAACGTAATTTTCAAAAACTAAGTGAAAACAACCAGTTTTGGGTAGACAGTGTAAACAATGTCGACAATCATGTAGACATATGAATGATTAGGTAACGTCAACTATGATCATAAAGTATGTTTAAAGATGGAAAAATCATTGTAACATTTAACCTCGAAAGACACCTTGACACTATTTTACGAACTAATCGAACTATCACAAATATAACACCAACATCTAGCGACAAAGGCATTACACGTCCTTTTTTCAGAACGTTCAAACTTTTTTGATTATGGTTATTTACTCAATATGGACTATCGACAGTCATCTTTATCCTGTCTTTATTTGTAATGACTGTTTAAGTCATTACAAATAAAGGCAGGATAAAGATAGTAAAAGATATAATCAAGCAAACTTCTTCGGGTTCCACTGCAGTATAGTGATTCCAATCATATACTGTTGATAAGATTCTAATCAAATACTGTTTTCAATAACCAGACGATATATATTGTTTTGCATACAGCCCCCTATTCGGTCAACACAATTTTAAAAAAATAATGGTGCGATGATGTCGCCTGTTAATCCCCAGACATCAAAACAGTCACTCTTTCCAGGTGCAGCGGCTTCAGGATGGTTACTCAATTAAACTGAGCCCCAATGTGACAATTCGGCATTGCCGCCGATACAACAATGGCTTTGTTGGAAAAAGATGATTTTTCGGTTACATCCTCATACCGAGATCGTTATTCAAAATTCTCATGGTAGAACTGCGTGAAACATTCTCAGAGCCATTCTGAGCAACGTTTGGATGTACGCGCTTTCACGGTTCGCTTATTTACGTCCTAACCTTACGCTTTGCAGCCAAATCGAGGACGTACTGCTATAGGTCCGATTTTACCTAACCATCTGCACATTGCATAGCTCCATGCCAGCCTATAGTACTGACATGGAAGATGGGTCGGCCCATGGATTCTGCACTCCAACAGTGGGTCATAGTTGTGTTCATTCACACCACATTCACAAATTGTCTTTCCACCATTTCATATTCAGTAATGTTTACAATTCCACCATGATGAGGTATACGCAAGAACAACGTTTACAAATTATTCAGTTTTATTATCAAAATAATCGTTCTCCAATTGCAACTTTTCGTACGCTTTTCCCATTTTATTGTCGTAATAATCGTTCAAAAGTGCTCGCTATTCGACGAATTGTTGAAAATTTTGAGCGTATATTTTCTTTACATAATGTTCAAGTACCAATAACATAAAGAAACGCTCGAATAATGCAAATATTGCTGCCATTCAGGCAAGTGTTGCCTAAGACAGTAATTTGTCGATTCCAAGACGTTCTCAAGAATTGGAACTGTCTCAAATCACAACCTGGCGAATTTTGAGAAAGGATTTGGGTTTGCATCCATATAAAATTGTTCTCACTCGAGAGCTGAAGCCATTGGACCACCGTAAACGTCGTGAATTTGCTGATTTTGCCTTGGAACAACTTGAAAAAGATTTCTTAAGAAAATCATCTTCTCCGATGAGGCTCACTTTCATCTGACTGCTGCGATCAATAAACAAAACTACCGATCCTGGTGCGAAGAAAATCTACAAATTATTCATGAAAAACCATTACATTCATCTAAATTGACAGTTTAGTGTTGTCTGGTGGAATCATCGATCCGTAAAACGATCCATTTCGCATATTTCAAACATTAAACTAATTTTCTGTTATAACAAGAATGACGTTAGTGTTGCCATCTCGAAATATCCAATAGTTGAAATTACAAACGCTAAATGAACCACCTCATCAAATACATCATAGATATCATGCAAAGGGTTGCCAGACATACCACGTTTAGCGTTAGACTACCATTTTTTTACCACTGGTTTTCCAATTTTCACTCTTTATTGATTTACAGAGATAGACAAATTTACCATTTGTTATTTAAACTATATTTTCTAACTTTATAATTTAAAATATGTTTATTTCCGCTTCTGAAAAATACGAGTTTTTGACTGATGGTTCGTGGTTTTTGGGTGATTTGAGCCTTCCACTTAATGTGTTGCTTGGGATTTAAGTACGTAATAATCATCAAACAGCTGCTACGGAAACCTCTTTTCTTTACACTGATATAAAATACAACTTAGTCTGCAGTACCAGTAGTATTTTACCATTACAGTTTTTGATTCTAATGTTGCTGCGGACTCTAATTTTGGTCGGACAAAAATTTCGAAAACTGTAACAAACGTGTTGGTAAAAAATAATCGTAGTGTGATCATAAATGACTTAAAGAGCAATCATCCCTTCAAATAAAAGGAACGGAAAACTGTTTCCCTTGCGGTCATTCGTTATTGTTCCAAAGGATGTGGATTGCAAACTAAATACTGTTAAATATTTTAGCCATTTATAATAGCGAGTCAACTTCGGTATATATTAAAGGGTTTCAGTTATACTAAACAAATTAACTATAACGATTTCATTGCTGAGGGGTGCCTTTTCCAAATGCTATGTGAAATATTCGGGATTGATTCGCTATGTTCCAACAAGATTGTTATCTTTGGGCGCATCTATAAAGATAGGCTCTATAAGAACTTTAAGCCTAATGGAAGCTATTTTGATCATCAACTTCATGTCCCCAAATTTGAAACGATATTGTCTGACACAAACTTGCCGAACCCTATCTGGGATTAGTTTCTTGCTACAGATTGTCATGATAATTAAACTTTTTACTTTAATCTTAAAATCATATCTAACAACTCTTTAAAAATTAAACTTAATGAAATTTTTACGGTACCATCGCCAAATAGAAGCTTAAAAGGCTTAAAAAATTCTAGAAGAAATTATTTTTTTTATGTTGGGTGGCTGCTACCGCACACTTAGACCGGCGACGGCCCGTTGTGATACCACTAAATGTACGGCTATAGGTCCATGTCAGTCTATATAGTACTGACATGGACGATGGGACGGCCCACGGATTCTAACCTAACAGGGGGATCCAGATGTGTTCATTCACACCACCGATCGCCCAAACAATCTATGGTGGAAAATCTCTTTTTGCATCCGGCCACTATCGAGATTCGAACTCGATTCCGCCCGCTCATCCTGCCCCTATCGATATTCGAACCCGGTACCTCCCGCTACAACAGCTGCAGCTTTTAATCACTGCGCCACCTGGGCAGTCAAGTATCAGGCAGTCATTAATTACTAATATTTTAAAACTATATAAATATCATCAGCAGACAAGGTTCCCCATTTGGGCTAAGTTTACTACTATATTATTACTGGTTAGACTATAGTCTACTGCTTTCTGTCTATCTGTCTGTTTGTATCTTTGCGGGAGGACCGTATTACATAGGATAACCGATTTACGTAGAATCATCTGCACATTGCATAGCTTTTGTTTGTTTTCTATATCTTTGCAAGCTTCTTAAGGGCTATTTACATCTTTCTTTATAGCAAAATGCTAGTACTGACATGGAAGATGGGTTGAAACATGAATTCTGCACTCCAACAGGAGATCATATAGATGTGTCAATTCTCACCATCGATCTTTTACTACTGCTACAATTGGTTGAATCTACTGTTTTCTTATTAAAGTTTCATACTAAAGTTTCTGACAAGTCTAATCATTACCTTTCGTTATCTTGTAAATAGAACCTCAAGCCACCAGTATTCGATTTGTGTTTACATTATAAATTATATGATGTCCGTTTGTATAAATGTCTGTTTATGAAAATTAAAGGAATTGCTTAATGATGCCGAAGTCAAGAAGATCTGGCACGATCATTGGAAGTGACTCGGAAAGTAGGATATTGAGTGACATACTACGAAAACCTTGTTTATTATACTAACTCCAAGCGTTAAAAATCCGTCTGAAACAGTTACAGTGGATCGTTATCGAACGCAATGAATGCGTTTGAGACGAGGATTGAAAGACAAATGGATGCGAAAGATACGATGATTAGGTTGATGATTTGGTAGAACGGCAATGCTCGGCCCCATGTTGTGATAGTGTTCACAATACACTGGAAAACAAAGTGAAAAAGTGCTGCGTCTCCAACTAATCTATTCTATCGATAGTACACGACGTGGCTCACCAATACCTCCGGTCTTATCGAAAATTGGATCGATTAGTGGATCACTTCAAAAGATGGCCAGTTTTTGCTACACGGGATTCAAATGCCAGGAGATGATAGTGGCCAGTACTTGGAATTATACATGTCTAATGATTATTTTAATTAAGCCTTGAATTTGAAAAAAAAACCGCGGGAGCAAAGTTGTATACCTAATAATATAATCTAAATTGCACAAACATAAAGTATACATCAAACAATTCTATAGCGAATGTTCTAGAATCACCAAAACAAAATTGATTATATGAACGACATAAATTACGAATGTAGTCCAATTATTTTCTAAGATACAATCCAAGACCTATTTTAACAAACAGTCACACGTACGATAACTACAAACCGCATTTCTAATTAATTATAGAAAAATGAACAATTTCTCTAATTAACGCTATCTGTTTGACATAAGAGTATCGTATTACAAGTCCAATTATACAAGCGGTGTTGGTTCCGACACCCGGCCATCCATGAATAAGTTTTGTGCGGGTGATAAACTATATACTCGTCTATATAGTAAATATCCAATAAAAACACAACTGTATGAATTAATGATAACACTATCATTAATGTATGTATGTATGTACATTGTTTGATTGCGAAATGTTTTTGCATCATAACAATTTAATTAATTAAATCGAAACAAAAAAAACCGAAAATTTGTTATTTATTCTCACAAACCACATTTTAAATAATGTACCAATTGATAAGCACATAACTATAGTGTGAGTCGCATTTACATAATCATCGTCATGATCATTATTTATATTTTTCTACACTTGGGTGCAAAAAATTCGCACATTGCTTAATTTCCCACAAAAGTTCAAAAATATCAACAAAAAAAATCCAATATACCGACCAAATGGCGCAGTGGTTAAGGCTGCGGCAGTTGGAGCGGGAGTCACTGGGTTTGAATCCCAATAGGAGCAGGATATAAAAGAGACTTTTCACAATCTGATTACGATCGGTGGTGTGAATGAACGCGTCACTGACCCGCTGTTGGAGTGCAGAATTCATGGGCCGACCCATCTTCTATTTCTCGAATTGGCTGTAATGGCGTAAGGAAGAACGTAATTAAGTGAACCGAAAAAGTTGGGAGTGCCTTGAACCCAAAACAGATTGGAAAGATAAAAACAAGCAAAACAAAATTTCATTACGTATCTTTTTTGTACTTGTTCCATGCCAGCAAAGTGATTTTTTGTCGAATACAAACAGCAGGCTTTTGAATTAAATTCTAAAAATAAGTCAACAAAATCAATGCAATAGCATGCCATGAAATATATCGCTAGGAATTGTGATCATTCTCATATCGACGCTTAGCCTGAACGGTCCTCGATTAACTACGTCTTCCAAGTGGTTGCACTTATTTATGTGGCTCTACAGCTAATTTATGTCCGATTCTCCATTCGTCGAGTGTGGCAGAGATATCGGGATAAGGATCTGGCCGACCTTTGACACAGCACAGCGTGATGATCGCTTTCTTGTAACAACTTCGTTGCATGAAAAGTCCTGCTTTCTGACGAGCGCATGATGTATATATACCATATATATGGCACCATCGGACGCGGAAGACTATACAGAAGACAAGCGGAGAGCTATATACACAATATTGTATTGAAGAACGTGTCCCGTATGGCGGTGGATCATGCATGTTTTGGGGAGGCATATCACTAGAGACGAGGACAGATCTTATATTCATCACAAGAGTCAATACTGGCTGACGATCATGAGGAATGAGTACTCTGCGGTACATTGAGAAAGTACTTAAGGAGTACGTCGTACCTTTTGCCGGGTTTTTTAGTGAAAAGTATCAGTTCATGCAGGATAATGCGAGACCACATACGGCTGGCGTAGTATAACAGTACCTTCAAGAGGTGAATGTGCCTGTTATGGAGTGACCAGCTCGAACTGACTAGTGCACGATATATATATCTATAGCACCAATGGATATGGAAGAGTACACATAAGAAACTACCAGTACCTTCAAGTGGTAGATGTGCCTGTTATGGAGTGGCCAGCTCGAAACCCAAACCTCAATCCCATCGAACATTTATGGGTCGAATTGAAAAGAAGGGTTCGCGCTAGAGATGTTGCTCCAACGAGTCTCCAGGAGCTGCAACAGGCAATCGTAGAGAATGGGAGACGATACCTCAAGAGTTGGTGAAAACTTTGGTGAAATCAGTGCAGCATCGAAGGGAAGCTGTCATTCAGGCCAGGAGTGGGGTTTTTCTATTTTTTAATTCGATTTTTACCCCTAACTTTCATGCTGACAAACGTGTGCCTCACGTTTTGGGAGTAAACATCTCAGATGTTTACTCCCAAAAATCAGTTTTTGGCACGTACAAATACAAAACAGAAACCACTGAATAGGTATTGATTTTTTTTTGATATTTTTGAACTTGTGTGAAAAATTGAGTAATGTGCGATTTTTTTACACCCAAGTGTAGATGCGAGTGTATATATGATTTCAAGACGTTGTTCGTCTTGAAAATTTTTTTTATTTTTTTTTTTGTAAATCTTTCAATATAAACAACAAGCGAACACTATACACCATGACGATGTCCATATATAAAAACCGATTGTCCATGTGTGTCGGCTATGTTATAAAAGCAATTGATCATTGAATTTCAATGTTCATTCATATTTGAAAATTCTCGTGTGTAACAACTCAACTATTTTGCCGGAGTATAATATACAGTGATCGTGTGATCGTCGAGTCGTTTCTAATACAAAACAAAAAAAAGTTAATTAAAATATTTAATTACAATTAATTGTGTTTCACATCGATATTAATAAAAAATAAATTTAATTGAAATGAAGCAAACAACAGTGTTATGTGTTAGTTCAGTTTGTGTGATAATTTTTATCTCTTTGGCATCGGCCAGTAGTATACCAGCAAAATATAACAGTGAGTGCAGATTCTTTTATATATCTTGTTTGTTGCTCCATGCCAAAAGTGTATTTTAATGTGAGTCCAGTTGCAGTAAATTATGTGATGTTCATGATTTATGGGAATCGTATATGAGATAGCCTTTCCAGTTAGTTAGAATTAATTACTACGTGTCCGCGATTTTATAGTCTTATTATGTTTTGTAAAATTTGATAGATTACATTGACAACGAGGTTAAAAATAATTTAGTGCTGTCTGTTTCAGAGACCGGGATTTCTGAATGATTTTTATTTTTATGGGGATACGTTTGATCTCGTCGAATCGAGGCTGTTAGCTATCCTCGACTGTAAAAGAAAGTTGTGGAGTCACCACCCCTCTAGTTTTGATATTTGTTTTAATTAATTAATTGGATCGCTTAATCGATTTAGTCTACTTTCTCAAGTATGCACATAATTAATACCGAGCACCACATATTGGTGATGGCTTGATTGAAATTCAGAAACAACCATACTTCAGTTTTAATTTCGTTTCGCCATAAACATCATAAGATAGTTTCGGTTGGGACCCTATAAAATTTCCCGCCTTAAACGAGTCCATTGTATTTTGAATATGATAATGAGTCTGAATTCTGTTAAGCAACATCTGTTACGTGTATACATTCCAATGACAGGTTGAATAACAGTATACATGCACTTCGATGAAGAGTTGTAAGTAAAGGTATTTAGATCACTCATATTTGTATACTCGTGCTTAAGTTAATCAATGTATTGTTGTTAGCCTTATCATCCAAGACTGATTTGGTAACGTGTAAACTTTCAAATTGATTTCGGTCTTTAACTATATGTTTTGGGACCGAAGCACTTCCAACTCTTTCGCAGTTCCCTTTTAACGTCCTACTTTACGCCTAACCCAAATCTGCACATTCCATCCTATATTACTTTCATATGAAGATGAGTCGGTTCACCGGTTCTGCACTCCAACAGCAGGTCGTAGATGTATTCATTCACATCACAGAACCTAATCGAATGATCAAAACTTACCACTGTTCCATTTGGCTGATGAAGCCTGAATTTGGTATACCATCCATTCGAAACGTCTAGTGAAATTATATGAGATATTCATTTTGACTTCTAAACTTGATTTAATAAGATTTGAAAGCAAAATTCGATTTATTTCAATGGTGAACAAACTCAAACTAAGAGTAACAAATGAAATAAACAAAACTGTTGACATCTGCTCTAATCTTTGTTTAAGCAATATGGTTGCAATCACGTGGATATAATATAGGGGTGATTTTTGATTTCTATTCTCGTTTTGAAATCATTGAAAATTCTTTAAGGATAGTACCCGCTAGTGAACCGCTAGTAGTTCGTTGCGTGCCTTTGCTTAATAATCCATAGTAAATGTAGCAAAGACACACAACGAATTACTAGCGGTTCACTAGCGGATACTAGCAGTTTGTCGATTGGAAAGCATCTAATTTTTCAACTACTGCAGCCTAGATGATATGTATATGTGCTCACAACTTAGTTTTATAGATGTTTTTCTAGATATAATGAAAGAGATTAGACTTTACCACCATCGATCAAATTGAGACTTTTTTAACATGTTGTCTAAAAATAAAAGGCACGAGCCTAATTTCACATCACAAAACATCGATTTTCACCAGCGACCTCACAAAAACCTCAAGCGATCTTTTTCTCTAATTTATCGATATTTTAAGCCATAAAACTGATTGTTGATTCAAGTCTCCATCCTGTGGTTTATTGGCTTTCTACGGCAAAAGTTATCCCTGACAAAACTATACTTAATCAGTTTTTAATATGAGGCAACGCCTGGATGATCTATACGATTACTTTGCTGAAATTCTATAAATTTATATATTCAGCTCGAGATATTAACATCTCCTAAATCAGATCACTTTTGTATATTTGCTAACAATAACCGGGATGTTTAGTTCCGAGTTCACTGATTATATGTATAGCTGGCTTATATATCCAATCTTATAATCTAGGATATTTTTTTATTTTATTTTTAAATTTAGCTCAAATTGGGTGTAGGGCGGACTTTTAGACAGTCCTTGCTCCTTGTAACTGTCAAAGCTCCTGCACCCAACGCCCGATCCTTCAAGTAAAGGTTGATAGCTGCCTTAAACTTGTGCATTTAATAATCAAACGGAAACTGAAAACCAGATAACGAATTCCACTTTCTAGATGTTCGATAAATGAATTCGCGCTTTACACCTTCAGTCCGGGGTTTGGCAGCTTCACCGTAAACCTATTTCAGTGGCTCTTTTATTATACATATAGCTAGAGTTGTATATCTATCTGGATGAACTTCATTCGAGCCTGGAACCTTAATTCTCTCCTGTTTGGTATAACATTGAAATGCTGTTAGGAGATTAGACGAGAAATAAGTAATTTACTGCCATCTAATACTGTTTTCAGCTTAGCTTTAATTCCGTTGAAGCTTGTTTAAAATAATGAGAATAATCTATACCTTTCAATCGATCCAACAACCATTTGCAGCTCATTTGATCATTTTACGCTTTGGTTGGCTCTTTTTCATGTTATTTCTTTTCTATGTCAGAGGTAAAATCAGATTGATACCTTGACACACTTTCCAGATAGACAACATCTGTTCACGTCAGTTTTCAAAGGGTTAATGTCAAAATGAAATTGGAAATTAAATATCTAATGGCCATAATGGCTTAATCCCAAAAATTGTGGTGTATGGTTTAAATACCGCATAAACGACTCTAAAGACGTTTCAACTTAGACCTTTCAACCCATTAATACTTATTGGTGCTCATTGGTGATCAGCCCAAAAAACTAGAGGCCGTGGCGTGATAAGAAACTCTCTTAACCACTAAGGTACATCCGGCAACAGAAGTGCCTAATAATAAGGTAGCCATAATAGTTACGTAATTCATTTCTTAAAGTTTCACGGTGTTCTGTTTGAAAGAATCACTTTTTGACGTCCTGCAGGAATAACTAAAAACATTATGGTAGGACGTAATATAAAGAAAAATTAAAAATTAATACGATGGCGGTTTTTAAAAGTTTTGAAGGTAGAAAATGACGCACGCAGCTGGCCATACAAATTGCTAACCTATTAGTATTACTTTAATATAAAAAAAACCGAGGCTAACGTTCAGCATAACGTTAAGAAGGCATTCGCCAGTATCATGCCTATCGATAATAACCCCATATTGACGGTGGTTAAAACTGCAGTGGCGATCATTCAATTTCGATCGATAATGGGAACGAACTTGCAAAACTCATAGGTCCAGCCATCTTTCCATATCGAGTCTGTAGCTCTTCCTTTGGAAGTGTCGGGATTTTATATTTTTAGTCTCATTAACACAATACGTTCCTCCTGGATATTATAGCACTTAACCCATAATACTGCTCTGATAAGTCTTGAGGTATTTAAACTGTAATGAACTTTGTAATGAAGCGATTGTATAAAGTGTGGATTCATTATCTTAATGAATTATCTTTCAGATCCATATCATTCAAAAATTCGAACCATAGGTTCGTTTTATCGATGCAAATCATCTTATATTAGACAATTTGTTCGGTTGAAATTTTACAAACGGAAATGGAATAAATTTATCAAAATAGCTGGTTCTTGTGTACCATATGAGAGCACCAATTGCTGTGAATGATGATAAATCGACGAATCAGGGTTCATCATAACATATTCACGAGCAGCTCGATAAATACTTTCTGAACATTTCTTAAAACTTGATGCAATGAGGTGGCACCACCAGTCCTATATAATTTTTTCACATCCATGATAATTCAATTCATTTTCATCTCTATATGTATACATACTATGTAAAGAACACTCATTGAGTGCCTCTTTTATATCCATAGACATCCTTGAATAAATCTTGTGTATTTACTGGAAGGACATTCGAGTAAATAAACAAAAATTCCATGATACTTGAAATATTGACGACATATGTTAAATTCGATGACGCATTTGCCAAAACATTGATGATAATATTTTGGAATTTCCATTGCAACACGACCAAGCAAATTTATAGCATTATCGTAGATGCTTCAATCGATACATAAATAAATACATTATATTGGAAATTTGCCCAACCTCGTGTGCCACAAAGGTCGTTGACAATTTAATTAGAGTCAATATTGCAGACCAAAAGTAAATTATTGCAAAAGTGAAATTAAGGGTAATTGCGATACACCAAGCGTAAATATTAATGTTTTTGGCGCGGCAACCTACATATAAAGCATCATGTATTGTATAATTACGTCATAATTAACCGTGGTTTAAGAATGTTGAAAGTTGAATAATAAAACAAATGTAAATACAAGTTGTTTGGTTTTATAATTTGCAACCATTTGCATCTGCCGACCGCGTCCGTCGTTTAGATTGTTATCGATGCCAAATATATATATTTACATATACACACACATATTGCATACATATCGGCAACAATTCAATCAACAACAACTCTTCCTCAAGTTATCGATCGATTATACAATGTTTGGAGGTGAGTGCTCTATACTAGGTTTTCAAAAGCTTTATAACGCAATCTTCAGTTAAGCGTTTGTGACAGAATGTTAATAAATTTATCAGATTTTATACCAATTCTTTATACGAATTCGATTAGAAAGTGTTAGACTTGGTTGGCAACCCAGAGGACTGGCAAAGATACATATTGATCTATAGCCCTAACACAGTAAATTCTATTCTACACAGTAAATTCTATTCACAGTAAATTCTCGTCGTCATTCTCCCACTGAGTTATGCCCAGTTGTTCAGGAGAGGCACTGATCAAGGCAGGTTGAAAGCAACTAATGTTTATCGTCCCCATCATCTTCAGAGTGGTGACAGCAGCCACGTGAAATCATATGTCCTGCCACAAAATTTTAAATTATAATATTTGTACAGATTTAGACATATTTTGCCTAGGCCAGATCTGCCTAGTTATTACAAACAAGTTGCTATTAGACTATAAGGCATTTATTAAACTAGCTTTCTCCTTGTCTACTTCTATATTTCTCACCACATTGCAATTCCCTATATCATTCATATTAGCTGGATGTTGAACTGATCTCCCATCTCGTTTGTAGATGAGGGACAATTATGTGCTATTTTCGCTATAGTATATATATGATTGTCGCATTTGAATTGCAGCCAAATTCTGGTAAGTGTTAGTAACGAATCAATCTGACATCAACACACTACACTACAATATTTGTTAAAAACAAACTATGAAATAGGTAGAGCTGTTTCGGCTCTAAGCAGATCAAATCAAAAAGAACAGTACCATATGCTTACTAACTGTACTAATCATAGAGGCTTAAATAGCTGATCTAGATACTTACTGATTCATAATGGCTTAAATAACTGGTCTAGATGCTAAATTTTTTGAAAAGAAAAATTTCGTCATCAGTGCTGCTACATTATATAGAAACTGTATGGTGTAAAATAAAGGTACGCTCAGATACGCTTTAACGTGGAATGTCGAGTATATAGAACACTCGAAGGTTGTATGCACTGCATGTTGCGGTTTTGTTCCATGGCTTTCAGCTAGTTCAATTTGGTGGCTGATTTTGATCACATTCTACTTAAAAATTGTTGCCGTCTTTAAAATTTTGTTCGATTCCGACGAAAAAACAATTATCCAGATCACGTTTTCTCCACGTTTGTTCAACAAAATTAAAAAAATTTTATGGCGACTGAAATTCGTTAAAATATCAATAAAAATGGTATTAAAAATGGTGCATTTTTATAGTTGTACAATGCTCGTTGAATTGAACGTTCACAATGGTTCATATTTAGTACAACATAGGTAGCTGTAACTTACCGTCCCTCTTGACTTTATCGAAACAGTAACCTTAATTATTCTTACATTCGATAATTAAGAGATTGAACCACATGCGACTCGAGAACATCAAAAATTTAAGCTATATGAACAGTAATTTTCCGTGGCTATGCGATGCCCCAAAAATGATCTCGCCGTTATTTAAATCGGAATAGTGGAATAGTATATACACTACACTTGATAGATGAATTTGAAATTGGATAAGAATTAGCTACAAAAATCTCAGTCAGGGTTTAGGTCGTCTATATCAATCTAACAAAGTAATGAAATCAGAAATCATAATAATGCTTGAGATTTAGATCGGAAACGAACTCTAAACATCTTCATATGGATTTGTTTTACTGACTTGAGTTTCTCTACTTTTAAAAACTATTTGTTGTTTTGAACTTGGCCAACCGTCTATAGGGCCGAATCAACCGATTCACTTTGATTGTAATGTCTTTAACCGTTTACAGCAAGTTACTTTAGGTCTATTTGTTTGATGGAATAATTTATGGTTATGGATGATGAGTAGGCTATGTCATCGAAGCGATCATTCAGATCGATCACAACGACAGAGAAAAATCACCCTCCATTCTTTGTAGACTTCCTCTTAAATCACGAATTTGATACGATCGTTTCAAAGTGTAATAACATCTCTTAAAAGTATCAAAAAAAATTTTTTCTAATACAAACCATGTTTCCAGCAAGAGAACCTATATATACGAGTACGTTTGCTTTATTAGCGATACAATTTTAAGTCGTCATGAATAACTATTGACATAGTACACTTCTTTGGCATTTTTGCAAGAGATCTAATGATTTTTTGATTCTATTGGTTTCAAACAGTTTTCTAATGTCAATCGAGAGATGTTCGTTGATGTTTTATGGACGCTTCAGTACTGACATAGTGTAAAGTGTCATTTTCCCAACGCTGTCTAAAACAGTACTTAGGATCTGTTAATCTTTGTAATGGAATAATATTATATTAATAGCAGAAAAGCATTGAATCGCATGGTTCAAAACGATTACCATCGCATTAAAAAAAAATCAGATGTACAAAAACATTTAGAATTTGTAAATTATTTCCAAACTATTCGATATCTTAAATATATTTCCTAATTGAGATGGTTGAATGTACCATTTTCCATTTTTCATTTTCAATCATAGAATCAATCACTGGTTGTAGCGTAGTGTTTAACAGAGTTTCTAATCACGCCGCGGTATCGTGTTTCGCAGTAGACCAAAAAAGCATATTCATTGAGCCGATGACCGCATCTTCAATGTGCACCAATACGTATTATGGCTTTTTAGAAGTTATGAACATAAAACCACAATTGCTAGGAACGCAAATTCTAGTATTAAAACTCCTACATTATTGTATGATATGGAACCGCACATCGTTAGTTTCCCAGCAGTATAAAGTTGTTCCTTTTGACAGCAAAAGTAATTTTGTCGCTCCCTTTAATGCTTACCTCTAGTAGTCGAAAAATATATTTAAATGCTTCAGGTATAGGGCGAGGTTCATTCCCTTTTTTCTTGGTTTGCTCAGTTACGTTACAGCGTGGATCTTATCACTTGCCTGTTAATATCAGTATTTGAAGTCAGATAATCCATCTACTAATTTACATTTTTACGATCTTTGCTGATTTTGAAACCCGGATTTATTACGAATAGAAATCGTATTGCATTAAATCATTATCATCTACTCGTATATACTCAACAAAATATTATCTACTATCTCATCCCCTGCATCCTGCTCATCATCTTCATTGTATTTTAGTTATTCTGAACCTCAGTTAATTTTACAACATGTATAGGTAAGACTTTGTGAATGTTTCAATCATTTTTTCATTAGTTCGTTCTAACTTATAATATGTCTCAACTTCTCAATGTTGAGTCAATACAAAAATAAATTTTAATATTTGGTGTCCCAATTCTTATCATTATATTCAAAAGTTAGGGAAGCAACAATATTTCAAATTTCCTCAAAATTACCTTGTTTGGCCACGCACTTCCAACTATAGCCCTGAAGAATATGTTTATCTTTCATAACCTCGATAATAGTCATGCGCTTTGATAAGTTCCAGAATTCTGATTATCAGAGTTCTTGATCAAATTCGATGTCAGCGATGAAATACTATGTCAAGAATATTACTTAGATCCTATATACAATAATTATAAACAAAAATAAATAAAATATTTTTCTTCGTCTAATCTTACAACTAACCTAAATAAATATAAAAAAAAAACTAAACAAAAAAGAATTGTTTATAAAATAAAAATTTCTTTAATTTTTCAGCTGAACCAATAAAACACTTCCAAATTGAACAACATTGTGCTATGATCGGTGGCTTATGTGCACACAAAAGTGATTGTGACGAGCCAGCATCTACAAAGGGGTTATGTCCAATGAATCAAGCGTTGGGTGCAGAATGCTGTTATAGACGTTAGTATCCAATATACATTTACACTCGCAATACCCCGTTATCAATATATATTTATAGACTCGATTGCGTAAATTCTCAAGAATCGCGATCGTTTAAAGTTCAAAACATTCATTTTTATATATACACAATTTATTTACAGTAAAGCCATCCAATAGATGTTACGAAAATGCTGGAGAGTGTATGAATTGGTGCAACGAACGGCTTATAGTTCCTCAAACGGAATGTGAGTCGCAGGGACAAATGTGCTGCATTTTAGTTTAATCATTCAACACAAAATTGGCTACTTAAACAATAAAAATGTCATCTACTAAACTTATCCATACAAATGTAAACCGTCTAGTGTGTACTTTTACTACTACTGCTACTACTTCATACATATTTAATTTTATGATAGTTTTCTAGATAATAAGGTGAATTATAATAAAAACCAAAGATTTGACTATTTTAAATTTGAGATCAAAATTTAACTATTTAAAAAAAACAACAAAAAAACACATATTTAATGTATTTTAGTTTTAAATAAAAATAAGTTTTATGAATATTTTCGAGTTTTATTCCATAACCAGATGGCACCATAAAACATTTAGTATGTCTATTCCCACTCTAGAGCAAGCAACGTATATTGTGAAATGTATCATGTGAAAAGTACGAATAGTCCATGATATTGATTCTGTATTCATTTAAATCTATAAAGGGTTCGATTGCAAAATTTTGGTGGATCGATATTACAAACAATTTGGTGAACCACTTTCAAAAATAATATGTTTGGTATAATAATACAATAAAGCAAACGCCAACTAATAAAACAATTTGATTGGAATTGTGTAATAAATTTAGTTTTTATGGATTGACTCGAGAGTATTGATCAAATTACTCAGCGCTTGATGGTGTCATTATTGGGAGCTAAGATTACGGGAACGACATCATCACATATTACTGACTATTATTATTTTCTATGCTTTTGTCATTTGTGGATAATAATATTATGACGACGGTTAAAATCTGGATCAGTAGTCTGTGATCATGACATGGAATTTGCTCTTTTTTGATTTAAAATATATTCACCAGATGATAAGGAGCGTAATCTCAAAATAATTTCACGTTTGATTCCAGAACTAATAGAACGCCATTGATTGGTTTAAAATGCCACGTTGCAAATGAAATAAATTTATTAAAGCCCGACTTTAGGGTATGTCTTTTTACTTTTAAACGTGGATAAGAAACTAAAAAAAATGTGTTGCTCCAAACGGATAACTCAATATTCAGGTGGCTAATCAAGAGGTGAAAAGTTGATTTTCTCATTCGAACAACACTTTCCAGGAGATTCATTACGAAACTATAAAGATATGAGGATGAAAATGCAAACTAATACTATCTCCTGTCCCAATTAAGAAATTTTGATGCATCATATATAATTATTATGTGTTTATGGTTATTAAATGCTGCTAACTTTAAATTCACTGTAACTATTTTAATTATAAAATGAAATAATGTAAGAGACTTTTATTATATTGCTGCGACTCATTTAACATATACCTCTCGCCTTAAAACTGAATTGCCGAAAAATTTACGAATTTAACAGCGTCAATCATAAATATCTAACAGTGATCTCAAATATCGAGTTCGAAGTATTAAACGGCAAAAAACCAAAGTCGGTTTGACGTATTCTTCAAACCTAATTGAAATTATGTATTCTTCAAACCTAATTGTCTACTTTTGGTTTTTGAAATTATTTATTATTATTTATACAAAATTAAAGATATGTATTTATTTTTTGTAACAATTACAAATTATGATTTATATAAATAACGTTTTAACATTTCTTACTTGATTTTCGTAAATTCCAAAAAAACGACATTTTCTCTTTCTCTATTACACACTAAATGTGTTTTGTTGCTGGTCCCATACTATATCACCTCCATTTTTATTTGCCTCAGTGTAATTATTGGATATCGTTAGCAATTCACGCATTGTCACGCTATTCATTATGTGACACTCGGTGTAGGTTGCTTAATGTTTGTAAATGCACCCAAGTATAACAAAATTCGACTTTTTCGTCAAATATCGAAGTAAAAACTTATATTTAGTTTCGACTTTTACATAGTTTTGCTTTCGACTTAGAATAAGATTTCGTATGAAACGTGTCGCGATAAGTCGAATCTGACGAAACTCAATATAGTAAATCTGTGCATGTGTGTTCAAATGTCAAAAATAAATTTGGCGGGAATATTTTTGTGCATGTATATGTGAAACGTCAAATTCAAATTGTAGCGGGTTAATTAAATAAAACTACAAATTTTAATGGTTTAGAAACAATAAAATAATTTTTATTAATTTGTAATTGTAATATAACTTAAAATGCATTAAAATTTATTAAATAAAAAATAAAATGAATATTCATATAAACTTTAAATTTTTCGAATGTAAAACGTAATTTTAATAAATTATGTATATAAATATGATTTAAAATTAATATAGAAGATAGTTTGAATAATATTTTAAATTGTTGTTTCCGTAATAATGAATATTAGAAAGATCATATTAATTTATTTCTAAATCTAAAACAAAATGTCCACAACACAGTAATTTTTTTTAGATGCCACCAATAAGGACGATCTTTCTCCATTGTAATTATGATTACACTTATATTTATTTGAAATCACAAGACACAGAAATTGAAATGCACTATTTGATAAATCGCTTAGAACGGTTGAGTGATGAATGAAAACAAACTATGTACATATGAAACTTGTGTCTCCTCCCCATTTTTTACCAAAAATAAAGATAAATATTAAAGGTATAATAAACTCGTTTTATCACTGTTTAACCAAAAAATTAAATACATCTTTTCGAACGAATACTTTTAACTTACAATTTCCACCCAGAAATTTTATTGAAGTGCAGGTGTTCACATTTCTTAGAAATTCCAAATATATAAATAAACAAGCAAAATTTTAAATAATAATATTGTCAAATAATACGCAGTTTTCTAAACACAAAGCTGTATACATATATGCACCACTACTAAGGTATTTATCTTTCGACTATTTTCGCATATTTCGAAGGGAAGAACGATAGCTCATTTTTGAGTTTAGCTTTGTTATACTTGGGCATGCATTGATTGTAATTATAATCATTATTTTGCTGATTATAATCATTATTTTGCTTTGTAATTGTTTCTTATTAACTTTATTTTCAATCTATTTTTTAAATACGCAATAATCACAAAATACGTTCACTTCCAAATGTTTCAATTTTGGTACTATTATATTTGAATTTTGAAACATGACATACCGAAACCAAAAGAATCTAGTATTTTAAAGCGAAGGACATTTCGTGTAGAAATTGTAAATAGAAATATAAAATTGTATTATATTTCTCCTTCCCAAGTATAACAAAATTCGACTTTTTCGTCAAATATCGAAGTAAAAACTTATATTTAGTTTCGACTTTTACATAGTTTTGCTTTCGACTTAGAATAAGATTTCGTATGAAACGTGTCGCGATAAGTCGAATCTGACGAAACTCAATATAGTAAAACTGTGCTTATGTATGTGTGTTCAAATGTCAAAAATAAATTTGGCGGGAATATTTTTGTGCATGCATATGTGAAACGTCAAATTCAAATTGTAGTGGGTTAATTAAATAAAACTACAAATTTTAATGGTTTAGAAACAACAAAATAATTTTTAGTAATTTGTAATTATTACTTAATATGCATTAAAAATTTATCAAATAAAAAATAAAATGAATATTCATATAAACTTTAAATTTTTCGAATGTCAAACGTAATTTCAATAAATTATGTATATAAATATGATTTAAAATTAATATAGAAAATAGTTTGAATAATATTTTTAATTATTTTTTCCGTAATAATGAATATTAGAAAGATCATATTAATTTATTTCCAAATCTGAAACAAAATGTCCACAACACAGTAATTTTTCTTAGATGCCACCAATAAGGACAATCTTTCTCCATTGTAATTATGATTGCACTTATATTTATTTGAAATCACAAGACACAGAAATTGACATGCACTATTTGATAAATCGCTTAGAACGGTTGAGTGATGAATGAAAACGAATTATGTACACATGAAACTTTTGTCTCCTCCCCATTTTTTACCAAAAAATAGGATAGATATTTAAGGTATAATAAACTCGTTTTATCACTGTTTTACCAAGAAAATTAAATACATATTTTCGAACGAATACTTTTAACTTACAATTTCCACCCAGAAATTTTATTAAAGTGCAGGTGTTCACATTTCTTAGAAATTCCAAATATATAAATAAACAAGCAAAATTTTAAACACGTCAAATAATACGCAGTTTTCTAAACACAAAACTGTATACATATACGCACTACTACTAAGGTATTTATCTTTCGACTATTTTCGCATATTTCGAAGGGAAAAACGATAGCTCATTTTTGAGTTTAGCCCAAGTATAACAAAGCTAAACTCAAATATTAGCTATCGTTTTTCCCTTCGAAATATGCGAAAATAGTCGAAAGATAAATACCTTAGTAGTGGTGCGTATATGTATACAGCGTTGTGTTTAGATATCTGCGTATTATTTGACGTGTTTAAAATTTTGCTTGTTTATTTATATATTTTAATTATACTATAATAAAATTTCTGCGTGGAAATTGTAAGTTAAAAGTATTCGTTCGAAAATATGTATTTAATTTTTTGGTAAAACAGTGATAAAACGAGTTTATTATACCTTAAATATCTATCCTATTTTTTGGTAAAAAATGGGGTGGAGACACAAGTGTCATATGAACATAGTTTGTTTTCATTCATCACTCAACCGTTCTAAGCGATTTATCAAATAGTGCATTTCAATTTCTGTGGCTTGTGATTTCAAATAAATATAAGTGTAATCATAATTACAATGGAGAAAGATTGTGCTTATTGGTGGCATCTAAGAAAAATATAAGTGTAATCATAATTACAATGGAGAAAGATCGTCCTTATTGGTGGCATCTAAGAAAAACTACTGTGTTGTAGACATTTTGTTTCAGATTTGGAAATAAATTGATATGAGCTTTCTAATATTCATTAGTACGGAAAAAATAATTTAAAATATTATTCAAACTATCTTTTATATTAATTTTAAATCATATTTATTTACATAATTTATTAAAATTATGTTTTACATTCGAAAAATTTAAAGTTTATATGCATATTCATTTTATTTTTTATTTAATAAATTTTTAATGCATATTCAGTTATATTACAATTACAAATTAATAAAAATTATTTTGTTGTTTCTAAACCATTAAAATTTGTAGTTTTATTTAATTAATCCGCTACAATTTGAATTTGACGTTTCACATATGCATGCACAAAAATATTCCCGCCAAAATTATTTTTGACATTTGAACACACATACATAAGCACAGTTTTACTATATTGAGTTTCGTCAGATTCGACTTATCGCGACACGTTTCATACGAAATCTTATTCTAAGTCGAAAGAAAAACTATGTAAAAGTCGAAACTAAATATAAGTTTTTACTTCGATATTTAACGAAAAAGTCGAATTTTGTTATACTTGGGAGCTTTGTTATACTTGGGTTATTATAAATATCTAGTATATACAATGGCTGCGAACGTGTACTCGGGTAAATATGTACAGTAAATTGTCGAATGAGAACACTATGCAAATCCACTGATATTTTCTACATAATATCAAGTTTGTCATTGTATGTGTTTATATTATATAAATTTTGACACTATCAGCAAATTATTAGGAGGCTATTTCGCGAAAAATGATTATGAAATTATTACGAAATGTCAAGTTTTGAGGTTAGATTTCCTCATTATAAATATTAATTTTGGAGTAAAGACGTATTACTATATCAACCATTTGAATAAAAATTGAAAAACCCCGTAATTTTAATTCGATTTTTGTATTATTTAATAAATATGTCGCAGTTTTCGACTGAAAGTACAGGTAAATAAATTGATTTGTACCGAAAAACGGTGACGGTTAAGCCAAATAAATAAAATAAATGTTAAAAATATATATTATTTTGACAGTTAAAACATTGTAATTTCAAAATAATTATCATGATAGTAAAATGCCCAGACATGATATTTGAAGCAAATATTTTTAGCAATACATTGAAAAACACACATACATTCATAAATTATCATTATAGAAAATATCAGTGAATTTGCATAGTGTAGACGGCGGGTAACTTATCGTGCGAATTTTTAAATAATAGTTGCTTTCCAATCGACCAACCGCTAGTACCCGCTAGTGAACCGATAGTAGTTCGTTGCGTGTCTTTGCTATGGTCGATTGGAACGCTAATAATTGAAAAATATGAGTAAAACATAACCTATAAGTGTAAAACATAACCTATATTTTATTGTGTATGCATAAAAATTGTCAAAAATCTTTATCAAAACTTTTTTGTTAGTCTTAACTGTTGTGACTATGGAAATGAAATTATTTTTATTTGAAATACAAATAAAAAAAAATATTTTTGAACGAAAAAGTGAAACGGTTCTACGCTTAGCCGCGTAGTGGCGAAATTATGCGTAACTGCTTCTAGCTACTCGTGAAAAATAGCAAGAGCAGTTGCGAGTAGATAAATTAGCAAAGACACACAACGAATTACTAGCGGTTCACTAGCGGGTACTAGCGGTTGGTCGATTGGAAAGCAACTAATATATTACTAAAATATGGCTTCTTGGATACAATTCATATGGTTGACTGAATTTAACCGCTGGTATATTTGTACTTAAATAAACATCAAAACGCTTGACATTTCTGATTATATCGATGGTTATGATTATTATTTTGTCTTGACGATAAAACGAATATAGTTCTAAAAATTAATTGAATTTTGCGTCTTGACGGTGAATGTGAACTACTACCGTCCTTCCTTTCGTCGAATACAAGAACGAATTGGTTTCTTGTTTGATGTCAAATAAGATTACATACTTCAAATTAAATTGTTGTATGAATAGAATATTTTATGATTTAGAATTTTACATAGTGTACTACTACAAATATTTTCATTTAATTTTCTAGAGCATGGTCAGAAAACAGTGATTTTAATAATTATTTGAAATATCGATTGAAGCGATCCAAACACATTTTCCGAGAACTAAAAGTATGTTCCAATGAGCATCTTTACACTTAGGTAACTTTTCTATTCGTAACTTTTTTTTTACACCCTTCAAGTCCACACACATTTTATTTGTATCCGGTAACTTTTATAATTTTCTACCAACACAAGTAAAATTCAAAAACAAAATTAAACTAAAAAATACAACAAATTGTCCTTAGAATATTTCTATTTCATTTTTATTTGTGTTGGTGTGTTGCAATTTTTTGAAGCTACGAAAATTTTGGTTGAAAAATGAATCCGCAAAAAAACCTATTTTGTAGGTAAAGGGGGTAAAACGAAGTAGTTACCAGATACAAGTTACCGTAGTGTGAAGATGCACAATGAGCATCTTTACACTTAGGTAACTTTTCTATCCGTTTTTTACACCCTTCAAGTCCACACACATTTTATTTGTACCCGGTAACTTTTATAATTTTCTACCAACACAAGTAAAATTCAAAAACAAAATTAAACTAAAAATACAACAAAATGTTGTATTTTTAGTTTAATTTTGTTTTTGAATTTTGTAGGTAAAGGGGGTAAAACGAAGTAGTTACCGCATACAAGTTACCGTAGTGTGAAGATGCACAATTAATTATGAGTTGCATGAATAATTAATTATCAGGTTGATTGTCAAATTATCGAAGGTAAAATATCTTGTAACGTATATACAATCGATTTTGGTTGAACGAGTGATTTTGCTGACATTTTTGAAGATGCAATTCTTTGAGGCAACCATTCAGTTCATGTATGTAAGTGTTGATCGCAGAATGACTGGGAAAGTTTGATGAAAAATTTATGTGAACAATAAAACATTGCTACCTACTACTCGGCCAAACCACCAGTTAGTCTATGTTCAATTGCGTCATTTTTTTTTACTGTATCATATGGTGCAATAATGATTTTACATGCTTTATTAGCAATTCCTGAATTTCTGCTGACGTTACAAGTAACAAGAGTGCTGAATGTACTATGCGTCTTCCAACTAGAAGCATAAATGATGCTTCAGTGATTCCAATCTTATCCTGCTATCTAATTTCAAAAAGATTTTTTTAGATTTTGTAGACTTATAGTTTTTGATCACTTAAATTCATTTTTGAGCTTCAGCTAAAACTCTCAGCTGATCAACGTAATATTCTTTATCTATTACAAATATTATGGAATCAATCGCGTGCCGGTAATCTAAGTTGTCAAGAAATTTTGCTTTTATAAGATATACAAAATAACGTAATTATCGTCACGTAATATGAGTGATTCCCTGTAGCATAAATCTATGATTATCGGGATTGGTACTACTTATACATATCGCGGATTGGTTCTACTTGTGTTACAATTGTTACAAGATTTTACATTTACTTGACTTCATTGGTTAGTGTATTTTGATTTCAAAGTCCATAAACTCATAGTACGATGAGCATTCAATACGAGCAGACGTATTTCTCGAACACTATAGTTAAATAATTATAATTAAAAGTGTAAAGTTGTCATTCTGACTCAAATTTCACAAGAATTTTATTTTGATTTAAAAGTGCAGTGTTTTAGTTTTAAAAAAAAAAAAAAAAAAAAAATTGCAGTGCTAATCAAAAACTTAATTGTTGTGTGCATATCATTTTAAAAGTGTAGTGGCGTACATTATAAAGTGATAATGACATAAATTTTGGGTGGGTATGGAAAAAACGACAAATGAATGGCCCTTTGGTGGAAGAAGTAATGCACTTCTTAGAACACCACCAACAACTCCACCGCCGGAGATCACCACAATGCGATGTGAATTACTGAAGTCAACTACTGAAGCCACCTCCAGTGCTCAAATAGATATTATAAACAACGCGGAGATAGTAAATAAATTTCACCAAATGGAAAAATTAATGGCGCAGCTGAGCAATGAAGTTGCCGTTCTAAAGAAAGAAAACATAATGCTAAAAGAAACAATAAATACAAATAACAACGCAGGAAACTCAACATTAGTGAGCAACCAAGTACTCGCCTCAGATCAAGCCGATTATCACACTGATGAAGACGAGCTTGAAAGAGAAACCAACTGGATACTACAGAAATCCAAGAGAGCAAATAAGAAACCAAGAAAAGAAACAAACTTAAGCAAGAGAAAAGCTGAATCGTCACCAGAAATTGAGCCAATTCAAACCCATATCAAAAGCGCCAATGCAATTACTGCCCAAAAAGTGCGTGACCCAGAAAAAAAGAAACAGGTTCCACCCCCGATCAACATTCTAGGCATAGCAAATCACGGCAGTATTCAGAAACTGATGAAAGAAGTAGTAAGAAATGACTACAAACTAATATCACTCAGTAATAACATCTGGAAAATAAACACAACAGAGGCCGAAGACTACAAAGCTCTAGCCAACAAATTAAATGCTGATGGTCACCAGTGGTATACCTACGAAGATAAAAACGATCGATCAATCAAAGTAATGGCAAGAGGTCTCCATCCAACTTGTTCAAAAGATGAAATTATTGAGGACCTGCAAAACGGACCCGAAAAGAGAGACGAGAAAACAGAGACGGGAATGCTGAAATCACGAGAAGAGGTCTCCCACTTTTCATGCTAACCTTCGACAACAAAGAACAAATAGAAAATATTTATAATATTAAGGCTATACTCAACCTCAGGGTTAAAATAGAAACACCGAGAAAGGTCACTCGACTAATACCTCAATGCAAAAACTGCCAAGATTATAATCATACACAAAAGTACTGTCACCGTGAACCAAGGTGTGTTAAATGTGCAGGAAAACATGCAGGAAACGAGTGCACAGGTCCCCGAAATACAGCACCGAAATGTATCAATTGTAAAGGTCAGCATCCAGCAAACTACAGAGGGTGTGAAGTTGCAGTAGAACTACAAAAAATGAGAGATAAATCACACAAACCGGATACAATAAGAAATATACAACCTATAAAAAAAACCACGGAACCAAAACCGCCAATTCCTAACATGCAAAGAGAGTGAGTAATCGAAAACGTTACTTATGCACAGATAGTCCAGCAGACAGAGCAGAAACAGTCTAAAGTGGAGCTCGTTCTACAGGATATACTGAAAAACATAGAGAACATCAACGAAAGACTTACTACGCAGGAACGAAGTCTGCAAAAAACACTAGAAGAAATGAAATCACAAACTAATTTCAATAAAAGAGTAGACGGAACCCTTGATCGAGTGATTGACAATATAAATTATATAAAATCAAATTATAAACAAAAGAAATGAATAAAACATTACGCATTGTAACCTGGAATGCAAATGGGCTATTGCACCACATACAGGAACTAGATATATTCTTAAACATGCATAATATAGATATATGTCTTATATCAGAAACCCACTTCACCAAAACTTCGTTCTGTAAAATAAAAGGATATAACTGTTACCATGCATTACATCCTGAGAACAAAGCTAGAGGTGGATCAGCTATCCTCATAAAAGATCATATAAAACATAACGAAGAACTTAAAGTCGAAAAGTTCTCCATGCAAGTCACAACAATCAAAATACAATTAAACAATACAAAAACCTGCAGTATATCAGCAATATATTGCCCCCCAAGATACAATCTCAAACAAATAGAGTATACTGATCTATTTAAAACACTAGGAAGTGTCTTTTTAATTGGAGGTGATTACAACGCAAAAAATACCTATTGGGGATCACGGCTAACGACTGTTAAAGGAAAAGAACTGTTTGCAGCAGGCAAACAGCTAAAATGCGAGTTTCACTCAGGCAGTGCACCAACTTATTGGCCTACGGATATCAGCAAGACTCCAGATCTTATAGACTTCTTTATTACAAGAGGGATTTCAGATAATTATATCCATATAGAGAACAGTGAAAGTCTTTCATCAGATCATTCACCAGTTATTATGATACTTAGCCAAACAATCATTATGAAAGAGAGTAATGCGAAATTAACAAACTACAAAACTAATTGGGACTTCTTCCAAACACAGCTAACAAAAAGAATAAGTCTGCAGAACCCAATACAGGGACCAGTCCAAATAGAAGACGAACTAGATAAGCTCATTCATGATATCCAAAGTGCTGCGTGGGAAAGTACTCCAAATTATAGTCAGGAAATGACACGCAAAGTTAACTATCCAGAAGAAGTAAGAGAACTTCTTAAAAATAAAAGAAAAGCACGAAAGAATTGGCAAAAATATCGAAATCCGGAAAATAAGAAGGTATTTAACCATTTGTGTAACAAATTAAAATACCTATTAAAAGACATTAAAAATCAATCAGTTAATAAATATCTAACCACTCTAACTGGGCAAAAAGATACTGATTATTCATTATGGAAAGCAACTAAAAACCTTAAAAGGCCCAAACTCCAGGTTCCTCCAATTAAAAATAAAGAAAATTGGGCTCGAAATGCTAAAAAAAAGCAGATTTGTTTGCCAATCACCTTGAAGAAACATTCCAGCCTTACCCCAAACAAACAGAAGAGGAAAATATTACTTCAATATATAAACAGGATGAAATAAAAATTACACCTGTAACATTGAAAGAAATTACTTGGGAAATCAAGAATAATCTGAATGCGCATAAGGCTCCAGGGTATGATCTTATAACGGGTCAGATAGTAAAAGCATTACCAGAGAAAGCATTGAGGAAACTAGTGCATATAATTAATGCAGCATTTCGACTAAGATATGTACCAAGACAATGGAAAGTTGCAGAAGTAATTATGATACTTAAGCCGAACAAACCTCCGAATGATAAAGCTTCATATAGGCCAATTTCTTTGCTACCAACATTATCGAAACTATTTGAAAAGTTTCTTCTTAAAAGATTAAAACCAATTATCGAAGAAAGGAATCTCATCCCCACACATCAGTTTGGATTTAGGGAAAAACATTCTACGATAGAACAAGTACATCGAATTACTGATGTAATCGAGAAATCACTTGAAAACAAACAAATATGCTCAACCGTATTCCTTGATGTAGCGCAAGCTTTCGACAAAGTATGGCACCAGGGGCTAGAATTCAAACTTCACCGAGATCTTCCGGAGCAATTTTTTCAAATTTTAAAATCATACATATCAGAGAGGCACTTCCGAGTAAGATATGAGAATGAATACTATCAATTAAAAAAAAAAAATAACAGCAGGAGTACCACAAGGGAGTGTTCTTGGACCAATTCTTTATCTCCTATATACAAGAGATATACCAATTACTGAAGCAACATTGGCCACTTTCGCCGATGACACGGCAATACTTGCAACAGCAAATAACATCAATGACTCCACTAGTAAATTACAGAGGGCTACTAACCTGATATGTAATTGGACAAAGAAATGGCGAATTAAATTAAATGAAGCAAAATCAATCCAAGTGAACTTTACAAATCTAAAAGTTAATCATATACCAATTATGATAAACTCGATAGCAGTACCGCATGCAAACACTGCTAAATATCTCGGCATGACTTTAGATGCTAAACTTAGATGGAAGGAACATATAAAAAAGAAAAGAGATGAACTAAACATAAAATTCAAAAAAATGTATTGGCTTTTAGGGAGACAATCTTAACTAGCGATCCACAACAAACTTCTGTTATACAAACAAATTCTAAAACCTGTATGGACATATGGCAGCCAACTCTGGGGTTGTGCCAAAAAGTCAAATATCAAAATCTTACAAACAGCTCAAAATAAGATCCTGCGATGCATCGTTAATGCACCGTGGTACATTCGAAACGACAACCTCCATCGAGATCTAAATATCGAGCTTGTCGTGGATGAGATTAATTATCATGCAACAAAACATCTACAACGTCTGCACCAGCATGAAAATCTGGACATACGCTGTATGCTGACTACCACTCCAACAAGAAGACTGCAAAGAACCAAACCGCTGGACTTATCGCGACCGGGAGGTCAGTAGACCTATACTGTGGCGAAAAATCTGAGGAGTTAAACGAAACTAGGGATAATCATGTGATTACTCCGACAAATTAAAACGTATTATGCAATGTAAATTACTAAATGGGTACAAGACTCAGTCGTAATATAAAATAAAATAAAAAAAAAAAAAAAAAAAAAAAGTCCATAAACTGATATATACCTTTATTGACATATTTACATAATTATTTAATTGATTTGGACCAATAATGTATAGAAGGAACTCAATATGTAACTAATTTTCCTGTCTACATTGGTTACTTTGAAAGGCGCTAGACTATGTACTTGTTTTTCGTCTAAATTGGATATTCATCGCCACAAGTAAGAGTCTACTATGAAGTTTATCTTGGTAAAGATAAACTTCTATTAAGCTATTATAAAAAAATTCGATATGAGATCCGAAAGCGGAGTTTATTATGAAACTAAAACGACAAAACGAAATTCGAAAATCGAATGTCAAAATCCGACTGCTATGTAGTAGACGAATTTCATTTTGTGTTATCGAATTAGCGTGTTTTGAATATTCCACAGTTAAAGAAGTAAAATTTATTTAAATTTCATCTGACAAGTCATTAGTCATTTAAACCACAACAATAAAATAAAATTTAGCAGGTTTAAGTGAACTACAAAACAAATTATTGCTAACTTCATGTTTACATATTGACAAATTCGATCAAACAATTTCATAATAGGAAAAATTCGCGGAGGATCGGATTTATCGATATCGAAAAATATGCGATATCGAATTATTTCATAATTTTTTTTAGCAATGGACCGAATACTCGTACCATTTTGTAACCTAAAAATTTTGAACAAATACTTGCTATAAGTGCTTGCTATAACTTGAGTCAATGTCATTTTACTGCTTATGCTTTATTACCAGTGGTTGAAGGCACAAACTGGTTATGTCTTGTATATCTCCATTTTTTGCACTAACGTATCATTCTTTAATGGTTGAACGTTAATTAACAACTTGAGATATTTTTAATCTTAAAGATTTTATTAATATCCATCTGAAATGTTAGGATTTTCGATTTTTAGTTCACTTTATTAACTAGATGATTTTAATTGTTGTTTGTTTTAAATAGTTGATAATACTATCTTCACCAGTTGAATAAGAATTGTTTGTTTAAGTATGCGATGCAAAATGATTTTGTCTCGATCTTTAATATTTAGTTTAACTAAGTCCACTTAATACCTTTATTTATAATTCATTAGGTAATCACGTTGTTAATACTTCAACACACTATTAGTAGAATTTTATCCCTTCAATATATATTTGAAGTGGAAAAGATAGCTTCCTCATTTCCAGTTGTTCTTGATTTTCTTATGTTTTGTTTAGTTCTCGGTTTTAAAATGTGCCTTTTATCCATCCGGGTTCTTAATCAATTCCGCTTTATAATTACGTAGATTATTTTGATTTAATGGTATTTCAGCGTGTTTTTTACTTTCATTTATTGTTCGTTCCCCATTATTATTATGCAAAATTATGTTATGGTCGACTTACCATTATTCGTCTAACCCTAGTTCTCTTGTAGATCTTGGCTGTTTATTTTCAGAGTTCGTATTTACTGGTGCACTTATGTGTAAAAGCAACTTTGCGTAGCTTCTATAAAAAGGCTTTCACCAGCACCAATCCTAATTGTATAATTCAATAATTTACTCATCCCAACATGGATTAGTTTAGGCTCCATAGAGGGTAGGGTGCAGTAACTAGTTTACACCTGAGGTATACCACCTGTAGTTTTACACTACCTTCCGTTTAATTCATGGCATGAGACTTGAACTGAAAATGAATAACAGCAAAATTTGTTAAACTGAATTAAAAGATGCAAAGTGTTTCTCAATCAGAATTTGCTGGACTAATAACCTACAAAATACTTAAATGGGTTACTTCTACAGAGTGTTCACTGTACTGAATTATACAAAAGTTATTAATAACTATACATCCATGTACGAAATATTCCAAATTGTTTATATAAAAACAAATGTTTGTTAATTGCCGAAATCATCACATGATTTATAGTCCAATAAATGTTCCGATAAATTAAAATCTTATGATATTATGTACAATTCAACTCTTTAACACACTCTCGCTTAAATGTGTATTATATAGAATACAATTTCATATCGTCATACATCATCTGCCAATTCATTCATTCCTAGCGTTCCAAATAAACAAACTGATAAATTTTGTCGAAATAAATGTACTCAGACTTAGAATTTATCAATTAAGCGAATGTCAAGTTCAAAGTTAAATTAATACAATATTCTGCTCGTCTATATTTACAATCGACATTTATATAGTTTTGGGATCTTATAACAGTAACACAAATTTTAAAGTTTATTTATTTTAAATAGAATATAATTTGACATAGTTTTATCAAGTAATAATGTCAAGGGTATGCCATTTTGTTATCTTCGACTCAATGGGTATTGCTTTAGTCCATAAGTTACTGAATTAGAAGGTGATTCGGCCGTGTTCTTCGGTTTAGAAATTGGCGTCAAATTAAAAACACTATCGAGAATTTTAACGAGTTCTTTTTCATGAGTTCGTTTACAGCCGACCGCTGTAGATGCTGAACATGGTCGTGAATAAATTCTGGAATAAGAAAAAATAGTTAAACAATTAAATATTGGTTGGGAATGATAAAAAATACAAACATTACAAGCTGAATTAAAGGAAGCGCGAAGTGGGATCCAAAATTTAAAACAATGATAGAACGGAATCAGCCGAAAAACATTATTATACTATATCTTCATTCGAGCGAAGCAGAATTAATCTGGTAGTAGCTCACGAAACAGCATAGATATTACTAAAACTCCAAAAAAGGGAGAGATCATCAGAAAAGATTATCATGCAGGTACAACATCAGACAAAACGAAAACCCATCCAAATCCAAAAACGAAGACTTAGCCGAAAAAAACAACACACCATAGGGAAAGCATACACGCATCTCTTTGTCGAACACCAGAAGAGATTGCAAAAGTTCTCGATAGTCTGTACTCAACTTTAACACAGCATTGTGTCTTATTTTACGCGTTACTGTTATTTTACACAGATGTACGTATTTGTTTGGTATTCCTAAATATTCAAGCGCATACCATACCCTCTCTCGATTGATCGAGTCATAGGCTTGCTTGAAATCTAGGAATACCTGTTGTACATCACGAGATGTTTCGTAGTACTTGGAAAGAATCATCCGTAGAAAAAAAAATGTTATCAGTGACTGACGGATTTGGCCGAAATCCTCCTTGGTAGTCACCGACAATTTCCTCCGCACTACTTGAATATCCTACAACATTTCAATGGTTGATTTATACTAGAGAGTGATATTAATGCAAAGCATGTTGACTTTGGCTCTAGGCGTACAACAACCAAGGGTAACGCCTTAAAAACGCGACAGTAGAAATAGAATATAACACACATTCCACTGATAAGGCAACATATTGGCTTACGGATGCAGGTAAAACTCCTGATTTACTGGATTTCTAATATCAAAACCAGTTTCATCAAATTTTATTGAAATAGAGGAAAATTCAGATATGGACTCTAATTATTCTGCAGTGCTTACCATATGCGACAAGATAATTAGAAAGGAAACGAGACCAACTCTTGTCAAGAAAACAACTGATTAGGAACTTTAGATATGAATTAGTTAACCACATCAACCTACAAACCCGACTTAAAACGGTTCAGGAACTAGAAGAAAAGGTAGAAAACTTGACTGAAGGATAATACTAAAGGAACAGCATCCAAAACTATTGGTAAAAGTTACCCAGGAGAAATTCGGAACCTAGATAAGTGCACGAACCCCGCAAGGCACCGATGATTTTGATTATTTCAATATTCGAATTTTACAATTTTCGAGTTTTGCAATTTTTCGATTTTTGAATATTGCCTGTTATTTTGTTATGAAGAGAGACATTTCTTATTACCCGAGATAATTTTTCTTCGAGAACTATTCTTATTGCCCGAGAATCAATTTTTTCAAGGCTTAGTGGGAACTATTCATAACACATTCAATGAAGTACTGCAGGATTGCTGTCGCTAAATCAAAAGCAGTGCAGCACTAGAAGTTGTTCGCTAAAACGGCAAAGACAATCATTCTAACACTGCTGGGCACTGCTAAATATGAAAAAACCGACATGTCCTCGAACACCTATCTCTTTGGTGGAATTATAGTAATTTTTATCGATTGATAATCAGATAAATCTTTCGATGACTATTTTTCCCCATTTTTAATACGCTACATATTTTAGATAGAATCTTCTGAAATTTATGAACAACAATCTATGGGATAGAGGAAACTGCAAAGATCGCCCTAGCTGCATCTTCTTTGACACCTTTTATACTTTAAGTGAAATTGACTTCAATATTGTTTCAATACAGTTTAATATTTACAATATAAACTTATTTGGAAAAAAATAACGCTCTTGCACCAAGTGTACATCCAAATAAAATCAAGATTCAATGTGACACAGTTCAATGGGTATCAAACGAAAGGTGGAGGTCGATAACTTGACTGTGATGAATGCATTGTTTATGTTTGTGGGCCCCGAACCTGCGTTAGTCGTGTTATTGTTATCTCTTTATAGAAGATATCGAATTCACTTAAACGGCATATACCAGACAAAAAAAAAGCTCATCGAGAAAGGTAAACTACCAAAGGTCCTTCTTGAACTATGATGGACATAATTTGAAGATCTTTCTGGGTATTCCCAATCGATATTGTTTTTTAAGATATGTTTCGAATGAAGATTTCAAAATAATAGAAACTGCGAGTAATTTCGGAGAGGATAAGAATTGTTTAAGAATTCTGCTTTCTTATAAGTTTTCTACACTTATGCGAGTAAATAATGCTCCTGGATCAGATGTAATATTATATCAATGAGTTAACTTTTACTTGAAGATTACAAATTAAATTTGGTAGATTGAAATTATCCAGCTCTCAAATCATCAAGTATTGTAAATTCGAACAATTATTCTAGTTAAGAAGTTGATCATCAGTTTGCATACACATTAAATAATAAGTGAATTTGGTTTTATGTATGTTGCATACTACATGATTCACTTTGACGTAATCCATCGTTTGTTTCTTATTCTTGTAATTTGTTTTGCAGCCGAAAAACTATCAATACTTTTGCACTTGATTTCCATAATATGCCGAAAATAAAGCCAGGACGTACGACTTACGATTTACGTAAAGTATTGCATTATCACTGTATCAGTCTGTAGTATTTTATATGAACTCCTCGCTCTAAAAGATGTGTTAAGTCTCATCATCAATTGTATAATCAGATGATGAGAACCTCTTTTCTCAATTCTGTTTCGATTCTAACTGGATCCCTTCCACTACAACTATCACAGCTACAGCCACTGCGCTATTATAAAAAACAGCAAATATAATTTCTTGAACATGTTTTATCTTCATCTGTTGGAAATGCCGCAATAACAATGCACTTCTGTTTTAAAAGTTATTTTCAAGCTAGGACCGCGTCGTCCAAACTTTAAATAATCTGTCGATACAACTTAAACCAATAAGACCGCTTTATTTCATACTCTAGACCTTGAAGATCGTATTTATCACTCTTATTCATACGTCTTATTTAATTCGTTGGTTGTTTCGTAGATGACCTTAACTAGTTTTGTATGACAATTATTACGAATGATTTACTTATCATTAATTACGATCGACCTTGAAATGTTGTTTTTATAAAAGATTAATACATAATATATTAAACTACTATAATTAAGGTGAGTGATATCAGTTTGCTTCTATCAACACTGTTATCTTAAAATTGTAGATATGTATTATTTATGGTTGTCTCAATAACACTAGTATCTAAATTTTATGCATAGTTTATATGAAACATGTAGTTTGTATGTTTATTTGATATCCTTGCAATCTGTTTTGATGCCGGGTCATTCCGAAGCCACATCACTGATCGCCATTGAATGTTGCAAAATGCCTTATGGTTCACACTTCTATTGGCATTGGAAGCCGGAACCAACGTTTCAATTTTGACTTAATTAACTACTACGTCATTTGGTTGGAAAACTTTTAGTTTTCATTGTTCATTTTCATTCAAGTGCACAGCAAATCACTTCAAGATCGATATTTAGTGAAATATGATGTTCATTATTTATTATGGTTGTTTTTATGTTATGATATGTGGTAGTGTGGTTCCATATGGTATATCAATTATGCCAGCAGGTACCTGCTCTAATGGGCTGGATGGTACATTTTATTATCTGATTTGTTGTGAAAAATAAAAATCCTGTTTATTTGCGGTCCTCAAAATATAATTGGACTGGGCGTATGTATTTTGGAATATATCCGAGACGGATTTATTTTCATTCGATCGAAGAATATAAATTCTTAAAATTGAGACAACTTTTTGCAATTAATGTTACCGACAAACGAGCACTTTAAAAGCTCACGTCTATTTTCCGGAGGTGATGTTGCTTATATCACAGCCATCCAGATTTGGTAGTAAACGCTGCAGGTTTTCATGCTATGGTAATTCGTGATCAAACTCCTAATCGTCTTTCCAAGTGAAGCGAGGGATACACTTTTTTTGAATACCTTCTACGAGTAGTTTACTAATGTTTATATCATACAGAATCTTGATTGTCTCCAGGTCATAAATATCTCCCGTCCATTGTTTAATAAAACCCCACATGGTATTAGATCTAGCAATACAATATACAATATGTTTGTTACAGCTCATATTTTCCACGAAAATAACATCTAGGTCTTTGATCTCAGATACTCGTTGTAGTGGCATATTGTTTATTTCGTAAAATTTGAAAACTGGATTCAATTTCCAATGGAATGATTAAGTCTTACACTTATTGATGTTCAGTTTAAGAAGATTTGACTCAAACCAATTCGCTAAATTTTGAATATCTTCTCGGAGTTTCTTGACGTCGCTTAAGTTCTCGACAGTTCTGTTTATAAGGTCGTCAAAAAATATTCAAATTTTTGAATGTAGACTTACTTCACTGATTGCGTCGATGCAAAATCTAATATGGAAACCTTGTGGAAAACCCGATGTAGCTTGAATTGCCTTGGACTTAAGTTGTTGCTTAAGTAAGCTTTAAACCATCCAACAAAGTTATTTGAGAACCCATCAAATGAGTAAAACCGTTCCAGTGCTTTATAAAGGCTAATGGAGTGAAACGCTTTGGCAAAGTAACTGTGCACTACGTCAACTTGCTTGTGACTTTCTATTATTTTACTGCTGGTTAATTCAATAAGGTTTGTAGATGTAAAACTCTTTGGCATGAATCCATTTTGGTACGATGAAACATGTCGAGGCACCATTTCTTTGAAGGAATTACATATTACAACTTCAAATAACTTAGGTATAGATGAAATCGACTTTATACCTCTATAACCTGGCACATCACTTTCAACAGTATGGAAAGAGGTAGTTCCAAACCAGCAGGTATTTGGTCAAGGCCACAACCATCGCCGAATGTGTTTAGAGATTTGTTTATATCTTCTATTGTGATATGTGGTACTTCAATGGACAGGTTGCTTATGGTTTAAAGAAAGATTGAAAAAGCTCAGAGAACATGTTGGATATGACTTGCGCATCCGATTATTTTCTATATGCAAGAAAACCATTGATTTCACGTTTTCTCTTAGAAAAGCTCCAAAAGTGCTTTAGCATATTTAAGTTAAGTAGCATCGGAATATTGTTTTAAAGTTTCATTATGGACTTTGTCCATCCTATTCTTCAAATTGATCAACATTTGTACCTTACGACTATTTAAATATTGATGTGCCGAAACAATCTCCACCTTACGTTTGGCTAAAAATAAAACTGTACAACGCTACAATGACAACGGTTACAGTGCCTCGAAAACATTCTGCATGTTGATCTAAAGTGAATGATGCATTGGTCTTGAAGATAAGTTAGCCTGGCTATAGTATTCTACTAGAGTATCTATTTTCCAAAAAGCATTTTACAAGATAATAGAAGAGGGTGTTTTTTTCGAAGATAGTTGTAACGATATCCGATTCTACACTCTCCACTCCAATAATATTATCTTAGGACACCACAAAAAACATTTTAGGTAGTTTTTCTTTAAAGATGACGAATGGCATACGATATCGAAACATATGCGGGATGATGTAACCTCCTAACCTAAGAAGTTTAATTAACAAAGAATCAGTTCAAACTATACATAAGAATTGTGGATGCCAATAAATCAGCAACTATTTCAAAAGTAAACCGATTGAAGATCATTATTCTTCAATGTCAACCAAAATTGTAAACATAGAGGGCGAATTGAGGTGATGTAAGAAAATTAAACTAGGACTCAAAACACATTTTAAAACAATAAACTAATGGTCAAAAATAAGATTAATCATATTTTTTTTTAAATTTTTATTTTTGATTTATTTATAAACAGTAAACGTAACATTAGTTACTTTTCATTGAGAAAAAAATATAATATGTAATAATAATCAGCATAAAATAATATAATTTATGTTGCATTCGTATCGTAGTATTTTATATGTTGTATGTCCATGTTGTATAATTTACTTGGTATGTAATAAAAATTGGTGCAAACATCTATTAGATTTATTTTTACTTCAAATGGTGCACATAATCTAATTTAGACTAAAATTTATATATCTATCCAAAGTGTATATGTTTGTTTAATAGATAACTATTAAAAGCAATGGTAACTGTAACAATTTATATAATTACCGATTCGTAAATAAAATAGAGCAATCATATTGTTAACCAGAAAAATCTAATAAAATAAATATGTAACTACCTTTTGCTATTTACATCTTAACAAAATAGATTTTTTTAAGTTGACAGGCTTTAAAAACAGCTTCAATAAATTCAAGACTCGTGTGTCGATTAATAATCAATTGAACAATGTGTATATGAATTTGTAATATAAATATTAATTTGATGTTGGGCTTAGTAATTGCTTTAATATATGTTTAACATATTTTGCTTAAATTTATATGTAAACTGTGATATAATTAAGTTGCATTATACAGCACCTAAATAGTTTTCTTTAATTTTTGAGGATGTGTTCAACCATTCTTATCGTTTCGATATTTTACAATGGCGAAACGATCGAAATAGCTAAACATAAAATATTATACTTAAAAATTAATCTCTAAATTTAATTCAATATTAATAACTGAAACTATATATATATAAATTAAGAATTAAATTATAAATTACAGTAAAATTAAATTATTGTTTCAATTTTTAACACATTTTTATCCGAGGTTCATAATTATATATATATATATAGTAAATAAATTATTGTTTTTCTATTAATAAAAAAAAAGTATTTATAATCGTAGCAAATAAGCAAAAAAATAATAATAAAATAAATATTATAAAATTAAACTGAGTGTGTACATATTTCTCGATCATATTTTATTACATATCCGAGTTTTAATTATTTAAAGGCCAAACTGCTTGTCTTAACGTATGAAATTTATTAATATTCATTTAGTATAACTAAAAAAATAACAAGTACAATAACACTTTAAATCATAATAATAATAAATTCAAATTATCAATCATATACATCAATTGTGCTGATAATCAACTCAAGAACGTTATAAAAATAAATTAAAATTTTTCATTTTAGAACAAAACTTTTTTCATGTAGTCATAGAATGTTGTATCTCATAGAGCTAAAGCGTCGTCCAATAAGTTATTTAACTCTTTATTGTGTTGAGCTTTCGAGCCAGTAGCTGTTGATGCCGCACATGAACGTCCAGCGTAGCTAAATGATGCATAAAAAAAATAAAAAAATCATGTATAAATAATCGTATCGAAGATTTTAATTTTATATAACTTAAAAGCTAGCAGCGTGTATATAAGATACCCAAGTTATAAAGCTTACGAACTAGTAAAACCTAAACTGTCACATGCATTTTAAAGTTAGAGGTTCTAGAAGCATATATGTATAAATAAAACTATTGTGTATATATAGTTCAAATCAGACAAAATATAGATGCTTGATTGTAAACAATCTAATATGTATATTTGTTGTAATGTATATTCCATTTGCGTTTAGAACCAGCAGAATTTGAATTCAAAAATGTTTTCGGCTGTAATTATGAACGCACTACTATCTATTATCTTACCTGTAATCCTGTAAAATATTTAAGTGATTTGATAACAAAACTAAGATAAGTTAAACCTTTAAATTAGCAATAGCATATGTGTCGATAAGATAAATAAATAAGGTGAGTTAAAAATAGTTTAATGTTTAACTTAGTTTAAAACAACAGCAGCATAGCTCAAACTAAACTAAAAACTTGGATATTTTATTGTAAATAAATTCCTCAATGAAAATCAAAGCTTAAACTTGAATTGTAAAAAAAACACTTCTTCACATACAGAAGAATATTTAGTAAATAAATTTTCAATTCATTTACATTTTCTTATTAAAATCGGAATCAATAGTTGCCTTATAAAACTCTCAACATATTTATAATTGGATTGTATCTAATTTAGTAAGGTACGCTCTATGCAAGTAGGAAATTTTGCCTTTTTGATCGTAAAAAAAGTTTTTGAAGAACAAAAATCCCTCGTCTTATACAAGAGCACGAACAGTTAGTCAAGAAATCGTAATTTAGTGCGGAATATGCTCCGAACCAATCATTGGACATTTATTTTTCTGAAGATGCCATATGGACAATGCAGTTATTTTTACGAGAATTTCTGTAACCAAACTTTTAATGCTGTAGATTCGCACCGCATACATAAAACTGTAGCTCGTCTTAGAGATCTATTAATTATAAGGCTTATAAAAATGAAGATATAAAATAGTCGTGACAGGCACCAGATTTTTGCACCCTCAAACGTGAGAAAACTTAAAAAACATAATCGTGAAGAAATTTTACACTCCAAATAAAGTTAATCATTGTCTGGTAGCGGTCAATTACTCGATGTTCTTTTTATTAAATAATGTTACGTCCTTATAAATATCTTTTTGAGTTAAATTTATGTTTATGTGAAGCTACATCGGATGATAGAGAGGCAAATATGAAGAGTTATGCAACAAACAAGTAAAAAGGAATCCTAAAGTATATTTCTATCACAGTGCTTTAACACACTATCTAGGCGGTTTATTTTGTGAAAATTTTGGTAATAAGGTTACGGTTGAATGCTGTCCTCGTTTTGTGGCAAAACTCAGTGACACGAGTTAAAGAATAAAAATATTTTAATCACAAAGGTAAAAACAATTGTGACATGTTATGTTTTGAGCTTTTATTTTGTAGTTTCGACCGAAAACTTAAATTTAATAAAATAAAATATTTGAAATTTTATTTCAAAAATATTTCTTATAGTGGAATTATTTATTTTTATATATGAAATATACGTATTTCGGCAATCAAGTTACCATCTTCAGTAGTTATTATGAACTAAAAAATAATTTTTATTTCCATGCCTTTTTATATTTTTTTCAGGGTATAGTGTTTTTGTTTTTGGGATATAAAATTTAATGCCGTATTTTTCAAAGTAGTAAGTTGAAAAGTTTGTTCGTCATAGTATTAATTTTGTTGTTCAGTAGAAATTTTTATATATTATGGTATTTCATTTATTTCAAATTCTTCTAGCATTTTTATACATTTCGTTGTTTTTCATCTTGTACAGAAATTTTAAGTTTGTATCCATATTTGGTAGTTTGTTGTGTATCATTGGTATGGAGAGCAAATCTTGATCCACTTTTAATTTCACCTTTATATGTTCGGTAAATCTTAGTTTAAAGGATCTACCGGTTTGTCCTGTGTCAAATAATGGACAGTCTGAACATGTTAATTTATAAATTGAGCTATCTAATGTAATGTTACTGTTTGGTCTAATTTGTTGTACTAATTTGTTATGCGTTTTATAAGCAACTATATATCCAATGTTTTTGAATATTTTCTGGATATGTTGGCTGATGTTTTTATTATAATCAATTATCAAACTGTATTGTAGTAATCTTCCGGTAATTGGATCTGAATATAAATATATTTTTGATTTATCTCGTCAACTTAATTTCGTTTAGATAATCTTCTTTTGACATTGAGATCTTATTTAATCGGTGTATTATATGGTAATATGCTGCTATTTTATGTTGGTACAGATGGTTTGCGTTTTTATGTATAGTTTAAACCGTTTGCGGGGGTTTTAATCGTTAAATATAGGAAGTTAATTGAGTTATTTTGTACTACATATTTCTAATTTGAATTTTTTGTTTGGATGTATATTATTTAGTTCATTATAACTACTGAAGATGGCAGCTTCATTGTCGAAATATATTTAATATATAAAAAAAATAATTCCACTATAAGGAATATTTTTGAATTAAAATATCAAATATTTTAATTGATTGAATTTAAAAGTGGGATGGCTTACATACGAGAAATTTTAAAAATGAATTTCAACAACTTAAATTTATATACGAAAATAGGTCAACAAGTTCGCGTTTCATTTCATTCTATTAATTTATATAAAAGCAACAACCTTCTTTAAGTAAACATGATATATTTTAAAATGAAAATTTCAAAAACCAGGCGCTGATCAAGTTGTTTCTAAAATCTAAGGTATCAACATCGGATTGACATTGGAAATTTTAATATAAAATATTTGGGTATGAAAAATATGTGTCTCACCAATCACCAAAGGGTCTCGAGATGGGAAATAAACAGCAGATGTAAGTAACTACTTGGTAAATCTGCCGGAATGTCATTATAAAGAGAAATTTTGAAGCTTGAACAACGGAAAACTTATATTATACTCGTATTTTGATAACCATTGTTTTCATTTCCGGAGAAGTTTTTAAACTACTTGAAAAAAAAATTTTGTCGATTCACAAGTTCCATAAAATGTTTTTTCCCAGAATTGACGAGATATTAGGAATTCAGTTATACTAGACCAATTTATTCATATATAGTAAATTAATTCTGTCTCTTAATTCAATTCCAACACGCAATGAATACATTTGCATATTTAATATGCAATTGGTTTTAGTGAATTTGACCTCGGATGCCAGATTATTAATTTCTAATCCAAGACATACTGAAAGCAAAGGAAAGCATATTGCGTCAATTAAAGAAGACATCATTGTTTATCTTGTTTTGTATACTAATTTAAAAAGGAAATAATACTGGACTGAAGTGTATAATTATTTAACACAATGGTTAGCCAAATAATGAGAAGTGGTTAAGGAGAAGTTTAATCTATGTATCTATGTATATTTAATCTATGTACTAATGTTAACAATATATATCTAGAGATACGTTTATATAATAGATGTCGACATATGTCATGATTAATGAGCATGAATGATAAAACCACTTCTTTAAAAAATACTTGTAACATTAGCAAAACACTTCAGGTATGCGATAATGAAACTTCGTCATTTCGAAAAATTTTAATAATTAAAAATGACTTTCTATGGTAACGATACGACGTAAATGAGACATCTCAAATGTTGAAAATGATTTTAAATTATAAAAAACTAGTTTCAATTTTTATCGAACATCTTGAACGACCTCAAATCTGAGACACTAAGCTGATGGTATTTAATGGGTTGTATTGGGTTAATACACGGCAGCTAAATTAAATTAAATAAGATTCAATAAACATATAACATGGTTTGAATTAAAGCGATTTTCGGGTCATTTTGTAGAGGAATGAAAAACCTCAACAAAATAAATAAATAAGCATTCGCATTTAAAGGTTGGACATCATTTAGTTTCCTTTTTGAACTACCGGATGTTATATACGCGGCCAACTAAAAGAGTAATAGGGTTGAAATTGAAAATATTTCAAAAAAATACTATTTTCCAACAAAGCTTATTCCAACTCTACGAGTATATATTATATATAAAAAAAGAAAAAACTTTGCTAAAATGTTTCGGTGGAAAACTGGATCTATGAGCTTTTTAGAAGAGTACAAAGGGGTGAAATATTACAAAACTGTCAAACTATTACAAAATTTATACATAATCGTAACAAAGCTTCATTACCAAATCCGTATTGACAGATTTTGATTTCAGTTATTTATGAGAAACTCAATATATTACTTAGTGCTATCTTTCCTCTTATGTGTGCGTTCACCAACATTTATGATGTGCTCATTTTGTGAACATTGGCAAACACAAATGTTGGAGTAGAGACAAAAGTAATAATATCGCTAACATTTGTACACGTGGTCGTGCAAAGCAGTATTTAATATGGGTGATATAGCTTTATGCTGTGTGACTCAAAGGACCTTTCAAACTAAATTATTACAAGACTCGATATATAGTTAATCCAATATTTGAATAGATGCCACAATAGTAAAAGAAATGAAGAAATAGGAAAATTTCAAAATGAGAAAAGTCTATTATGATCAGTTTTCTGATGCACACAAAATTAATGTTTCCTTTGTCTTTCCAGACATTTCAATTTGAAAAAGGATTATGTAAAATATATAAATTTTATGATGACTCCTAAAATCCAGATAAAAATTTTTACAGATATTTTATTCAAAGTTCACTTTAATTAAATGTAAATTGAAAATTTGAACAATTCTGCCAAATAAATATTATGTATATGTGTGTGTGTCTTATAAATAATGTAAAGCGTATAAACCATAATTAGTAATTCAAAAATATGAGAACGAAACATGATCAATTTTTCTTATCCAATGTTAATGCTATAAATAAGTTTTCAGTTAAAAATATAATCGATTACCATTTAATTTCATTTTAAAAAATTTAGATTAAATAATTGGAGAAATTTCGAATTTTATTTACTCGAAAGATTTGTAATTAAAATTCATTAAATGATAACCGATTCTCTTAAACTCTAACGCATGCAATACTATATAACCATAACATTTCTTGATTCGTTAATTTTTTGTAATGATTTTAAATAAAATGAGTTCGATTATATGTATCTAATTTCTATCGATATTTCCGAATTTAAATATTAAGTTTATATAAATATCACTCGTTGTTAAAAAATATTATTATGTTTGTTGATAATTTTTATACATTTAGTAGTGTAATTAATACATTTAATATAATATTATAAACAAACTCTGTCAACTTGCATTCAAATATTACGCGCCAAAACAATTTCAAAAAAAATTTTGTTTATAAAAATCCAATTCAAATTTTAATGCACAAATTCTATTATTAAATTTTTAAAATACTCGCAAAATACAAATATACATATTTACAAATTTAAAATATATATATTTTCTCTATATTTTCGTGTAACACTTCTTCCCTCACCTAATGCGTTTTCCATTTCTCTTAGATTTCGCTTTAGCTGATGTGCCATCAGATGGCGAATTAAAATCATATTCAATTGATTGAAAACCAGAGTTTGTTATTTTTATTTCTTTTGGAGTAGAATTGAAAAAACGGTTATGCCAGGCATCATTTTTATTAACGTTATTTACTTGAGGATTGGTAGTAGATGATGGTGCAGAGGAGTTTACATCGTCACTGCAATATAAATGTTATTTTGTTTTCTTTTTTCTTATGTTTGTTTTAATTCTATTGTTATTAATGAGGCCACACTTGTATAAATTTGTTTAATTTACTATTATTATCATTTTAATTATTAATAATTGTTTAAAGGTAAAAAAATAGTTATTTATTTTTTTGTACTGAACACACTAAACTAACATTGAATATTTCCAATACTGCATTCGAATTTTGTATTTTATTTTAAACCCAATCGTAAATTTGTATCAGATCGTTCGACGATGAACATTTATGAACATTAATTATGTTTTACAAAAACAAATGTTGGTGCTTTGTGTAAAATTGTGAATCCAAACATGATACTGAGATTAAAGCATTCTTGTATTTTATGTGTTATGTTTTGTTGTGTTCAAAGAACTCATGAAAGGCCTTCATATATTATATTGAGCAATGAAATATTTCGAATTTTCTCAGCTCTCGCGTAAATTCGAAATCGGATGCAGCAGACAAAATTATTTTGCTCGACATGAGGAAAATTGTTTATACGGGTATTTTTTTTTTTTTAGACAAATAAATTTCCGAATAATGTTACTTTATTGACACAACTCGACTTTGATACTAATCCGATCAGCAACGCGCACTATTCGAAAAATTATTTGCTTAAACTGCGTACAACAAGCAGCAGCTTTTAAAAAGTCGTTAGAAAAATAATATTTCCCAGTCCCGTTCAAAATAATATTAATTTACCTGAACACAAAACTTAATTTTTAAAAAATAGGCTTAATAAAATTTAAATTAAGCAAATACCCTACATGCCATTTTCCTCTATTTTAAAAAAATAATTACGAATTACGTCTACAATTATTGTTTTAGGTTGCAGTAATAAAGGTGATTATAAATTAAATATTAAAACTAATTAAATTAAATATAATAATTTACCTTATTTCCCGTGAGTGGTTTAAACATGTTTCGAAACGTGGTTCCACATATCCCCAAGCACCTTGATTCTTTGCTTCTTCTTGTGCCCAACATATTTCAGCGTTTGCATATTTAGCACATTCGGCCTTCACTAAATCATATGGGAACGGTGAAATTTGTTCAACACGAGCAATTGCAATTTCGCTGTCTAATTTACGATCACGTCTTGCTTTGATCAAATCATAATAAACACGACCTGAACAGAATATGATTTTCTTTACATTTTGTGGATTTTCTGATGCAACAGTTTCGTCTGGAATCATTCTCAAGAATTCTGTATTTTCAGTCATCATGCTGAATGGTGATTTGGCTTCTGGATGTCTCAACAATGATTTTGGTGTCATCAAAATCAATGGTTTACGGAAAGGTAGAGCAATTTGACGTCTTAAAATGTGATAGTAATTGGCTGGAGTTGAACAATTGGCTACAATCCAATTAATATCGTGAAGTTGACGGATGGCAAATTCTTCAGATTCTGGTGGGAAATAGTCTGGATCATCGGATGACATTTGTAGGAATCGTTCTAAACGGGCAGATGAATGTTCTGGTCCCATACCTTCCATACCATGTGGCAACAACATAACTAAACCACTTTGACGTACCCATTTAGCTTGACCAGATGAAATAAATTGATCGATAACACATTGAGCGGTATTGCAAAAATCACCAAATTGACCTTCCCAGAGAACTAATGCATTTGGATTGGTCATCGAATATCCATGCTCAAAACCGAGTACAGCATATTCCGAAAGTGAACTGTTACAAACAGTGTATGGCGCTTGATCAGGATACAAATGGCACAATGGACGATATGTTGCTTTATCAACTTTTTGATGGTGTAGTACATGATGTCTGTGTGAGAATGTTCCACGTTCAACATCTTGACCAGATAAACGTACGTGCGTGCCTTCTTTCAATAGTGAACCGAATGCCATTGCTTCAGCCATTGCCCAATCAGCGATTTTAGCGTCAACCATTTCTTTACGTGAATGCAAAATACGCAAAAGACCTTTGTGAATTATAAATTCAGCCGCATTTGGTGGTGGTTGAGAGAAACGATTACCAATGTGAATTAAAGTTTCCTCTTTAACACCGGTAGGCGATACTTTCAATGGATCTTTTCCCTCGAAAAAGCCAGACCATGGCGAATCTAACCAATCCTTGTATTTAATGTGTGTTTCTTTTTTCGCAAGTTCTAATGCTTCTTCGCAAATTTTTTCATATTTATCGCGAACATTTTTCACTTCTTCGGCTGTTACAGCACCTTCACTGATTAAACGATCGGCATAAATATCCAAACATGGTTTAATTCCTCGAATTTTTTGGTACATAAGAGGTTGAGTAAACATTGGCTCATCAATTTCGTTGTGACCATTACGACGATAGCTCACAATATCAATAATGACATCTTTATGGAAGGTAGCACGCCATTCAGCAGCTACATTGCAAACATGCATCACAGCCTCTGGATCGTCAGAATTAACGTGGAAGATTGGAGCGTTTACGACACGAGCAACATCAGTACAATATGGCGATGAACGTGAGTGACGTGGATCGGTTGTGAAACCAATTTGATTATTTACAACAATATGGATCGTTCCATGTGTAGTGTAATCTGGTAAATCTGACAAATGCATTGTTTCAAATACAACACCTTGTCCACAGAACGCGGCATCTCCGTGAAGTAAAATAGACATAACCTGTAGAAAAAATTTATATATTATAGATAAACGAAATTATTAAAAATTATATTAAAACTCACTTTTTTTCCTTCACCATCACCGCGGTAGAACTGTTCAGCTCGCGTTTTACCTTGTACAACTGGATCACTAGCCTCTAAATGGGATGGATTTGCAACAACGGCAAGACGAATATTTTTGTTTGTTACACGATTCAATCGTTCAATATATGTACCCAAATGATATTTAACATCACCGGAACCGTCATCGGCGGCTTCTAAACCAGCAAATTGTGTGAAAATATGATGCAATGGTTTACGACAAACATTAGCCAACACATTCAAACGACCACGATGTGGCATGCCCATAACAATTGATTCAACACCAAGTCGTGTCGATGCATCGATAACTTGTTTCATTGCCGGAATCATAATTTCACAACCTTCCAAACCGAAACGTTTTTCAGATGAATATTTTTTAGCCAAGAACGCTTCAAATCCAGTAGCGCGTGTCAAACGTGCTAACAACAAACGTTTTTCTTCGTTATTGAATTGCATAACATTTGGTGTTTCAAAACGTTGTCGGATCCAGTTCGATTGTTCCAATGAATTAATGAACATGAATTCAACACCAATTTTATTACAGTAAACATTTTCAAGACGATCCAAAATTTCCCGTAACGTTAAGAACTTCTCATTGCCGCCAATAAATGTTGTGCTTGGCAATTTAAATTTACGATCCATATCAGCCTCCCCTATAATTTTAAAAATTTACGAATAAAAAAGATAAATAAATTAGTTAAATCAATCATTTGTCGTTGGCTAATCTAAGAAAATAGATTTTAATTACTGAAATTCGAAATATTATAACAAACAGCGAATATATTTCACATACATATTGTATATATATTTTTTTGATTTGATTGTAATGTATTATGAGGTTAAATTAAGGCAAGCAAATAGCTACTCTATATATACAAAGCGATTCTATTCTTTAAAAAGCATGCACTAAATAAAGTTACGTTGTATTTGTCGTAATAAATTTAATTCCCAATTAGACATAGTATGTAAGTGGAAACGTATATTATTATAGAATGTTCAAAATTAATAAGCTCGTGATATACGATCGCTAAATAAGAATACAGCGTTTATGATAATTAAATTATAACGAATAAAATCCGGATTTAACCAGTATTTTTGTGTCACGAAAAAAATCTGATTATTTTTAATGTTACAAGCAAGGTGAATTATTTATTTTAAGTGTGTGCCTTATCTCGTATACTTAATTGTTGTGTAAATAGTTTTTTGTATGTATAAAAGCGGTTAAAATCAACGATTAATTGTTATTTCTAAATTATACAAATTATTTCTAATAAGCCAAGTTAACCAACAATCACCCGACATGAATCAAAATAACAATAGTTTCTACATTTACACTAGATTAGATTGATCAGTTTAGGGTTAGCATATTGATACAGAAAATAAATATTGTTATTCAGAATTTAGAAAAAGGTAGATAAAAGAATTAAGAAAAATTAGATTGTTAAAATATTATTTTTATTGTCTATTTTACTTGTTTTGACTAAATATTTGTAAACGATTGTCTAGTTTGACAAAACTATATACTATGCAGTATTGAAAATCTATTTCGAAGTTCAAACTACAATGATACGTATAAACTAATTAATAAATTATCTGAAATAAAATTATTTTTTAATTATATGTATTTAGGAACGATAAGGATTTTACTTCGACTCAATTTATTTGGACTTAAAAAGATATAAAATAAACCACATGATGATGGTTTAATTTTACGTGTGCATTTATTTATAAATAATTTAATTCTATAAATAATAGCATGCGTCGTATGGTAAAAAATATATGACAAAAATATAAAAAAGCATCCAGGCTCAGTCATAAATAATTTCCAGTTTCAATATATGATGATATGTTCGATTAAATTTATGTTACAAGTCAACAGGTTGGAAAACATGTAAACTCAATTATTTATGACGTTTGCCTCCAAAAAAAAAATGATATATGAAATACAAAAAACAATATTTTTGTTTCAAAAAATTATGGGAATACAACAAATGAGATCTAAGGTATAAAAACATACTCTTTATGTCATTAAAATTATGACTAAATACAATTTTTCATTCATTACTTGTTTTTGTTCTGCTAGTACTCACCAAAATTATAGTTCGAGTAAATTAAGTGCGTCAAATTATCGCCCTCAACTGTGTTTATACCAAGTGGATCTGTTTTAGCAATATGATGTCCTCTTATCTAATTTGGTTTGGTTTTTGCATAGGAATTTAAGCAATTGAAAAATAATAAATATTTAATAATGTTGAACACAAATGCGTTGTGTTTTGATACAACAATATAATTATTAAAAACAAAAAATTAAATAATAATAAAACATAAATAATTGGCAATAATAAATTAAATATATAAATACATATTTTGTACAAAATCGATATATATAAATACATAAGGATTTATTTTTAAATTTACAAAGGTTTAAAGCCGAATGTGCGTTTATTAAAACTCTTCATAAAACGTCCAGTGTTGAAATAATGTTGCATAGTATTAGAAAATATAGGGATGGTTATTTTTAATATAGTCACAAAGTCTATACTAAAAAGTACCATCACAACTCCTTGTTCAAATCGTTATACGTCTCCATTAAAATAGACAACCTTTATTTATCTAAACCCTTACCAATATAAAATCCATAAAAAGAAAATTTTAAATCCATGGCGTTAGTAAATTATTATTATGAAAAATCTTAATTCCAAAAATAAGCATTTTTTTAATGAGATAATTTGTTAAACATATAAAAAAGGATTAATTGCTATCGAATCTTAAACTTACAATTAAATAAACACCATAAAACACATAAGGTAACGTTGAATAAAAATAAATAAAACTTAGCTCTATTGTGAAATATTTTCGCTTTGAGAAAATTGTTAATGAGATAGTGAAACATATTTTTGATGTTGTTCGATTTGGCGATTATTTTCAATAATAATTACACTTATCGAATTTCATAATTATTATAAATTAATTATTAATGTAAGTTAAAAATGTATTGATTTACCAAAATTCATGTATTTTCTTGTGACTTGCTCATTAGCACGACGTTTTGTTCCTCCAGGACCATCTACTTTTAATACCTCTGTATGTAAAATTCCTAATGGATCCAAATCAGCCATCAAATGACCACGAGACTAATGAATGTTATTATTAATTAAATTGTTTGTTTATTACAATAACCTGATGATTCGTTTTAATTTAATTATATAATAAGTATATAATTAGAAATCTTTTTAAATTTATTGCCAATTTATTTTTATTTAATTTATATAATATTAATTTTGCCTAATCACTATTTATATACTTATAAATAACTTGTTATTATTTAAATGAGTCGATAAATTTAATAGAAATATGAACGACAAAAATTGACATGATGAAATTTCCAAATGTATTCCACAACAAATTATCAATTGTTTCTTAAACAAGAAAAGTAACGTGAGGCGTTACAAATAATTCCATGATTCTATGTTTAGCATCCAAACCCGGTTTGTTTAACCCTTTGCAAATCAAAAGTAGTTTTTGTTCCTAAGCTAGTTGCAAAAAGTTACACAATCATGCTTTAAATTAAATATATATTTAAAACTTGTATCATCTATAACATTTATAACGAGTAACATTATATAAGTATATTAAATTAATATTTAATTAATCTAAACTAATTAATATTACGTTTAAAAAAATATAAAACGGAAATACGTTTTATATATAATAATTTATAATAAACAAAAAATAAATAATAGGTAAAAAAACTTGACATATAATAAATTTAACATCTCTACTATAATTATGTAATGTTTATAAAAACTGTAACATACCTGATAACTTCTGATGATAGCCTGAACAGCTAAATGATCGTCAATAAGTTTGTCGTCAGCGCTGCCAGCGGCTACTAAACCACCTCCAGAACTTCCCAAAAATTGTGCGGCCGGTATATGATGTTTTGGTGCTGGGGCAAGTGTTGGTGGGGCTGCGTAACTATTGTTGCGGAAATAGGCATCCCATGACTGTTAATTGAAAAATCATTTTAACTCTAAAATAATTCATCTAATAACTCACATCTCAAAAAATTTGTATGATTGGGTTACGTTTAGTTTATAACAGCGCTGGAATGTTTAGTACATAAATATCGTTTTATCGCACTATTTTTTAATCATTGTGCAAACGACATCTTTATTGCTCCTCTATTTCACATTTAATTAAATTTTATAGTTTTTTTTTATATTTCCTTTCCTCCCATCCCATTTGTTATTTTATGATAAGCGAATCGAAAAAATATGACGAATGCAATTTTATAAGATATAAAGGTTAAAACGTTCGTTTTGGTTAATAACTACTAGTAGTTCCGACAGTTGGAATATCTATAAAGAACTGACTGGCAGTACTCAAATTGTATACCGTTTTCCAGTAGTAAAAATTATTTCTTAGTGAAAAGGAAATTCGTTTATGTATTAGACCATTAACCTATTAGTATTGAGATCGTAGGTTGAAGGTCGAAAATAAGGATCAAAGTCGTAATCTTGGTACATACAGTATTCTCCAAACGTATTTCTGTGTACTGAAGTCAAAACGCGTGTTAGTTCTTTCAGTTTACTATAGATGTTATTATCAATAAACAATTGTTTTTATGTTAATCTAAAACTAATTGTCTAACTTGAATTTTTGGATAACAATCGATTGTGGGCGATTGTTTCTGAAGAACAACAAAATAATCTCCAATGGCATTATACCCAAAATAAATATTTTCGAATAAGATGAACGTTAACCTGTCGAGTGTGAAAATGATGTTACAGATCATAAAACATGTATGCTCTTCTGTTTAGAATTTTAATTTACAACCATGGAAATTTTATCTTGACAACCATATCCATTTCATCACACTACGATTTCCATAGATTAACTAGAAAGATTTCTATGGTTTGATAATTATCAAACAAGGACCGACTAACAAGTTGTCGATAAGCAATATTCCAGATCTTTGGAGTCCATCAACAGATGTCACTTATCAACTAACAATTGGTGTTAACTCGAGGTAGACATTCTTAATGACAATGCATATATACCATCATTTTATATAATAGATTTCGTTGGGGTGGAAGGCTGCATAAGACCATAAGAACCACCGAAAATAGATGCATAAGCAGCGATCAATCTGATAGGTTATAAAATATAACCAAGAAGACGAAAATCATTAGTCGAAGAAACCTCAACTATCAAGATATTTTTCATCAATGTAATTATAAAATGTATCAAAGTAACAGCAAATCAATTCGGATAAAGAAAACTTTATCAACTGATACAGTTGATAAAATGATATTTTTAAAAATTTTTTAATGTGAAATTGAATTTTTGAATTATATTTTGGACTACATTTGTGGGTCCTATAATCGATATTTGAGGGTCTTATAATCGATTTATAGCATAAAAATATGCGATGTACAAACGATACACTGCAACAAATTGTCCAAATATAAAGTACGTAATCGGTTATAACAAAAAGAAAATAAGTCTAAAGATTAACAAAACTTGTTCTTTGTTCGCACGAGATTAAATAATTTGGTACATATTAATACTAGGTTTTGAGTTTACAATCATGTAAAAAATATAGGCTGTACATTTTGAATAATCTGCAACGTTGTCGTTTTAGGCTTTACCAGCTTCGATCAGGTGAGGCATATCGAAATGCTTTTGATATCAGATAGATCAAATTCCTCTATCAGATATGTGCTTTTAAACTTCTATGTTTGTAATGCGCGACTTATAATCGTATATATGAATAATTTTACGAGGGGTCATTTTGACGCATAGAATCGTTTAATTTTTAATCTATCTAGTAATTATAAATCGTTAGTTTTGTAGGTTTTACTTAGATACTTCAAACCTCCTACTATACATTTATGTAACCTTCTACAATAGTTCAAGATAATAAAAAAGCATTATGCATTTTTTAAATCGGAAACATCTTATATCTTACAACACATTATATTTATTACTGCTTCGCATTAATTTCACTTTCTGTTTTAAAATTCCAAGATCATGAAATCAATTAACCAAATCCAAAGTTTTACTTTTAATATTTCAAAATTTAACACAAACAAAAACGCCCAATTCCAATCTAATTAATTATCAATGTACGTGTTTTTTTCTTATTTTTAAATCCCAACATTGTGCAGTTCATTGTAATACTTATTTATAGATCTGTGCATAATATCATATTATTTATGTATATACATAATAATATGTATTACATCAATTACAATGCTTGACAGTGAAAATGTATTCAATGTTAGTTATGTTTTGAATTACTTACCGCATGTACTGATGCCGGATCTTTGAGCCATGCATTATACATATCTTCCACATAGCTAGAGGATGTGCCATTTAGAAATGGTTCAGCGGCTGCTGAATTATACAAACGGATAGATGCAGGTACTAATAATTCATGTTTAAGCTGAAAAAAAAATGAAATTATACACGGTTTTTAGTGAATAGTTTTTGTGAACTCATTCATTGAATTAAACAAAAAAAAAATTTAACCTTGCCCCAAATAGTTCTGAATAAAACTAAAATAGTTTGTTTGTGTACATATAAAAATACATAATTTGTGTTTTACTAGGCACGTGATACTTACTCGAGATTGTCCTACTTCTTTTTGTAAAAGTGCTGCAAAATTTTTGGCTAGTCTAGCTCGATGCATTTCAGTAGATTCTATAACAATAAGAAAAAAATTAATCAACATCGATAATATTTAAAAGAGAACTTAACAATGATAATAAAACAATTAATCTTAATTTTACGATTGATGATGACACACATCGCTTTTAAAAGATCGTGAACTCAAATTGCTTCAAGGTCAAGGTTTTACCTGTTTTAACATTTTGTTATTTATATTTGTGAAACGAAGGGGGAATCCCAAACGTTTTATAACAAATAAGAAGCAGTTTTAACTCGTTAAGAGCTTTTTATTATTTTCTCCAAACTTAAGTGTGTCTTTCTTGTTCAACCTTGATAACCTTAATACAAATGCCAAAACATAAATGCGTCATACTCACTCAATTAATAAATAAAAATTTAACGCAGAACAATTGGACAAAATACATAAAAATTATTTTTCAACGTCAGCTTTAAAATTGTTTTTGGATATAAGCCAAAAACAACTATAGACGTGCCTCTATTTTTATAAAAATATTAAACCAAAAATTTATTTCATAACCTTAAACAAAAAAGCAATAAACTTCACACATTCATAAGTAATATAGTAAACGATATAAGGAGCACAGTATAATACTTATAAGATTTGTCATAACCATATGACAATATATATAGATAAGATAACGATTGTTTCAACGTCAAACAACTTGATATTTTTAGAATTAACCATTTATTATATTTGCTCCACGTGACTTATGTTTATCACAGCAGACACCCCATGTGATGGTTTCCAACAGTTGTTTATTTTGCATGAGAAATATTTCTTAATCACTGCAATCGGATTCTCTCTGAATCAAAAAATCATCTGTGAACTAATTTCTGCTTTGGTAAGTTGAATGGCAACTGTCATGTTTGGTAGAGCAAACGATGAGCAACTAAAATTCTCACCTAAAAACAAGTTAAGTACTAACAACAATTTATTGTTCCATTGCTTAAAACAGCAGATGAAACATGCTAGCCATCTGCAAAGATATCTCGCTCGTCATCGTAATTTAGGAAACCACATTCTTTAATTATTCTTTGAAGAAAAAGTTAAAATAAAATTAAATATTTCTTTGAAATTTATTTGACGTAATAAAGCAACGTTTATGAATCATAACACATATCATCCCAATAACGGTCTCCGGTACCAAAAAACATCTTTGTATATCATTGATTATAATTTATTCATTCACGTGATAATGATAATAAAAACATTTATATATTATTTCTAAAAAATTTATAAGAAAAGAATGAGCTAATTAAAAACTTGTTTTGTTAACGTTATAACATTAATCAAAGTCTTCTGACCAAACAATAGACCGACACAACATATAAAATCCGCCAAAAATTATGAATCGCGAGTCTTCTTCTCTCTCTCTCTATATAGTTCACACAATATACAAACAAAATTCACTTACATGGGCGTCTTAAGCAAAAAGTTATCCAAAAATATATTTTTAAAATTTCAAAAACAACACACAAGATCACAGCCTTAAAATTTCTATTAATAATCACACTAATATTTCTTTTTTTTTTTGTAAAAACTCGACGTACAATATAAGAATTATGTAATTTAACTAAAACGAAAAAAATAAATTTTTTTCTTTAAAAATATTTGGGTCACTTAAGAATTTTTATTGGTTCTTTGAACAACAAAAATATTTATTTTATTATATTAATTTAATTCAATAATACTAACATTTTTAATTAATTTTATTAAATTAAAACTGATATTTTTAATAAATAAAATAAAAATACAAATGTGCGAACTTTACAAATTCGCTGTTTGATGTCGACTAAAATTTTTTCTCAATTTTTATTTTTGTAAATACAAAACCGAATATTTTTATAACCGAGGTTCTGACTGTACAAATGTATAGTGGATCACAATACTGTGCGAGACACAACAAAAATATAAATTGTACGAGCATATTTATGACCTAACACAACGTATTGCTTACCTCATTATACTCGTCGTATCGATTTACGAGTTGACACTCCTTTTCATTAAAATCTGATAACAGTAAAGTTTTTCATTTGAATAAAATTTATGATGTAATACCTCTTTACTTTCCCAAAACATGATAGTTGTTGAAATTTTAGTACATTCCAACGTTTTTACTTTACAGTGTAATATTGTAAATGGTGTTTAAAAATTCGAAAATATTAACTTTGTCAACATTTTTTTAACCCAAGGGCTGCTATCTATTGGACAAGAACGGAAAACTCTCTATGGAATAACTTTCTTTTAGTACGGTGTCAAACATTTAGAATTTGTAATTCTCTTGCTTCTGTTATGGTATCAAATAGTTTGTAATTCGAAAAAAAATAATTTTGACATCAAACCCGCGGGCCCGTCCAACAGTCAAAAAGCGTGTTTCAAGAAAAATGGACAAACGACTGTTTGATTTGCAGAGATGTTGTAGCAGTTTTCAAAGAATATAAATGAAGAATGCATACTCAAATTTATATAAAATTCTCAGAATTTAAAGGAGATTTTCATTAACATAAATTAAAAGAATATCTTACTTCTCAATATCAACAATTTCAAAAATTCATTTGCAATTTAATTTATTAGTCAAAGCAAATAACGTTGTAGCAATAGTAGTAGATCGACTGAAGCATTTCAGCATTTCAGCATTTTATTCCACGGGTTTGGATGAAAGCACTGACGTTAATAATATTGCTCAACTTTCCATATTTATTCCATAAAAGACAAGGACTATAATATAATATGACAGAGGAATTGAACTCTTTTGTCGCACTGAAGGATACAATTAAGTCTGTTGATATATATGAAGTAGTGCAAGCACAATTAAAACCATTTTCTTTAACAATTCATAACATGTCTGGCATAACCACGGATGGTGATCCTGCTTTGGTTGAAATCCAGACAGGCCTGACAAAATTAGTAGAAAATGATGCGAAATCCATTGGAAATATACGATTAATGAAATATGACTGATTATCATCAAGAAAACTTATTTGCCTGAGCTATATTAAACTGGAAAATGTGATTAATGTCGTTGGTTATTAAAACCATACATTTTATTAGGCATTTTCAATTTTTGGTATCTAAGGACAGATGTAATCTGAATCGTAACTGAAATCACAATTCCAAACTGGTTAGTTTTGTTAGTTAGTTTTTATTCATGTTCACAGGATCTTCGCATCTTCAGTTAGTTTTAAATTATTATCTTTCCATTCTTAACAGGTAGCGAGTTAAAATTTGTTCTCTTCTTGTGTGATAATTATACTGTTTACTGAGCACTTCATGATAAATCATTCCAAAATGTATAGGGTTTTTTTTCTAAGTTTTGATACATACTCTCCCATAACTTTGTGGGATTATAAGAAATAAACTTACGGAGTCGAATAATCGTATAACGTCTAATGTCCACTCAAACTGTTCAAATTAACCACGCTATTAGAAGACTAACCTCTAAGGTAAAGTAAAATAATTTATTAATTATGAAAAAAAAAATTCTAAAAACCGTCATATCAGTTTTTAAAAAATTACCATAGAAAACAGAACTCTTTAGGGTCTTGAACAACTAAGTTAACTCCTATTTGGATAGTTTTTCGTCATTTCGCCTTAAGTAAAATCTACCGAATTTCAGTTAACGGAATATGGCCAATGGTTTTGTAATCCGTCGCAGCATTCTTTGGAAGTAAAAATCTTCCACGCCAAATTATATTTATTAACCCCATCAGAGTTTTAACAAACCTCTTCCATCTGGCGGCTTTAGGAAACGATATATTAATCAAATTGTTTAATCGAGTGCACGCAACCTAAAGGTTCATATCAAATCAGAAGTATCAATTGCATTGGTGATCTAGTATACTACAACTACATATATTTATTGTTTTGAGATAATCTGAAGAATAATTTCTTTGTATAACTTTCATGAGTAATTGTCAATAACGTTGAGAATTTTGATCAAGTTTTTACGGGTTTTGAACAAAAACAGATAATTATATCAAATAATGCCTAAAGTTTTGTTATAACTAAGATAGTAGAACTATTTTGGACATAAATTTGTTACTATATTTTAATTAGTAATATTATTTATGGTATATTTAACAAGCTTGTCGTTATAGAGCAGCCACACATTACTGCTGTTGTCACTTTATTGTAAGCGATACATACGTATTTCCCGAGAGTTCGAAAACGAAATATATAGGTAACTTTACAAGAACCTAGGACAAAAATAATATTTTTGTTTGTTTTATACCTTTCCAATCTGTTTAGGGGCTCAAGTCCCTCCCAACTCTTTCGCGGTTTGGCTATTTACGTCCTACCTTACCCTATTATAGCCAAATCCAGGACGTACGGCTATAGCTCCAATTTACGTGGAACAATCTGCACATTGCAAAGCTCCTTTCAACCCATAGTACTGACATGGAAGATGGGTTGACCCATGAGTTCTGCACTCCAACAGGAGATCATAGATGTGTGCATTATCACCACCAATCGTAATCAGATGATGAAAAATCTCATTTGCATCCCGCTCCAACTACCGCAGCTTTAAACACTGCGCCAGTTGGTCGGTAATATTTTTTTTTTTATGAATCGTTAACCTCTCAGGAGATTTGACACTTTTTTTTGTTATTTAAATTTTTTGTTTTGATAAATAATAAGGTTTTGTGACTCTCGATCTTTTCAAACGCAATAATATTAAGAATATTTTACATATACATATTTGAAATTTTAACTATTAATTATTAAAATGCCTTTTTCGATGTTTTATTGTTAAGAAATGTAAATTTAATCTTGTCGTTTATTAATTGTAAAGAAATCTTTAGAATCATTCTGTCTATTCGTATTGACACTAATTTGTATTAAGTACATGGGAATATCAAAAACGAAACCTCGTTACTCGTACATGGTAATATCTAAGAGTAAACCTGATATTTGAAATAAATTACAAATTTGTTTTTATTCTGACTAGCTAAAATTTAACTACATCAAGAGTGTCCTGAAAAATCTTCAACCGGTTTCTAATTTTATATGGAATATTTCGATCTGAATTTAAATGGACTTGATTCTTATCATATCAAACTTTTTGATTGGATCATATATACATTTTGGTAAACAAATAAATTTCATTAATATAAATTAAATTAATAGATACATTTTATACTTAAAATAAACATCGTTTGTTGTTTACAAATATGATAAAAAAAAAATAACAATATTTTGAGACATATTGGGTTACGTGACAATTGACACATTGAACGGCCGTTCTACCGGGATAAGAAAATATTAAATGTATAAAGGAATGAAATAGTTGACCCATATATTAATTATCAATAAAATATTACGATGTACATAATTTAAGTAGATCAATGATTTCAAATTAAATTGTTAATTTAACTAAGAATAATTTTTATTTGGATAGTTTTAATTCAAATCAGATTTATCGAACTATAGAAACTGTTTCCAATATTCTGTACAGTAATAATAAATAAACACTTCAACATAATAAAAAAACTATATGAGTAGTTATGAAGAGTTTTCCAATAAGAGGTTTTATTTTGAATAGCCTGCAATGCACGCGGCAGCTGTCAATTTTATGGTTGTCGTATTTTGAAAATTACACCATTACTAAAATGGACGCTTCAACAACACATTGAAATTGTTAAAATTCACTACAAAAAAGGTGACAATTTTGCAGTCACAGTTCGCTAAACTAAAGCACTTTTTAGCCGTCGTGAAACATCTTCTCGGCCGGCAATAGTGAAACTGGTGGAAAAATTCGAGCTGTTGGAACAACTGGGAATATTGTCGCTGTAGCCTGTTATTTAATGGGTTTATCGATTCCTCGTCGATCTTTGAAGATAAACATTTCACAAACGACATTACACCGAATTTTGCATAAAGACTTAGGTCTTAAGGCATTTAAAATTCAGTTAACACAAAACTCAAGCCAGTATCACGTCGTATATTCGCTGTTTGGGTCCTTCCAATTTGATTCATTTGAAGGACACTTTCAGCGAATATAACACGTGATGATCCGGATTTTCATCGAAAAATCATCTTCAGTGATGAGGCCCATTTTCATCACGGCTCAGAAAACCAAAGAATGATTGAAAAGCCTCTTCATTTTTAATGTGTCACTGTTTGGTTAGTTTTTTTTGCTGGCGGATATTACTTTATTGATAATGGTTTTTTATGGTCGGAATTGGAAAATATTGATGTGGACGACGTTTATTTTCAGCAAGACGGCACTACATGCCACGCAAGCAACGAAACAATCGCAATTTTGCTAGATGAATTACTGACCGTGTTATTTCTCGAAGAAGTGATCATAATTGGCTACCGAAAATATAAGGTCTATGCCATGATTCACAATCGGTCAAAGACCTTAAAGATGGAATTCGTAAAGTTATCGAGGACATACAACCGCACATATGGGAATTGGTCATGAAAATTCCACGAAAAATATATTGTACTGCATATAGCGTAGCTGTGGAGGCCATTTGACTGATACCGTTACATATGTTAATGGCAAATTTTTCTCTTTACAAATAATCATTCATTGATTTATCTTAAAATATACTCGTTTTTTAAATATGAAAATGAAACCTCTTATTTAAAAACCTTTTATAAAATCAAACAAAATATGTATGTCAATTGTAGTTGATACGATATAGATTTTTTTTAAGTTTATATTATCTTTTATCAAATTTACAATTAACAGAAACAAACAAATAATCTTTTACTATTACATGTTTTGTTGACAATTATTATAAGTAGGAAAATAATTTGTAATGATTCGAAGTGCGTCAATTGTAAGTGCCCAGGTGGCGCAGTGGTTAAAGCTGAGGCAGTTGGAGCAGAAGGACGTTTAGAATCCATGGGCCGACCCATCTTCCATGTCAGTACTATAGGCTGACATGGAGGTATGAAATGCGCAGATGGTTCTACGAAAAACTCGGACCTATGGCCGTACATAGAGTGGTATCACAACGGACCGATCGCCGATCTAAGTGTGCGATAGCAGCCACAACAACCTAACCTAAGTGCTTCAATTTCATATATTCAGATTTAGCGAAAAACAATCAATTCTCTAACGATAAGATTTACATTTCTCTTGTACAATCAAATAGCATTGAATTACATATTTCAAATCACATTGAAAAAACACTATTCTTTAAGTAAGGCTAAGATCAATCTGTATTCAAAGAATTAAATCACGATAGAATACAGTTATAATCAATCATTGATCACATTTTTTATTCGGTTTTTGTTTGATTTGAGAAAAGGTCCATTGACACTTCCTAATTTTTCAAAAAACAATCATATGTTAAATCAGATAGCAAAAACTAGAGCAAATGTCGGTTCAAAACAACCTTGATTAGTGAATTAAACTTCCAAAGAAAAATTTCAAATATATTTGGACCTGACACTATTACTAATTCCGAGTATTTTTCGTGTATTTCACCAATTATTATATAGTAAATTATTATTTATTATTATTTAATCATATTAAATTTTATTGCCAATATCATTACCAGCATATCGACTTAAATCCGTATTCGTCCAATAAAAATCAATTTTTTTAAATATGCCACCAAAAAGGACTGTCCTCGTTTTTTCCACAAATTACAATTTCTTATATCGATTTTCCAAAATAACAATGCCAAAATAAAAGGAGAACGTAAGAAGACTAACAAGCTACAAAGAGCTTTGCAGAAAAACCCCAAACCAAATATTGAATCCCAGCGAAAAAGGAATATAGCAAAATATAGGTAACAATCATTACGACTCGTTATATCCTAAGGTTAGACAACAAAACCTTAAAACCTTTTTTTTCTTGCGAAAATATCGAGTTTTAAGCGTCATTTGTGGGAAATTTTAATTTACATGTCTAATTAGAAGTAGCCTGAAGCTGAATCGCATCAATTGCTTGTCACAATACATAGTGAAGCTGTCTTAAGTGACAAAAATTCCGCCTGCATGAAGATATTACGAATAGGAGCGATTTAAGGATAGACTATTAAAATATAAAACGTTCTTTCTATGTTCAAAGCGTTCTTTTAAGCGTTCAATGTGATATAGTTGTATGCTGCCACAAAGATAGGAAAAAGTAATAACTAGCGATGGACAATACTTTAAATATAACATAACCAACCGATCTTCCACGGTAAATTTTTGATTTAAGAAACGACGAAGACTAATTTGTATACCAATAATTTTATCCAGAAAAAGTTTTAGTAGTGTCAAAACTAGCAAAAGAATGAATAAACTTCTTATGAGAAGTAGCAAATCTGGTAATAGAAGTAAAAAATTTTCATAATCACTAGTGTTTCATTCAAAAATATATAGAACACATATATTCAATATATTAAATTCAAGATACTTTTACTCGTCGATAGGTGACCAATCATTATATGCTACACCACTTAAATATCCAATTATTGATTTTACTTCGATACTTCACACTCATTTAGAACAGAAACTTGACAATTGTGGATTCATGGACAAATTTTACGATTATGGATTAATTTAACCAACTTCTACTTGCTTGTTGGGAAAAAATTTGGCCGTAATTCGTTTTTTGATAAATGATTTTTTCTTGGTTTTCTATTTCTGAACAAGCTCAATTGAGTTTATAGGCAAAAGCAATGCGAAAGGAAAATAAAAGAAAAAAAACATTCATCACAGGTAATTGGTAGTGAAGGCTAAATTTATAAATCTAGTAAATAAGAGGATCTTAATGAAATCATAGAAGTTGAAGTTTATTTTAAGAACCATAATGTTGAAGTTTTCTTCAAGATACAGATCAATAGGACTTATAGTTTAGATTTTAATGATTGAATGAGATGATTTTGAGCTGTCCCGAACGTATACTTTAATTTTCAATCGTACAACTGGCACTAAATTTCCCAATAAAATGAAGATCAATAATTTAACCATGTAACTATCGTACTAATCCACTGTAGTACATACCTTACTATATATACGTAGTTGAATTTAAGCAACAAAATATTTCGCTATAGCTTTTGCTGTGGTATATATGTATATTACGATTGCAAAAATTATTGGCATATTCTAAATATCTACATACAATACAAAAATAAAACTCAAATAACAACTTATATTATCAATGAATCAATCTTTAAACAGACTTATTTGAAAACTGTATTGAATATGAAAGATATAAGAGCAAAGAGAAGAATGATTATTTTTAAATTTACTTTTGTACTCGTAACTCAGTTGGTCATAAAAATTAAACAAGGCTAATAAATTGGCAAAATTCATCTTGTATTTTAAACTTTATTTATAACTTTTAATCACAGACCAATTTGATTTAGCACATCTCGTACATCGCCACGAAATACATTTATTATACAACATTGCAAAGCTTGAGTAAGTTTATAGCAATTAAAATATTATTATTACATTATCATTTTCAATGTTACAAAATTTCAATTTCATTACCAAATTTCTAAAGATTAACTAAAAATGTTATATACATTAACTGATAAGCTTATGCAAACGCGTCAGTGCGTTTCCTCGCTGATATGAAGCAATAGTTTTAAGTAAACAAATGACTTAAAATTTGACGCATAATTTCCAGTGAATCATACTGACGCGGTTTAACTGTATAACGTAAGCACGAGCTTCACCATACAATATCAAAGTCACATGGTTTTCAAATATTTATAAATGTTGTATTTCGCTAAACAATAACGTAATTATAATTGAACGGTCCTACACAAATCCTCAATCAAAATAAATTCGTATCTTTCGTCTAATACGAAATTTGAAGAAATAAATTTAAAAATAGCGTACATATATTTTAATAAAATAATTCGACAAAAAAAAAAGAGATATAAAAATTAACATTAGGAAAAATACTAGTATGTGCCGGTTAACACATTGTGTGTTAAATTAAATTAGTTTGCTTTATCTAATTTAGTAAAATATTATGTATATTTGTTTGTTAAAGTCATTTTATTTTAATTATTGCATCATATAATACAATTTAAGATTAAAGTTAGACTTATTATATGTTTACGTCTCCTGATATGGCCGGCCACATACTTGCTCATATTGTACTTTTTACATTCCTAAGATTTTATCTACACACACTTACAAAATAAACTAACGTAATCTCTTGCATTACGGAATTATAATTACATAATTGAAACAATTATAAAAATTGTAAATGAAACGGAAATTGCTACTCAATTTTATCTATCAAATTCGTGCTAAATTACTATACCATATACCTCGGGAGTATTTAAATAATTTTGATCCAAATGTTAATAAATAATACAAATTTCCTATAAATGCATGCTAGTTTGTGACATAATCGTACATCAAAGTCTACGTTTAACTGAAACAGTTAGATCTATAATGATTAAATATTTGAAGTTTAAATTAAATCCTCGAGGCGCACCATATTACTATATAGTAATCGTCACAATGTAAGCAACTGATTTAAATTGTGCTAATTGCTTAAGACAACACTACGGTTCAGTCATGTTAATCATTCATGATGTAGATGCAAACTACTAAACAAAGCGAAAGACAACAATTTGAAAATACTTGGTGAATAAATTACGTCGAATGTGGTTGGGAAATAATGGATCTCACGTGGCTACACTACTATCTTCCAAAATAACTTAAGTTTTAAAATCGCAACTTGGATAAGGAAATTAATAAATGAAGGGCAATCAAATTGGTCGACTAAATGTGATTTATTGTAGAGAAATGTTCCTATTGTTTAGCTTTTCTAATTATGACATACAATTATAATATAATCTATCTAATTATCACCAAAAATGTGTTAATTACATTTGTTTGCTTTATCATATAACATTTCTTAGTAAAGGCAATAAAGAGTATAATTGTGGTCGTGTTTAAAAGGAGCGCAATTCACAATAAATCGACCTTTCTTCTATCGAGATCTAATTGTCCATGCCAAGTGAGGCTTCCTTTTGTAAGTAGAATGAGAACTCAACGATGTGCATAATTCAGCATAATGCCCAATATTGAAGAAATGTCACTGTCGAAGGTTGCTACTGGCTAATGTTTTTAACTTCCATCAACCTTCTAAAGTGATTCGATGAACTCTGAGTCGTATTTCGCAATTTGGTCTTTCGGCTATCATTTTGTAACACAGTATCTGAATCACAAAACTCGTTATAACGCGAAGATGATTGGAATTTTCAAAAAGAAGGACAACAAAATGCATTACAACTACGACAGAATAACAAAGATGATGGGGAACTTCGAAACAACCTTAGTGAACATATCGCCTTATACGTGCATATGATATTTTTTCATATGCATATGAACATATCGCCTTATACGTGCATATATGACTGCTTGCAAAGGATCAGAAGAAGATTTGGACGCAATCTGTTAATGTTCACCTTTTAACGTAATAATTGATTCTGGAGACAAGTGGAATGTTGAAAGTCATATGAAAACGATGATACTAAAGGAACTAATGTGACAATTTCGTTTATTAATAAGTTATCAATTAGTCATCTCTAGAAAAACCTTGTCGTTAAAAAAAATCAAGACATGTTTAGATTTTAGTACTTCTATAAGAAAGAAATCTACAATTAATGCGTGAGTTTAGTCTCCGTTCCAACATTCATCTTTGATATTCATAAAGCTTTTATAATACAAAACCTTTAATTGAAATGGAACCTTTTGTTTAGGTTGGTAATTCCGTTAAAGATATATCCAAGTTCAAATAGATTTGTCAACCGTAATGATGAACTTAATTACCAAAAAATATATTATGAGTTTTATCGAAGTTTCAACCGGAAATGTCGATTTTTTTGATAAATTATTTTTGTTATAAAAACACTGTCTGTGACATAAAGGTAAAATACATGTTAGCTTTAGTAAAGAACAAACTTAAAAGGCATTTTTTATTTGACAACAGACAGCTGATTTCACCATGACACAATGCTTGTAAATAATGCAAATGTTATTCAAAAATGATAATCGTGTTTCATCTCTTCGAATAACTAGAAAACGCTTTAGGTTAACACTTTTCCAATTTAATTGACAATGAGCAACTACAAAGACATCATTCAATGGCCACCGAAGAACCCCTTGATGCTATACATCGTAATATTTTGAAGATGATTCGACTGTAACGATTCCCCATCGTTTAGGTTAATTGTACATATTTCTATTAACTTTATGAAAAATGAAGCTTACAAAAATTGATAACCAACATTCACTGTTTGATATGATTTATACATACACACATATATATAAATAGTAAATCTGTAAAGGAACTCAATTTCGATTCATAAATACAAGTATAATGGGATTGCTTACAGTCTAAAAAATATTATTTTCTTATATTTCACAGCAGACTGCATGTCTCTAGACTTTTGGTCACAGTCACTTATATTTAGATTACAAAATTATGCAGAAGGACAACTAACTGGTATAAAAGTTTCGTTTACAATACGAAATTTAAATGTCTATACTAATCCAATAAAGTTTAAAAGCGACAGAATATGTTAAAATATGTGAATTAATTATCATGATTGATTTTAAATAACTAAATTTAAATATAATTTTGTTAATTGTGCCATATACAATAGTTACCTACTTTCACTCATTTTACACAAGACATGAATCGTTTTTAAACTATAAAACGCCAGATGATTTCATTAAATTATTAAATATTAAAATATTATAAAATACTTTTTAATTTTACAACTTCCGTGGTTCTGTAAACAGTAATATATTATGAAATGAAATAAAAAATTGTTATATGAGTGTAAGTCTAGCAAAATGAGAAGATCACACTAGCGGAGTAAAATATATGTATGTATACATATTTTATAATATCACGTGACTATTTCTATAAATGTAAATGTAAGTTGTTTCGAAAATGAATGTTTGATAGTGCATTTATCAATATAAAGATTTTTCCAATAAGAGGTTTCATTTTGATATTTAAAAAAAACGAGTATTTTTAATCTCATCGAAATCAATGAATATTTAAGGTATGCCTCACATCCGTGCAGCACCACATCCTTTTCATGTAATTTCCATAACCAACTCACACAATTGCGGCAGTATGTTCTCGATAACTTTATGAATTCCTTTTTTAAGGTTTTGAATCGATTGTGGAGCTTTGACATAGACCTTATGTCACCTGTGGCCCCAAAGAAAAGTCTAAAGGTGTTAAATAACAAGATCTCGGTGGCCAGGAAACTTTTTTCTAAAACAGTGTGGCACGTAGCGCCGTCTTGCTAAAAATAAACGTCGTCCACATAAATTTCTTCCAATTCCGGCGATAAAAAGTCATTAATCAAAAACCATCATTCACCGTAACAGTAGCACCAGACTCATTTTCAAAAAAGTATGGTCCAATCACACCGCCAGCCTAAAAACCGCACCAGACAGTGATACGTTAAGGATGGAGAGGCTTTTCAACAATTATTCTTCGTTTTTCTGGCAAAAGAATAATTTCTGCTTATTAATGTAGTCTCCGAGATGAAAATGGAATCATCATTGTAAATGATTTTTTAATCATTTTGATGCATTTTAAGGGCTCAATCAGCGAAGATACGACGTTTATGGTGATCAACCGGCTTGAGTTTTGTGTTAACTGGACTTTAAAATCCTTAAGACCTAAGTCTTTGTGCAAAATACAATGTTTTTTTTTTTTTTTTTTTTTTTTTTTTTTTTTTTTTTATTATATTATTGAAACTAGTCTTTCCAGACTAACCATCAATTTACATCTCAATTCTTACAAACTAAAATATAATGTGGTCACTGTAGATCCAGCGATGCACAGTGCCTGTTCGTTGGTAGGTAGCTGCTCACATACTAACGAGCTCGAAGGGTTTGGTTCTTTTAAGTCTCCTAACCAAATGTTCATTATCCAGTAGCCGAGAGGCTTCCGCATTGACATGTTCCATTAGTCTCGATTCATGCTTCGATGCAAATCGTTTTATTTCGAGTTTTATATCTGGAATCTCCAAATCACGATGCAAATCACTATTTCGAATGTACCAGGGTGCATTGACTATACTCCGAAGTACCTTATTCTGGAAGTTTTGTATAAGTTTAATGTTAGTATTTTTAGTACAGCCCCAAAGCTGAATGCCATATAGCCAAATCGGCTTAAGAACCTGATTGTAAATCAGTATTTTGTTGCATATGCTTAATTTTGACCTTCGCCCAATTAGCCAGTACAATTGTCTATATTTAAGATCAAGCTCTTTTCTTTTCTTCTTCACATGCTCTTTCCATTTAAGTTTAACATCCAGAGTCATACCCAAGTATTTAGCAGAGTTCACGTTCGGCACCATCACATCGTTTAAGCTGATTGTCGGCGGATTAACCAATGATTTATTCGTAAAGTTGACATGGGCAGATTTTAATTCATTGAGTTTGATTTTCCATCGCTTGGTCCACTGGTGAATTTCACCACTTGCACATTGAAGTTTATTCGCCGCTTCTTCCACAGTTTGCTCTGTTGATAGTATCGCGGTGTCGTCAGCAAACGTTGCTATGCTTACGTGGTCGGGCTGTGGTATATCACTTGTATATAGTAGGTAAAGGACTGGACCTAGAACGCTGCCTTGTGGAACACCTGCCCTTATCTCTCTCAGTTCAGAATACTCATCTTCTTGTCTTACTCTAAAAAGCCTTTCAGATAAATATGATCTCAAAAGATCAATATATGGCCCCGGAAGCATAGCATTAAGTTTATGTATTAAACCCTCGTGCCATACCTTATCGAAAGCTGCTGCCACATCCAGAAATAAGGTCGAACAAATTTGTTTTTCTTCTAACGCCTTTTCTATAATGTCTGTTATTCTGTGAACCTGATCAATTGTAGAATGTTTGCATCTAAACCCAAATTGGTGACCCGGTATTAGGTCTCTACTTTCTATTATTGGCTTCATTCTCTTCAAGAGTAGTCTCTCCATTAGCTTTGAAATGATAGGGAGCAGTGATATCGGACGATACGATTTAGCTTCATTAGGGGGTTTACCTGGTTTCGGTAACATAATAACTTCCGCAACTTTCCAGGCCGAAGGAACATGTCTTAATCTAATAACAGCATTAAACAAGTAAGTTAGTTTAGCGATAGCTTTCTTTGGTAGTTGCTTTAAAATTTCTCCCGTTATAAGGTCATATCCAGGTGCCTTTGCTGACTTCAGATTGAATTGTATTTCACTGGTAACTTCTTTTTGGGTTGTTAGAGGAATTCCACCCTCATAATTGCTGCTTTCATTTTCGATTATAATATCCGATTCAATCTCATTCGGTTTGAAAATATCAGCCAAATGGTTAGCAAATTCTTCAGCTTTTGCTTTGTTATCTCTAGCCCACGAGCCATCATTTCTCTTAATAGGAGGGATTTGCGTAATAGGGGATTTTATACTTTTAGTTGCCTTCCATAGTGAGTAGTTCGTATCTTCATCAGCGGTCAATTTTCCCAGATACAAAGAAAACGATTTTTCATTTAGCTTCTGAATTTCTCGCTTAAGCTGTTGTGATTTATTATTTAGAATCGTCTTATCAGATGGACTCCTTGTTTGTTGCCATTTTCTCCTAGCTTTTCTTTTTTCTAAGACAAGATTCCGAATTTCTCTTGGGTAACTTTTACCAATGGTTTTGGATACTGTTCCATTAGTATTATTCCAAGCGGTAATCTGAATGATATCGGTGAAATTTTCTACCTCTTCTTCTAGATCCTGAATAGTTTTTAGTCGTGTTTGTAAGTTAATCTTGTTTTCTACTTCAGATCTGAAGCTCGCCCAATCAGTTGTTTTATTGGCAAGAGTTGGTCTCGTTTCCTTTCTAATTATCTTGTCGCTTAAGGAAAGTATCACTGCAGAGTGATCAGAGTCCATATCTGAATTATCCTCTACTTCAATAAAATTTGATGAAACTTGTTTTGATATAAAGAAATCCAGTAGATCAGGAGTTTTACCTGCATCCGTGGGCCAATATGTTGGCTTGCCAGTGGAATGGACGTTACATCCCATTTCTACTATTGCATTTTTAAGTTCGTTACCTTTGGTTGTTGTAAGCCTAGAACCAAAATCAACATGCTTTGCATTAAAATCACCCCCTAGTATAAATCTACCATCGAACTGTTGTAGGATATTCAAATAGTTCGGTTTCTTCAGGTTATATCTAGGTGGACAATACACTGATCCTATCTGAAGGCGTTGCTTGGTAGATGTAATTTCTACTATGGTAAGCTGGGTTTCGGGTAATTGATAATGCTGGCATTCACGGTGTTTAATATAGTTTTTTATTATATAAAATTAAAATACAATGTAATGTCGTTTTTGGAATGTTTAATTCAAAAGATCGACGAGGAATCGACAAACCCGACTAATTGGTACCAATTTTATGATGACAGCTTCACAATTGACAGATTCCCAAATAGCAGACTATTCAAAATGAAACCTCTTATTGCAAAACCCTTTACATCCTATCAATAAGGGTATCCCATAAAATAAAATAATTTAATTACCAATGAGAACCTTCGATAAAACTTGTAATGATCTTAAATTTTATTTAACACGCAATATTATTTACAACTTGATTAATTTACTGTGAAATATTAGCTTTCTTGTATATTTATTCCAATGTTATTCAACTCATAACAAATTAGAAAAATGAATAAATTTTGAAAAGCTTAGATGTATGAAGACGTCAAATGATGAAAATTCTACCGAGGTTATATTGTGACATAATTACAAATTTGTAAATACATAGTTTAGTACAGTGTGTATGCTGTAAGAAGATGTTTTCAAATACTAAAAATATTATTAAAGAATATGTATAATATTAATACAAAGCGATTTGATTTTAATAGCCTTGAATAATAGTTCAATTAATTAATGATATGTGTAAATATTGTAAAATGATACTACTTGACAATTAATTTTGAAAGTAACAATTATTTTTATATGTTAGCATTGTTTAAAAAATGATATATAACTAATGATATTTATTAAATAGAAACAAATTATATTCAAAGGAATTTATTAAATCTTACTTTGATTACTAATTTTTCGATACCCAAATTAATAGTTATAGCCAGAATTTTCTACGTCCAAAGGGTTATGCTAGACCACAATGAAAGATCATTTTAAACAAATTACTCTGTATAAATGTGGCTTTGAAGCTCTCGACCACTCTATAGTCCAGATCATAGTTTACTCTTCTAGTGATTTTTCCAATTTCAAAAGTTAGAAAAACAATTACCGGGTCGAATAATTTTCAAATAATGATGAAGTCGCTGCTGAAAGCTAATTTGAAGACCAAAACAAAAAAAATTTTTGTAACCACTTGAATAAATTATTTGAAAGTTGTAAGAAACGCTGATATATTAAAAAATATAATATATCATCAATAATATTATTTAAATAGTAATAATTATGAGATAACGATTGTAATGCCATTATAAATATTAGATTTCTATAGTTGTAGATGTCACTATTACACTGTCTGTTTAATATTTATAGCATTAAATAACAATTATTTAGATTTCTTCTATTATTTTGTTCATGGTCGTACAAAACACATATTTTTAAATTACTATTTATAGTAATAGTAATCGAGCAATATTTTCTTAATCGTCTGTTGTCATAATTATGTATTACCTTTACTGATGTGTCAAATCTCTCCTTGTAAATAATTGTCTTCAAACAATACACCTCATAAAAATATAAATCATTTAGATTTAAATGTACCAATTATTATTGTCAGTTTAATTCACAATTTACACGATCAGCCGCATTAACCATAAGCAAAATGTAAAATACTAAGAATATTTTTTGTTACATCTAGACACTCATCGAAAATGTATTTTTCTTTCACTCTTACATCTAGACACTCATCGAAAATGTATTTCAAGTTAACTGAATTAGTAACTCAGTACATAGAATAGCACATTTATGTTTTTTGTCTTACAAACTGAAATCGTAATATCTAAAGCTGAGTTCATACTTCGATTTCTTTGTTCATTCATTCGTTCAGTAACTTTGTTTCGACGATTCATACTATGCTTAAACTTCAGAACGATTCTCGAAACGATTTTGTCAGTAACTAAAATAAATTAATCCCATTGGTATGCAAGTACACATTATATGTATTCTGTTTTCGAATAATAATGGCTGTTATTTGCTTCTTTTTCGTTTTGGTGTCATATTATCTCTTTTACTCAATGTTCGTTCAAACAAAAAGTTAAAGTTAAACTATCTCTTGCGACAAAATGTAGGAACAAAAAATTGTCATTTTGGATCACGACGATTAGCCGAAAAAATTGTTTGAATTAATGAATGAACGAAGAAATTGAAGTATGAATTCAGCTTAACTGCCTCATTTTTTATGAGGCAATTATTTTTATACGTGTGTATCGTTTATTGTACGATACTTGAAACTTAATTTAATCAAAAAATGTTAATTATGTATTTAACATTATTAATTTATTTATGCTTATTCTATTTCTATCAACTGTCGTATGGAATTATTCTCCATCGCTATCACATCATAAACTATGTTACATGATTTGTATTATTAATTATTTTTAATAATTAATAAAATTTAAATAAACAGTTTATTTAATTTAAAATACTCTCAACATTAGACTTAATATTCAACGATCAACCAAAACAGTAAAAAAATAAAAAAAAATTATAAATAAATAAAATAACATTGTCTCTTATACTTGTTGTTACTAAAGCATATAAAGTACAAACAAAACTTATAGTAACCATGATATCTTGTTTAAATATTGTGTGAAAATGATGCCCAAGAGATTAAATTACTATTCTAAAATGTCTCACATCGTGAAACTTATTGAAAAAATATCCGAAATGTGACATAGGTAACCTAAAATAAACTGTAACTTTCAAAAATACCAAAATACAAAAAATTTGCTAGATTTGAGGATGTCTAGGATAACGAGCAGGACTAAAATACATTTTTGTATTGGATATAATTTTAATTAAGAAAAAAAGTCATCCGAACTATCTATCTATCGTTCATAAATTATACGAAATAAACCAAGAAAATGCTGCAAAGTTCAAAAATTAAAGAGAATACTGTATACGTCATTCAAATATAAATTAATATAGATTTGGCAAAGAATATCAACACAAATATTTTCGCTGTGATGTTTTGCGGAATATACGCAATTCAATCAGTTTATTTTTTATTATTATTTCATTTGAGAAATATTTTTTCATACAATATAACAAAAATTCTTGCTTCTAAGACTCATAATATGCGTTCATGGCATTCAGAAAAAATTAATTATGTATCTATAATACTTAGATAACATATCGATTGGCTAAATGTTACAATTAGAAGGAATAAAGAATAATCAGAAATTCAATAATGGATTATTCAATCGAATCATAAAAATTAATATTGCAAGTGGATTACACTACTAATTATCTAGTCAGATTTAAGGGACAATAACTGAGGAACATTTTACTAGTCAGTCATTAGTAGTGAAAAACTTAAAATTGGTTAAGAACCGAATTGGAATAAATCAGCAACTCCTAAACACAAAAAACAGTATTTTGTTGGTCACTGGAAAAGTAATAGGAATGAAAATAATGCTCAATAAAACGACACGGAATAGTTTATATAATTTATGTCACAGTTGTCATAGAAATTGCCAAAAATATTCAAAAATATATCAAAATATTTGATTATTTTGTGGATTTAAACACAGCAACAACTAGAAAATTAAATTATTCCAAAACCTACTGAAAGTTGGAATGAAACCATTCATTCCGGAATGAAATTATATGGCATTGTTGTTGTACGATTGCCGATTTTAAACACTGCCAATAAACCAGAAATATTGGTTGTTTTCCTATAAACAAACAATGAGGTTTTATTAACGAAGGAGTTATTCTAGTACATTATCAATTTAATCGACATAGCTTTTGGTTTTGATTACATGCTAACGCTCCATATTGCTGGAACTACATACTTATCCCGAATATCAGGTATTAAACAAAAGAAGAAATTGAAACATCTCAAATTTAAAATTTATGTTGAAGCAAAAAATTAACATAAACATGTTACCGGGGGTTAAGGTTTAGAATTAGCCTTGATGCTAGTGGTTCAGAAATATTAATTAAAAATTTAAATTTCGAGATCGCACTGGATTAAAATTTCAACTCCGCAATCACGAATCGACATTTGCTGGAAATTTTGAAGCCTGGATGGCATTTGTATTTGAACGAATTCGAACAGTAGAAATGATATCACACTCTTACTGTAAGAATATTGTAGGTATTATTCAGAGTTATGCATTTGCAGAAATGAGTGTATCCTGCTGACTGCTAAATAATATAACAAATAAATTGTTTTGGTATAAAAAAACAAATGTACACAAAAGTGAAATAAATATTTTGAATATGCCATAGTTATCTACTTAGACATTTATTACACTGACGTAGAGTGATATATTCAAGGAATCTAGTGTTATTTTATCTAAGATAATATAAACATTAAATAAGCTTAAATTCCACATCAACATATTGATCACTTTTGTTAGTTATCAAGTAATTTGTTATTAAAAGTGTTGCAGTACCGGAAATAACATTGAAAATACAAAAACTTCATAATTACCTTAATCATCTAAAGAGACACAACCGCAAAGTTGTATCTTAAGTGTTTTAACCGTGTCTTAATTTAGTTTGACTTCCTATTTCATAGTTGGATCCTATACGTATTAATGGTAAAGTCAGATATTATATAATATCAGAGAATACCGCGCTTATGTCGCCAGTTGTAGCTTAATGGTTAAGAGCATTTCTCATCACGCCGCGGTCTTGAGTTCGTTTCCCGCCGTTGAGCAAAAAATTAACAAGCAACCGGATGACATAAAAACGCGATTGTGTGTAAAAACATTCGTTGGGCTGACCACCTATAATGTGCACCAATCGTTAAAAAACTGGTTCGTAAGGTCTCAGCTGAGACGCGGTAAAGGCCGTTTACGGCCTCTAAGCCATAGAGAGATACGGCGCTTATTAAGACATAGATAATAGAATATTAAATAAGCTCCATATTTATTTATCAGAGATAACTATTTATGTACTTATTATATCATTAATAAATGTTATGACGCGTATGTCAGTTTATTCGAATAGTTTGACGAATTTACTGATTACTCTTCAAATTAAAATAAAAACATGATGCCTTAAAATGGTGATACATTAATGGGAGGTTTATTGTATTATGTATAATCTGTAAACATAACAAAATAGTCTATAGATTAGTTATTCTATAAATTAATACATTAGTCACCGGCTGTAACTTATTAGACAAGGTTCTCATCAAGCAGCGAGTTTTATTCGCGCCGTTTAATGAATAATTCAAAATTGTGTAAAAAAAATCTGGGTAAAAGCCTCAATTGTAGACCAATTTGAATAAGTTGAGACGTGAAGTTGAAAATTATGTAATAGTTTAAAAATTTTCATTCGAAAAGGCCATAATTAGCCATATAACATAATAGCCCAGACAGCAAACAATCGTTCACTTAATGAATAAGGGTATATCCGATTGAAAAAAATACTGTTATAAAATATTTAGAAAGTAAGAGGAAGGTGAACAGAAAATGAGTAATTGATAATCTATAATGTAGTATATACAAATAATATACGAAGACGAAGGAGAAGTCTGGTAAAAATGAGATAAGGAATGATATTTCGGACAGTTTATTTTTCATTTATTTAGCCTAACGTTTTTCCAATTTTTTGATCTCTTTCTTAAATTTTTAAATATTTCTATAATCCTCTAAAATAGGCGTTTGTTGCATCGATGATCTCCTCATTAGAGCCGAATCTCTTTAATTCGAGCCATTTCTTCAAGTTCGGAAACAGGAAATAGTCTGGAGACTATGGGGATGTGGAAGAAATTCGAAGCGTAATTCATGAATTTTGGCCATGGCAACAACACACGTGTGCACCAGTGCACGTTATCTTGATGGAAGAGAAATTTTTCTTCGTGATTGTGGCGCCCTCTTGCATTTTTACCAAACTTGTGACTCGGCCCTCGCACCAAGAGTAAAAAAAATGAGTACGCAACAGTAAGAAAAGTGACTTAAACACTAAAATATCGCGAACAGCTCAAGTATTTTGCCATTATGAATTCATTACTTTTCGATAAAAAGTTAAGCTAAAATAACCGATTGTGCAGGCTTCAGATTAAGCATAATGATAGAAAGGTCATTTTCTCTGTTTTGAAATACACATCTTGACATTTAAAATGATTATTTCGCTATTATGAATCTTATTGAGAAATGATAAATAATTCCACTGGTTACTGAAATTCCCACCATAAAAGTATGACATATAATGCATTTCGTTGTATATTATCCTTTAATGTATTTATAAGATAAAATAATATCAAGATCCCAATCTGTTACGTTATGTTAAAAATCTTTGAAATTTGGTAAACAACACGCAATAATAAACAATTATCATTTATTATAACAAACTTATTTCGATGTTAATTAAACCTGATTTCCTGAAAAATATACTGACAAAATCTCAAAGCAGGATAAAAATATAATTTTTCTTAAAGTGCGAGAGAAATAAAAAACATTTCCAGTATTAAAAATTTATTCAGTAAATCAGTACTGAATAAATGTTTATGGTTACTGAGAAAATTATTATAGCAGTACTGACAAAATATATCAAGCGAAGTATTTTTATTCTGTACTGGAAAAATATTTTATACGAAAAAAGTGTATATAGATGAGAAATCGTTTGAATGGCGACATTATGAAGCATTTTATAGTAGTTATTTTATGGTCAATTGATAATTTTAACATTTCGTTTTCGTGTCATTCATCTTAATTCATTGTGAAAATAATTTAAATAATGAATAATTATGTTAAGTTTATTTTTTTTTTAAATTTATTGTTGTAGAGTCAAAATGTTTTTTGTCTTATTTTTTCAGAAACAAAAAAAAATGTAATTTATTGGTCATGTTATTAGCATCTGTCAAAATATATCCACTATAAAAAAATTAAAACACGATCTCTTTCACTCTAATGATATTTTTAATTCTTTTCTCACTTTGATTTTTTCAGTAAAAAATACTGACTAAATATTTTTCATATTGGAAATCAAGGAAATTGACAAATACAGAAATATTTAACTTTTCGTACAAAAAAAAACGTAGCTCCTAAATAATATCTTTTCCTAAACGATCTGCAATATTAAAAGCAATAAACATTGATGATAGAATACCTTATTGTTGTTAACGAAATTATTTTGGATTGTGTAAATAAGTGCTAATTCGATTTTTCGCTATAAAACCATGAACTGTAACACACTTTTAAAGTTTGAAATATTTAAAGCTTTGGAGTAAAAAAACATTGATCGAGCAAATGGCGCAGTTGTTAAAACTGTGGCAGTTAGATAAAGTCACGGTGCAAAAAAGATTTTTCATCGGTGGTGGGAATGAAAACATTTACGACTCTCTGTTGAAGTGCAGAATCATTAGGTCGGAGCACATTCCATACCAGTACTATAGGTTGGAATGGAGTTCAGTTATGTGCAGATGGTTCTACGTAAGTCAGACCTATGCCGTACGTTCACGATTGCCAGGGGCATAGCGAACCTTGATATCTGCAGATATATTTCGTTTTGGATTCGTTGATTTTGAGACCAACGGAAGCTGAACATTGTTCTAGTGGATCAAGTATCTCTTTCAGATATCATTTGCACATACAAAAAATGAATTGGATTGTCGTAATAAGATATTGATTTGAGGTGTTTAACTTTTACGAAGAATGTATTCCCACATTAGATTAAAATAATTAATAAAATGAAAAATAATTTGAGAATAAATTCACCCAAAAGAAAAAAAAATTAATTAGATGTACGAAATTTTCTTTAAGAGCGATTTACATGGTTCAATCTATTTTGATCGCAAAGTTAAACGTCAGAAGTTAGCATCTATCAAAGCAGTCTTTATACCAAAAGTTTAATACGATTAGCTAACCAATTATATCTGAAAATACTTTGAGCATAACATAAAAATTGATCAGTTGTGTTCAATGCCCGCCTTGCATGCAATCAACGATTTTTGCGGAAAAAAACAAATGAAACGAGATAGCGCAATTAAATTGTCTGGGTACAAATAGAGACGAAACGATGAGAAAAAATATTTTTAAATTTTAGTGTTGTCCTACACTTACACACAATCGTTTAAATTAGTCTATCCCGCTTCAATTGTCTGCATTTCCAAGTCATTGAATGTAAACCAGGCTTAACAACAAACTTAAGCAAACAAATTATGGACTGTGTCTGCACGGTATATGAAGTGTCAAAGACAGGGTCTCAGCAATGTTCTCCATGACAATTATATCATAAGATTACACAATCTTAATTTCAAATGTATTTTGATTAGAATTCAGATTAATGTTAAAGTTGACACAGGATACAACTAGTTATGTATACGAGAAATGTATTAGACGTTTGGCGAAAATGTACCGGGATGGATGTTGATGAATCCGAGGATGAAACTGAAGTTGATATTGTCGTTTGCAAAGGAAGCTACAAGCCTTCACTTGTAACTAGTCCACAATTAGAGTTTAACATCCAGCCTAGCCAGTCATGTTTCAGTAAGACGTAAGGATTTTAAAGACCATGAACATGCTGCATTATAGAACGTTATCACGTTGCAACTATAGCTTTAGTGTAAAATCAGGTGGTATTTTCACTTTAAATTGGCGATTTACCAATATAATTTAATTCATTAACAAGTCGAAATAAGATATGCAGCTAAGAAGAAAATCGTAAATTTTAAATATTCTGTGCCAAACAGAATTTGAACGGTCAGGTTATTCATATTTGGTGAAATTTTGTTATGAATTGTCTTAAATACATAACTCAAGAGAATTAGGTACCTAAATAAACCAATTTTTGGGGATCGTAAGCTTAACTCCAAACAGCCGAAAATTCGAAAAAAATTAGCTTGGGACACCGTTTCAAAACTATTTGCGTTGGTAGATTTCCTAGAAACACTATATTGTGTCATTGAATTTCAATTAATCGTTAAACAACACTTCTGAGAATTGCGTTCGCTTTTGATTTAAAATACCAAATCAAAAAAAAGTTATACAATCACGAAAATCGTTTACATAACCTTAAATTAAAAATAAACGGCATTAACATACATTGTGTTCGTCACATTCTCAACATGTACTAACCACTTATCTACCCCAAACGCGGTACAGGCCGTTTCGGAAATATCGAGCAACTGATAACAGAACTACTGATAACAATTTTCTAAGACATGAATCATTTAAATAGTAATAGTATTTTTATTCGAAAACCTATAAAACAATTTAATCGATAAATTTTTTTATAGCGAGACATACTTTATTGCATTCTAAAACGGAAACCTGCAAACATTCACTCACGTGTTAACTTTATAAATATGTACATATTTATCACCACTTTTCAATAAACACAATCTTAATCTTATATTACACATATTTGACATAATTACCTTATAGAATTTAATATAAAATCGAAATTCGTAATTTTATATAACCAATTTTTGTATCGACAAAAAGATTATTTGCAATTTAGATACACAACAAAATTGGCACACCTCTAGCAGTACTTTGATCTTAATAACTGGAATTATATAATATTTAATTGAAACAAGTATTATATATTAATATTGTTAATTAAATTAAAGTTATTTTCACAAAAATTTTCGCATAAACTTAAATTTTACCTTTACAGTTTTGGTGATATATTACACTAAATTATGACGTTTACTGAAAAGCACTGAACGGTATTTTAATACATTTGAGGGTGTGTGTGTGTGGATTTTATTGTGCCCCCAAACTGTCAAAAGGGGAAATTATAGAAAAGTTTTTTTATAAAATTTTATATATTTTGTTGGATTACAAAAAATTTAAATATTTATTCAAATAGAATTCAAATTTGTAACGTAATTTTTTTCGGTTTGAAGTTTGTTTGATTATATATTTGTGGGAACTAACTTGATGTTTTCAAATATTCGCAATAAAAGAGTTGCCAGATGGAATATATTGACAATTTAGCAATATAAATTGACAGTATAAATTTAAATAGTGGATCCTATAAACGTGGAGTTGATAAACTAATTAACGAGTCAATTATGTTAGTTTTGAAATTTGACTTTGCTTTGATTGTTCATTGTTTGATAAGAATAATAATGATAATAATTGCAGTAAAGAGATAAAAATGTGTTTATATTTATAAAATAGAATGACGCAAGGGTACAAAGTGATAGCATAAGATAGTATAGAAGTAAATGACTTTCTAATTTTGTTATCAGTGTATAGATACGTACTGCATGTATCATGTTCTGATTATATGACAAGCCTTTATTGCTGAAACCATGCAATTTATGATCGAACTTGCTTTGAACAACAACACGTCTAGGTGATTCAGAAACTAGATAATATTTTAAAAATACTTGAAGTTCAAACTGATTATATTTATCAGTTAAAGGACCAATTACAATATAATTTCCGTTGGACTTTCTAGTTGAAATAATCTCAGTACTGACTGGTACTGATATGGAAGTACTCCAACAAACGGGTAAAATGTTTTTTACATAACATTATAATCAGATGGTATCTCATATAAAATCCTGTAGGTAGAGAGATGCATGTTCCTTAAACATTTCGCATGAATAACAAGAACTTGATCCGTGTGATAGTGGCCCAAAAAGCTATGTTGATGGCACATACCGAGTTCTTTCAATTATTAGATCAGAAATTTAATGCGAATTCAAAGGCCAGCGAGTGCGCTGCTTCGGTTACGTTCTGCGTGCTGACCGAACCGAATGATAAAGCGTTTTTTGAACCGAGAGGCACCTTTCGGCAGACGAAGAGATCGCTGTCGGCAACGATGGTACCACGGTTTATCAGTGAAAAACCTCAACAGTAAAAAATGCCAACAAAATAGTAACATCGTACCTATCCAAAAACCTCAATGGCCTAAAAGTGCAAATTGTTGATATAGAGATAGCCTCAGAAACTTAGAATTGTATTTCTCATTGAACCAGATTGTTGCTTGGTGACTTTTTTACTAGATCTGACGGAAATCGGGTTAATTTATATAATAATATAGGTCCACTCGTCCCATAATAATATTCTTATTTTTATGGCTTACAGGCCATAAACGATCAACTGAGAACGATTGGTGCACATTGTTGGTGGTCAAACCCAACGTTTTTTTTACTGTTAATTTTTGATCAACGGCGAGAATCGAACTCGAGACCGCGGCGTAATGAGAAACTCTCTTAACCATTAAGCTACAACCGGCGACTACCATGAACCACACGTCCCATACCATAAACAAAATTGCGACCGAAAATCATGGAAGTACGATTTGATTTGCGATTGCTCATAAATTCAAAGAGGCATGTACATTATTTGCCTTCAGAACATCCACGTGTAACATCTCGGAGCCACATTGGTTATCTGTTAATTTCAGAAAGGTGTTGTTAATGACTTTAGATCGTATCGGTCTTAAAACAAAAACGCAGTGACCACTGCCAAATGAGTTTATAGTATATGGCAGTAATACAGTCACAATATTATACCAAAGTTAAGAATAGGCTATGAAATTTTTTATTTACTCTGCTCTTCGATAAGGTTTACAGTATAAAGATCGTCTTGCAAATGCATGCGAGTGAATGAAATACTTGATCTACTGAAGCAGTAGATGAAGTCTCAACATAAGCGAGTCAAAAACGAAACCTATCACTAATCGGTCCTGCTGAACAAAAAATTAAAAAAGGCGGAAATTATTCCAAAATTCAATGCCACTAGGGCCCACGATTCCAACCCACATACACTTAAAGATTAAAATATACCCAATCATGAATTTTGGTCAACCCAGGAATCGAACCTGACACCCTACTCCGTAGAGGAAGGAAGTAACACCCGTGGTAGAGGAAGTACAAGCACGCTACTTCTACCACGAAAGTCTTGCTGAAGTTTGCTTTATCAGCCAAGATAAAAAGTTCTGAACCTTACAATGGCCTGTCCATTTCAATAAACCACCTTATAATTGACGTTGATGGTGGCCCAGATAAATATTCCCTTCTTTAAAAACTAATTACAGAGGTGGTTCCGAGGTTGAATACGATGTATTCAATCGGGTTGAAAGAGCAATGTGCCCACTAACTACCAAAGTATAATAATATTACCTAATGACCCCTATGATACATTGATACCCATCTTAATTATGACAAAGGCGATACTTGACCTTGACGATATGATTTTTATGGCAAAGACGATACAAGAAATGCTTTAGCTGAAATTTGACCCGAAACAGTAATTTACTCTAAATTAATCATTGTTGCTATCAGAGTAAGTAGAAGTGGAACATAAAGCAATGTGACAATGTGCAAGAAATTGATCTTGTTGGAAACTACATAAGATTGAATGTTGAAGTGAGTTGTGAATAAGTTGGATGTATTTCAGCTTCAAAACAAACCACAATGTTGGCGTTGAACTGGTAATACATTTATAACGGAATTATTTTCGAAACTTAAAAACGTTATCGACATTTAGCTCTCTAACTGGGACAAAGATTAGAACGTGGAACATTTGTACCTTTTCAGATATGCTTGTAAATAAAAACAACAAAAGTATCCATCAGAGGAGAATATATTGAAAATATTTCACTCATTGTTGGTTTATGTTATTAGATTAACACCGTCACCAATTCATTACCAGCATAAATCGACAATTCGATACAACATTCAAATGTTTCAAATCAAAGGAGACCTTAACAATTGTACGAGCTAGAGAGATATTACTCACTTAAACCCTATCCAAAAAATGCAGGCTCTTATAATCAAATATATTATAACTCCTACGTCATGGACCAAGAGGCCGAATCGTTCCTACATCTACCCTATTATTATAGTCTGCCCTGAAGAGAGCTGAGTATCGCAATCTTCCAATTGAATTCGACACAAAAAAGTTTTTGATATGATTTGGACATTCTGAATTCCAGAATAATATTCCGGATGATGCGGACGAATCACCATAAGCTTTACATCTGAAAATGTTAAACGAATAAAGCCAATATTTTGGGTGGGTCGCCAGGCATACCATACATCCTATCTTATTCGATTTGGAAATTAACAATGAATCGGTCATGTGTTAAGAAAGATAGATGCCGAGTGGTACAATATTATAAATAACCTAGGGCGCTCTCGGCAAGTTTTTCGAAATATACCGAAAAATTTCTGTTCCAGACTACCATAAATGAATGAAGTGCCTACTGTACATGCTTGAATATCAAATGATATAACCTAAAAACGAATTTTTGGCTGTGAACGTGTTAATATGTGTAAACCAAAGAACAAAAATACAACATGGAAGAGCTACATGTGAAATAGTTTCGCTATTCTCCTGTAGGTTATAATCCAACTGTCAAAAACTTTATTAATTTCTTTTTCTCTACCCGTAACCTCGTGTTAACGTGGTAATAGTGCTGTGACTCAAAATATTTATTATTTGTGGTATCCAGCCGTAAAATACTTCAAAATGAGTCTATATAATTTCAAGAAAATTATGGTGGTTCCGCCAGCCAAGGTATGCCCCTTTACAATATTCTACTTTGAAATATTAAATTGTTATGAAAATCCTAACCCCAAAATTTTATCTTTCGATTAATAGGACTTTATAGATATTATGTTATCTAAAACACAACGAAAAACGCCAACAGTTGTACATAAAGGCTATAAAATATCCCGTATTCGTGCATTTTATATGAGAAAAGTCAAGTTCTCACAGCAATCGTTCCACGACCGTTTGACGCAGATCATCCAAGATTTCCCAAAGCTTGATGATGTTCATCCATTCTATGCAGATTTAATGAATGTATTGTATGACAAAGATCATTACAAATTAGCGTTGGGTCAATTAAACACAGCACGTCATTTAATCGATAAGTATGATAATTTATAATAAATTTATAATTTTACAATATTAACTAATCGATTAATTTTAGCGTATCGAAGGATTATGTACGTCTGCTCAAGTATGGAGACTCGTTATACAGATGTAAGCAGCTCAAAAAAGCCGCTTTAGGTCGTATGGCAACAATTATGAAAAGACAAGCATCAAATTTAACATATTTGGAGCAGGTTCGACAACATTTATCTCGTTTACCATCGATTGATCCCTACACCAGAACTATCATCATTTGTGGTTTTCCCAATGTTGGAAAATCAAGTTTTATAAATAAAATCACTCGGGCTGATGTTGAAGTGCAACCTTACGCATTTACCACAAAAAGTTTATACGTTGGTCACACAGACTATAAATATTTGAGATGGCAAGTAATTGATACACCCGGAATATTAGATCATCCGTTAGAAGAACGTAATGTTATTGAAATGCAGGCTATTACTGCATTGGCCCATCTTCGCGCTTGTGTTCTTTATGTAATGGATATTTCCGAACAGTGTGGTAATACAATTGAACAGCAAATTCAATTGTTCGAAAGTATCAAGCCACTCTTTGCTAACAAACCATTATTGGTTGTTTTAAATAAGATTGATATAATTGAGTTGGAAAATTTATCGCCCGATCGTCGTCAATTAATTGCAAAATTAGAAGACGATAGTTCAGTCACTTTGATGCAAATGTCAACTGCTAGCGAAGTGGGTGTATCCGAAGTTAAGAACGAAGCTTGCGAACGTTTGTTATGTTTCCGCGTTGAACAAAAGATGCGTACGAAAAAGGTTGATGGAATTTTGAATCGATTACACGTTGCAGTACCTAAGGAGCGTGATGAGAAAGAACGGCCTCCTTGTATTCCCGAAGCTGTTTTAGAACGTAAGATGGCTATGGCAGAACAAGACCAAAAACGTAAACGTAAATTAGAGAAAGAACTTATGGAAGAATTGGGTGATGATTATTCGCTTGACCTTAAGAAACACTACGTCACAATACCGGAAGAAGAACGATACGATGTTATTCCCGAATTCTTGGAAGGTCATAATCTAGCTGATTATATTGATCCTGATATATTCGATAAATTAGAAGAATTAGAACGGGAGGAAGGTTTGCGCGAAGAAGCGGGCACGTATAATCCACCCGATTATACACTTGATGATACAGTTAAGGAAATTCGTGAAATGGCTAAACAGATCCGATTGAAACGTTTTGAATTGCGTGATGATCGAAGATTAGATAGTAAGAAAAATAAATCAGTTATTCCACGAAACAAAATACCACGAGTTCGTGATCGTAGTGTTAGCAAATTGAAAAAATCGTTGGAGAATCTTGGAGTTGATATGTCTGGAACAGAAAATGCTAATTTCACTAAGAAGGTTGATAAGCGTCGTAGTATCACATCAACCGATGTTGTCAAAAAATTAGTAGATAAGGAATCTTCTGCGGTCGTTCGAAGCACCGGTCAGAAACTTAAACGGGCATTGCCACGTCATGAAGGTGGAATCAAGAATGTAGTAATGAAGAAGAAACTACAAGTAATGGCGCGCAAAGATCTTGCGCAGAAATTCAAGAAATTCGCAATGAAAGGAGAGGGTGATCGATTTATTGGAAACAAAATGCCAAAACACTTGTTCTCTGGAAAACGTGGTAGTGGCAAAACAGATCGTCGTTAAAACTTTATACTGAAAGTGTTAATAAAAATATATTTTACATTAAAAATAAACAATTAAGGGTCTGTCTTTTCTTAAGCTACTTACTTGCAATGTACTACCATAGTAAAAATGTTGCAATGTACTACCATAGTAAACGGGGGTTTACAAACCGTCTGTACCATTGGTTTGTAAACGTAGGCCCATTATTAATATCGATCACAGGCTAGTCACACTGTTAATATCAAATGATAACAGATTGTTCTCTATATCACTCAACGTCGCACTTTGGCTTATGTGTAATTCTTATCTCAAAATGTCATTTACTGATACGAAACATTCACATCCATACACGAAACGTGAAACCTGATCAAAGAGAATATAAATATCTATATTCTCTTTGGTCTGATTTACACTGTAAAATATCAGCTTATCCGCATTTGCAGTAATAACCCAAAAGTATTATCACATCTCTTGCTATTAACTATCGGTGGTGTGAATGAATACAGTTATGATCCCCTGTTGGAGAGCAGAATTCATAGGCCAACCTTTCTTCCATGTCAGTACTATAGATTGGCATGGAGCTATGTAATGTGCAGATGGTTCAACTTAAATGGGGCCTAGAGCCGTACACCCTCTATTTGGTTGTTTAATGGTGTACACTAGGACGTAAGAGTTGGGAGAGCATTGAGCCCCAAAACAGGTTGATTGCAAAGATAGAAACACACAGACAGACAGATACCTAAAGTAAATAAATTATAATAACCATAAAAAACTTTTCTCACTGAACTATATTACTTTTATCATGACACTATTACCACAGTCGAATAAAAAGTATCATGACAGCTTAGTTATTTATAGGATTAAATGCGGTAGATTTGATAATTCACGCGTGAAAACTAGTAAAAGAAAAGTAATAAATTGAATATATTAAACTAAAGCTTGCACTAGTCGAAATTGAACTGTTGGAACTATTAATTTAGAATCCTAATTCGTTCAATCGCAGAGCTTAAAGTCGACTTTGTTGTGCGATTTAGTTAACAATTTTACTTCATGCATCGCTACTATGCATTGCACGAACCCATATCTTAAATATGCTGCTGCTGGCTGACATTGTGTACCGCCTGAGATATTTCGTAATCCACCATTAGCATTATATATGGTATTTCGATTATATATTATAACCTGTCGTCTTGTTCGAAGCGATTCCTATATTTGGTCAGTGGTTTATTATTATTCGAATTATTTTCGGTTTCAACATTGATAAGGAATCTTATTTGATTGCTACGCTATTTCGTTTCTTTAATGCTCTGGGGTTATTAATTTTAATCAAAAAAAACTTGGAACAAACCGGTTTTGGAACGGTGAGCCTCGGAAAGACACTAAACAACTTAGGCGGTAATAACGGAAGACGTATTGAGATGGAGTCTGTTCTCTTTTGTGCCGTATAAAGGAGTGGGCCTGATGACATTTTCTCAAGTGAGTTACAGTTTCCTTCCATTCAACTGAATCTTTTTCAAGCTTGTATTGCGTTTAGCACTGTTCTTCAATATTGGAGCAGAAGCAGAATTGTCTTTGGCAAGAAAGCTGGTAAGTCACATGCAACATGCTTATAGAGATAAATAACGCGAAATGCCCTACTTGAACTTGTCACTAAAATTGATAAGATAACCTTTTCTCGTTATTATCAGTAATCCTTATTGATTATCTCATTCAATCCGATGATTGATTGTATCATTTAATCATAAGGTTACTAACGCATGTTACTATTTTGACAATGATTCCACTATTGGATTGAGCTTATGCTTAACTTTCGGGTTGTCGCTATTGACATTTGGAACAATATGATATCACTGATTCTATAGCTAACAATGGTTCTCAATCCACCTAAATTGGTTGTGTACTATCTAAGTACCCATATCTATAAAAAAGGATCAAATTGGGATTTGCTACCGATTCTCACGGGTTTATTTCGGGATGTTTTTCGCAAGCAATTCCTTAGCCCCAGGCCAATTAGCGTTAGTCTAAACTTATCCAGTTTCATAAGGCATGTGTACGCATCTCTAAATTTAAATGGAATCGTTGTCCAGTAGCGTTGTCTTCGTTGCAAATCTTTTATTTCGTGTTTTATATCCGGAATCTCCAAATCACTTGCAAATCACTATTTCCAATGTATCAGGGTGCGTTGACTTTACTCCAAAGTACCTTATTCTGGAAGTTTTGTATAAGTTTGATGTTAGTATTCTTAGTACAATGAATGCCATATAGCTAGATCGGCTTTATAGAACCTGATTGTAAATCAGTAATTTGTTGCATATGCTTAATTTTAACGCCTTCGTCCAATTAGCCAGTACAATTGCTTATTTTTAAGATCAAGCTCTTTTCTTTTCTTCTTCACGTGCTCTTTCCATTTAAGCTTAACATCCAGTGTCATATCCATGTATTATGCAGAGCTATCGTAGGGCACCATCACATGGTTTAAGCTGATTGGCGGCGGATTAACCAATGGTTTATTCGTAAAGTTGACATAGGTAGATTTTTATTTAGTTTTATTTTGCATCGCTTGGAACCACTTACGAATTTCATCACTAGCACATTGAAGATTATTCCTTGCCTCTTCCACAGTTTGCCCTGTTGCTATAGTATAGCGGTGTCGCCAGCAAACGTTGCTATGCTTACGTGGTCGGGCTGTGGTATATCATTTGTATCTAGTAGGTATAGGATTGGACCCAGAACGCTTACTTGAGGGTCTAATGCCCTTATCTCTCTCAGTTGAGAATACTAATCTTCTTGTCTTACTTTAAAAGCCGTTCAGATAAATATGATCTCAAAAGGTCAACATATGGTCCTGGAAGCATAACATTAAGTTTATGTATATTAAACCCACGTGCCAGGCTCGATAAGAAATGACACGAGGGTGTAATATACGTGGGTTTAATATAAGCATACAGAAATAAGGCCGAAACAAATCTGAATCTGTTTGCATCTGAATCCAAATCGGTGATCTGGTATTAGATCTGTACTCTCTATTATTGGCTTCATTCTTTTCAAGAGATGTCTCTCAATTAGCTTTGAAATGATAGGAAGCAGGAATATCGGACGGTACGATTAAGCTTCAATGAGTGGTTTACCTGATTTCGCTAACTTCCGCAACTTTCCAGGCAGAAGGAACCCGCCGTAACATAATAACGCCATTAAGCAAATTAGTTAGTTTAACAATAGCTTTCTTGGCAGTTACTTTACTATTTCGCCCGTTAAAAGATTTTATCCAGGAGCCTTTGATGAGCTCAAATTGAATTGTGTGTATTTCCCTATTATCTTGTTTCTGGGTTATTAGAGGGATTCTACCCCCATATAAGTTGCTTCGATTTTCGATTATAATATGCGATTCGGTGTTATTAGTTTTGAAACTATCAGTCATTTGACTCTGGTAGTAATTATCACTAGCCCATGAGCCATCACTTCGTACAATAAAAGGGATCTGCGTAATTGGGGTTTTTATATTTTTTGTTGCCTTCCATAGTGAGAGATACAAAGAAAACTACTTTTTATTTAGCATCTAGATTTCTCGCTCAACCTGTTATGATTAGTAATTAAGAATCGTCTTGTCACATGGATTCCTCGTTTGTTGCCATATTCTCCTAGTTTTTCTTTTTTCTAAGATGAGATTTCGAATTTCTCTTGGGTAACTTTTACCGATGGTTTTGGATGATGTTACTTTAGTATTATTCCACGCATGCTCTATTTCTTGTTCTGTACCGTTTTTAGTCGTGTTTGTCGGTTAGTCTTGCTGTCTAATTTAAATCTGAAGCTCTCCCAATCAGTTGGTTTATTGGCAAGAGTTGGCCTCGTTACCTTTCTAATTATCTTGTCACTTATGGAAAGTATCACTGCATAATGATTAGAGTTCATATCTAAATAATCCACTACTTCAATAAAATTTGATGAAACTTGTTTTGATATACAGAAATCCAGTAGATCACTAGTTTTACCTGCATATGTCGGACAATAAGTTGACTTGGCACTGGAAAGGACATCACATCCCATTTCTACTATTGCATTTTTAAGTTCGTTACCGTTGGTTGTTGTAAGCCTACAGCCAAAGCCAACATGCTTTGCATTAAAATAACCCTCTAGTATAAATCTACCATTGAAATGTTGTAGGATATTTTAGTAGTTCGGTTTCTTCAGGTTGTATCTAGGTGGACAATACAAACACCGCTTCTATCTGAAAGCGTTGATTATGGAAGATGTAGTTTATACTATGGTAAGCTGTGCTTCGGGTGATTGGTAATGCTGGAATTCATGGTGTTTAATATAGCTTTATATTATAACAGCAGTTCTCTTGCTTGGTTATTCGGATGAATTGTTTCATAAAGTTGGTAGCCCCGAATTATAAGTATGATTGCCTTGTAGAGTGGGTCTCATCACACACATCGATACTTTGCATTTTTAAAAGGCTTCAAGCAGATGGTTTTTATTTTTACTTAGCATTCCAAGTAGCAGTGCTAAGTAGCAATTCTCAGGTTTCCTTAGTATACCATTTTGTGAGAATTAGTTAGAATAATATAGCAGAAGCAGAATCGCCATGCTCCAGTCTTTGTAACTTTTTAGAAAGGTTGCATATGGTATTCATAACATTTTGCATCATTTCCATCATAGTATTCGAATGACATTTAACGTGACCACCGGAATAGTGAATACTGAATATGTGGTGTTCACAAATACGACGAATAGTCACGCCACAATAGTGAATTAGAAACAAAATAATCGAAAAAAGATTTCGATTCAAATTCTGTAATTCGTTAGAACTGTTGCAACATAGCCTCACAATATATATAGAAACGAAATGCAACATACATCAAGTCCGGTCGCATATGCCTGATGACATGTCAATGACGTCATCAGATCGAAACCGGCCTAGCGAACGAAGATTACAGATTACATACAAAGATGCCAAACATTTCATATAAGACAAAAACGTCTTCATCGGCTGGTTGATTCAGCGCGCTAGCTGTGTCAATCAATGCCACTCTGTGGAGTTCATGTTCAACTCCCACCATATTCATCATTAGCTGTCATGATTACAGCCCCCAGCATCATTATCATCACTATCCTACAAATACACATATAGAACTTGTGTTTGTGTTTATATTTGTTTATTTATGTTTGGGAATCAGTTATTATATTAAAAAAAACCTAAAAGTGTTAGTGGAAAACAATCAAAAGTGACGAATCGAAGACGATAACACAATGATAAGGAAAAAATATACAAAATTACGCAACATTTAATAGAAATATATAAAAACCAGATTCCAAAAGAAATGGAATAGCAAAGAGATGCTATGGAAATGATGATGGACCAATACAAAAGGATAGAAAATCACTGACGCGACCCCAGTGAAAACAGAGAAGCTTATTGTTTTATTTTATTTTAAATCTTAATTTAACTATCTTACTTTATCCTAAAAAAAGTTTATTTTATTCTAACTCAGCTACTTTGCTGTATAACTTTAAACTTTAAAACTTTCTGTAATGGCTGCTTTGGTGATCTTCATTGTATTGTAGTATGTTATACAAGAAATATATTTTGGTGTATTGTGTGAACGTTTGTTCTAAGGTCTGAGAACGGACATAGGGATGGGATTCGTAATGGGATGGAGTAGATGCTCGGATGATATCAAAACATGATTTACTCAGTGGTTTGACTATATAAATAATTGACCTTGTATAAGAATTAACATTAGGTCGTCATAATGTGTGTATATGAAGTGCTGTCGGGTTATCATGTAGATGAATATTGCTCCTCGCGTTGGATGGTGGTGAATCTGGAAATATTGAGGTGCAACTTTAGATGCGGCATATGATCCTGAACACAAATAAATATGATGAAATTAAGAATCGAAATAATAACCAACATCTAACAATCCTAAATCGTTCAGTTTCATTTTGACTTTTAGTGTTGGGATGTCGTTTGCAAAATTTTGGAATGTAATAAGTTTTTCAGATATCTGTTTTGATTCTCTGAAAATAATATTCCAGGGATTATGGTAGCACCATCGTGGTGGTTCGTTGGTACTTAATCTATCATACTATATTAATAAATTAAATAAATTAATTGTTACAGATTCCTGAGCCGCCATAAGTTAATAAATTTTCTTTCAGAGTATTGTATTTATGTTTTAATTAGGATAGGTGTGTCGACTGGAGTTTAAATAAATAATAAAATTATATTAAATTACAGATTCCTGAGTGACTAACTAATAAATTTATTTTTAGATTTTTGTGTTAATGTTTTATTTTTAATAGGTTATAGCTAAGTTTCAGTTATACCAGAAATCTTATTATATTATATTATATAATATTATTGCATTTCTCTTTTTTTTCCTCTCTCCTTGCATATTTTTTTTTTTTTTAAGTATGAGATACAGATTGCTTGTTCCACACAATATTCCACACAAATTTATTTTACAAAAACCTGAAATTGTTTTTATTGTACCGGTAATTCATACCGCCCAGGTTACGCAGTGGTTAAAGCTGCGGCAGTTGGAGCGGGAGGTACCGGGTTCGAAGCCGATTCGGGGCAAGATGCAAATGGTTTTTTGACCTTCGATCGTTTGGGCGGTGCGATCGGTGGTGTAAAAATTAACATATCTGGACCCCCGTAGTGTTTAGAATCCATGGGCCGACCCATCTTCAATGTCAGTATTATAGGCTGACATGGAGCTATGCAATGCGCAGATGGTTCTAGGTAAACTCGGACCTATAGCCATACATAGAGTGGTATCACAACGGACCAATTGCCGGTCTAAGTGTGCGATAGTCACAACAACCTAACCTAAACTAACCAGTAATTCATTTTTTCTACAAAATTCAGTGTGTCCCTAATAATATGGCCACCCACTGTATAATAAAATCTCTGGTTATACCTAAACATAACTTACCCAATTATTTAGTTATTAAAATAATTTAACCTGTACACGAATTGACTACTAATAGATTATCATATTGTATGTATATGAAATGCTGTCGGGTCATAAAAGAAAAAAATATTGGAGTGATTGCCGGGAGGTGAATCGTTTGGAGAGGTTGCCGGGAGGTGGGGGTGCTCTCGGAATGGTGAACGGGTTCGCTGTTGTCACGGGGGAGTTGGTAGTACCGTTCTGTTTGACAGAGTAGGTGATTCATTTTCCAGTAGGGAGCGGGTAGGGAGCGGGGAGATTTTGTGGCTGGGGCTGGGCTTCTAGTGGGGTTGAGCGGGAGGGATCCGTTTGCTACCCCAGCGCGGGTTGGGACGGAATTGGGGGAGAGTTCTGGGTTTGATCTTGCATCGGAAAGATTTGCGGGAATATTGTTTGAATGCTGCAGGGGCGGCAGGTATAATTGGGACATTGGAAAAGATTGCATGTGCTTGATAACTTGTTTAAGTAATGGGTTAGCCTACTAGCCGTGATGGCTTAGTTGTAATATCGTTTTTTTGCATTTGGTGCTGTTTGTGCCGGGGGGAGGGGGGTCATATGTCGTGGAAGACTTGGAGCCATTATTTTGTATGTGTGGTGGGCGGTAGTTAGTGAGCGTTTCACGGGACAGATGGGCTAGTTTTTGTTATATTGTTTGGGAGTGGAGTGTATTGCAGTTTTTTTGTGGTGTGGTGGCTTGATTAAGGTACCACAACTGTATTATGGAACTAGAAATGTCCTTACCTATCCAAATAACAATAATAACCTCTAACAGTCTTAGATAGTTAATGTGAAAATGATATATATTCTACTAAAAATTAAATTATTTTACTAATTATGTAATAGGAAAATGATGAGGACTGTTGCTTTAGTCGTTTCTGTGACTAACATTCCTTTCCTTAAAACTTTCAATGTTGTGATGGAATTTGAATAATTAGTGCATATTTTTGGAATGTGAGTTTTGAAATGTTTATTTTGATTCTCTGGTGAGCATGTTCCACAATTATGGTACCATTATTGTAATAGTTGGCTGGTATCATACCATATTACTAAATTAATTGTTTCAGATTCCTGAGCCATTATTTAATACATTTTCTTTCATAGTTTTGTATTTATATTTTAATTAGGTTAGGTATGCAGACTTCAGTTGAAATAAATAATAAAATTAATTAATTAATTAAGTAACAGATTCCGGAGCCATTAACTAATAAATTTATTTTAGAATTTTGTTTTAATTTTAATCAAAAATGCTGCAGAGCAGATAGGTTTTGCGGACTGGAGAATGCTGATTGGCGATTGCAGATTAGTAGATAAGAATTGTGATTGTCTGCTAACAGTAGTTTAGTAACGATTGTCATGGTGTCTGTAACCGGGTCGTTCTTTCCTAACTAACATACCTTCCTATCCTTACCTATCGTTTTATGTAAACTTCTGTAGGAATAGGGCCGGCGTTATCCGGGAATCTTGCCTGCGCTTGGTCCTACAGTCCTATCTATCAATCAATTTCCATCATAGTATTCGATTGAGTAAGGTTTAAGGCTGGTCCGGAAGAGACCTTTCCTGGCTCAGCTATACTTGCGCATATGATATACCACTTACATGTTGACTAACAGAATCTGATGATTGACTTTTTTTGTAAATTCTTTGGTCTATTTAGATTATTTCTTTTTCTTGAAGTTCTCTCGCTACCAGAGATTCTCGATAGTTTATAGGATGGGCATTGTGGACAGTTTGAAGCGGAAGTCTTATAGGTTTCATACAAGCATTTATAAAAGAGAAACACCTAAAGATAACGTTTCATTCCGATAATCCAATCAACTTGTTGCATATGTACTTATATATGTATGATTGGATTGCGTGGCAATGGAGTGAAAGGGTCCACTGGTACAGTATTTAGCTTCCGTTGGTTTCAAAATAAAAAACTCTAAAATAAAATATTTCATCTCTGCTTTAAGTGACCAAGGCCTAATGACGCACTCCTAACATATGAGCTCTTTAATTAGTCGTTGCTCATATGTTAAGGATGGTGAGTTTCAAGTATCTTAACTTTCTGATTATGGTTGATGATAATACGGTAGAGAATGTCAATGTGGTTGTGAGAGTACGGTTCCGAGGAATACGGGACATTACTTTTAATATTTAAAGCGATTAGTGCAACGATATCTTAAAATAAAACAATATCTTCTGGTTGTTTTATTGTATGTAATATGAGGTGTTGGTTCATGATGAGAACTGATGCAGTGTAGTTTTTGGTATGGGTCATCAATGACATGTAAAGCTTTCGATTACTAGAATTTAAATATCTAGAACACGATCTCTTGATGTTATTCAGCCGTGTTCGATTCATTGGTTCAAACACGTTTAGTTGTCAACATAATAGTGGGGTCAATGAGTTCGTAATATGATTTGTTTTAGGATTTAAAAATGTTTAAGCGTAAACCTTTTTCCAAATGTTCTGATTCCGAAAACTGCTCATTCCAACACAGATAAAATTTTCAGTAAATAAACAAATCAGTTGATTAATTCAATCGCTTGATCCCTATTAAGTACTTTAAATTATAGCCCAATTAATAAGTCATGTCTAGGCGTCAATCTAATGAAATTAACTAATCATGTTCAAGGGAATTTCAAGACTAAACACAAAACAACTATATATATCCTTTATATAGGTGTTAATTAGATCAATCGATTACAGTACAACAGTAGTTTATTGACCCATAAAATTGTCACATGAAGAATATTAATAACAAATGAAATTATTTAAAAAGTCATTTCGATTCGTTGAATGTTGAAAACCAATAAAATTGACTATGAACATAAAATGAAATTAAATTAATCGTTTTATGAATTTTGAATTACTCACAGTGAAGTTATAGTTACGGGCATTAATTAGAAGGGCATTGGCAGTCTATATACCTTCAATCAAGATGAAGTGTGAAATGATGGATTACTATAAAAGAGGATTCAGTCCGTCTTATTATGACAATTAAATTTAAGTTATTTGCTTGATAAGTTTCAAACTACATACTACATTGTTAATATTTATTCATTTTTGTTATTATTCATAAAATATTTCGATTAAAAAAAAATTAATTTTACGGTTAATTAAATTTAATATATTTCTATATTTTGCTTCTTATTATTTTTTTTTTTTGAAAATGATTGATTTATTTTGATGATATTGAAAATAATAAAAGACATCATATTCTAAGCATATATGTACTATGGAACGTAAGTACATAAATAGATTAATAAAATCTAGGTAAGGTTATTGCTTGCTGATATACGTGTAACAGGCATAACCAATTAACTACCTATGTATATGTTATATACATACTCGTATATATAAGATGATCAGTTGTACAAAATTGATCTGGATTGTTACCAATGACATCATTTTAGGTGTCAGTAAAATGAATATATTACGGTGACCCTCACTCTACACGAAGTAATTTTATTTCTCGAAAATTAATTCAATATCGATTTGAATTAGTCAGTATGTGTTTATATATCGATTAACTTTATCTATTTCCTATATCGTACATATCATATATGTACATATACTATTAATTAGTGATATATTCTTTATTAGAAAGTATTTTATGAATCTAGTGGTGGTCTTCTCCTCGATTGTCGATGCTGCCCAGCACATTCTCATTATAGCGAAAACTATGGCCAAAAATGATTGGTTTGATGAGGAGTGTCGTCTTGCTGTTGAGCTACGAAATATAACCCACAATGAAGCGCAGATTCGGTTTACAATAGCAAGAAGAAATAAAGCAGTTGTTGCTAGTAAGGACAGCTAAACGCATTTTTAGACATAAGAAGTGCGAATGGTGGATGTCTAAGGTTTAAGAGTACAACAACTCAGTTTCCGTTGGTCTCAAAATCAACAAGTCCGAAACCATGTATCTGAACTCTGGTTTTAGAGCCCCAGACGAAATTGATTTCAGTAGTGGTAACCAAACACATATGAAGGAGTGATGAGATTCAAGTATCTTGGATCTCTCATTACTCACGATAATTGTATCGGAGAGGATATCAAGGTTCACCTTACCGCTGGCAATCAGGCTTTATACCCTGTACATTCACTTCTGAAATTAAATTATCCTGCAAATACGGATAAGCTAAAGTGTACAGTGTTGATCAAACTCATTGTCATGTATGTATGTGAGAGTTAGATTTGACGAATGAGTACGAAAGGCTACTACCAATATTATGTAAGAATTACTAAACGGATGAAGAAGAATTCGCTTAATAGATCGAATGGATAAGAATCAATTCAAAAACGAGAAGACTAAACCATAATTTTAATCCATCTATAATATACACATGCAAATAGCAGCAAAAAAAAACTAAGCAAAGCTAAATGTTGGGAAATTATCTACTCAGCCACAAGATCCATGCAAATAGATTGTACTAACAATAACAAGAATTATAATCTGGTCTAGCTTCACAGTTGCCGTCGCCTCCAGGTTGTCGGATTAAGGTGTAATGCGACCCGTGCCAACGATCGGCCAGGCTGGGGTCCCCTAAACAAAGCCCAGTCGTGAACGGAGCCCTCTGAATACCTGGCGACCTTCAGTTGTATTTAGCCTTACCTGCACATACGGATCTCTGTTCAGGCGGACCTCTTTTCTCCGACTCTCGTGGGAGCAAAAATGGAAAAGAAAAATGAAAGATAAAGAGACCGTCGCTCTTAAAAAGACGAACAAGGAAGAGGTAGGCCAGAGCCGAGTAGGTGGGTCTACCTCTATGCAAAGATATAGACTTCGACGTTCAGCGACGTTTATAAACGGGATGAGGAGGAGGGTACGAACACCCAATCTGGCACGCCTTTGGGACAGTCCACGGGTGAGCTAGCTGTGGAGGACAAGTCGAGCGACAGTGAAGCTCTGTGGTTAGAAAATCTCCTAACTCTGGGCTCTGAGGAGGATGTCTCAGATGATGAAATGAACAGCACGGTGGTGGCGATGGACAGTGCGACGGTGGATACCGGCAGCTCCCACAGCACCACCCAGAACTAGGTAAGTAAGGGAGTTAGAAGTATGCTTAAGGTGCTTCAAATTAACCTTTATCATTCGAGGGTTGCATCGGCAGCTCTGCTCTTCAAACTGACTAGATCAGATGAGGATATAATTTTAATCCAGGAACCTTGGATTAACAAAACCAAGATCTGTGGTCTTCGAATGAAGGGTATAGTATTCTATACTCAAGAGGTTCTGGGAGGATCAGATCCTGTATTTTAGGGAAAGATAACTTAAATCTGTCCTTTCTTTCCCAGCACAGCGATGGGGATATAACGGCGGCCAGTCTGAAGGTTGGTAATAACAAAATCTGGCTGGTGGCGGCCTACATTGGACAGGAGAAGGAGGTTCCACCGGATAACCTGGTCGAACTGATCCTCGAGGCGAAACGCAGTAAAACCGGTATGATTCTAGGCTGCGATGTTAACGCGCATCATACGATCTGGAGAAGTTCGGACATCAATGAAAGGGGTGAGACACTTTTTAATTATTTGTTGGAAACGAACCTGTATGTCTGTAATATTGGGCGAGAGCCCACTTTTATTATTAAAAAAAGGAAGGAGGTTCTGAAGACTTTCGCATCAGAGAATATTTTTCATATAATTGTAGAGTGGAAAGTAGGGAAGGAACATTCCTTCTCTGACCACCGTTATATAACCTTTAATTTCAAGATATGCCATGCTTCCCAGAAATCTTTTAGGAATCCTAAAGGAGAACAAACTGGAGTTAGTATAGGTAATTCCTTAAGTGACTTATGTCGTCGGGGGTCTCGGAGCCCCCAGCGACCATTGAGGATATGGACCGCATAGTGGAATCCGTTTCACAAGCTTGTAACCAATCCTTTGGTGCTGCTTGCCCTGAGGTAAAACCTAACGGAAAGCAGAAACCGGCCTGGTGGTTCAAAGAATTGGGAACCAAAAAGAAGTCGTGTAGAACGGCGTTTAGTAAAGCCAAGAGGACCAGAGAACCTCAGGACTGGGACTCGTACAAGGAGACGCTGGGACTATATAAGAGAGAATTGAAGAAGGCACAAACGAGCTCGTTGAGGCTATTCTGTGACAAAATGAAAGATGTCTCGGAAAATTCTCTCCACTAATCCAACGAACATAGGTTACCTAATTAAACCTGATGGTTCGTGGACCGATTCCAGTGAGGAATCTACATTCCTTGGTACGCACAATTGAGAGATCAATTCACTCAAAGGAGTATTGTATGGTAGCTTTTCTTGATATTGAGGGCGCGTTTAATAACGTTCAGACAGATGCAATCCTGAAAGGATTATCGTTTTTGGAAGTGGAATCCTCCATAATCAAGTTGATCAGTCATATGCTGGGAAGCAGGACTGTAAGCTCAGAGTTAGGGGAGGCAACTATAAGAAGGCGAGTGGTTAGGGGAACCCACAACCTTGAGCTGGTTGAGGCATAACGTGATATCCAAGAGGGATATCACGATTTATGTGGACAGTCAGGCAGTTATCAAGTCACTGGGAGCATTGCTGTTGAAATCTAGGGTGGCATTGGGTTGCCACTCGTCTCTTAACGAGATGAGTGAGCATTTCAATATTCAGATTATCTGGGTCCCTGGTCACTCTGACGTCGAGGGTAACTGCAGGGCAGACGAACTAGCTAGGCAAGGTACAACTCTGCAGCTGAAGCCTCTTAGGGAAAATGTGGGGAGGCCTACAGCGGACCTTAGACTGGCTTTGAGGAAAAGGGCAGAAGCTTTGGCACTGGAGAGGTGGTGTAACACCCTCACATGCAAGAGGGCGAGACAAATGTGGCCAAGGCTGGATTTGGGTCGCTCTAGGACCTTAATCTAAGAAGGATAGTAGGAATAATAACGGGAAACTTCCTTTTCGGTGAACATGTGAGAAGGCTGGGTCTAGAAAAAAATGACTTCTGTAGAAGTTGAATGGACGAGGAGGAGGAAGAGTCGCTTGTTCACTTCCTGTGCTGCTGTCCTGCACTGGCACTAAGAAGGCATTTACACTTGGATAGGTATGTAATGCACAACCTTTCTGATCTTGCAGATATTAAGGTGCGGGATATTTTACGCTACATTAGTAGCTCAGGATGGATTCAATAGAGTGTTAAGAGTATTAGGGGACTAAGATCCTGTGGTATCACAACGGACCGGCAACGGTCTAAGTGTGAGTTAGCAGCCACTCTAACCTAACCTTACCTAACCTATAATCTGGTCTAGATATAATTTTACTATGAAATGGGCACACTTGTCAGAAAATATATTAAGGTAAGAGAATCTTTAAGGGAGATCTTAAATTTCACTAAAGAGCGACGAGACTTTAATTTTAGCAAGGACATCTTAAAACTATACAAAATGTATTAAGGGAGGTGAAAAGTAGGTTATGGAAACTCTATGCTCAGTCATTTTTTCTTAAAATCGCTATATTTCCTATATTTCCTATAAATCACTATAAGTGGCGATAAACCAAAAATTTGAGAGTTTTGGAATTAAAGAAACACAACGGAATTGAAAGATGAGCTGATGTGCTTGAAAAGGCACTAATTGTTCTGATGAGAAAAGGTGTTCTTTATAATCCCAAAATATCTGGGACGCCATAGTAGTCTTTAGCTAGATTGAATTAAGAAACAGAGAAGAAATCTCATATAAACCCATGAAAACCGGTAAAATGGAAGATTGGGACGTATTCTCTCTCAAGGAAAATATAAATACATCCAATATTATTTATTTATTAAACAAGCCAGAAACGTAAATCTGTTGAAACAGTACTTCATCAAGTCATTGAACGAATTGACAAATCGCAGGATAATGAAGAATTTGTGTTGGGAGCGCAGTTTGAACTACTAGACGCAGGCATCTGGAAAACTTTAGTCTTCCAAAAATTTAATCATGCCTCGTGGCCCAGAACTCCATGATTTAATCATGAATAAAACCTATGAAACACTTGCAAAGGCTTGTTTGTTCATTATGGCAGTTATGGAGTCGAAATGATGGTGGGATACAGACAATCATTTCAGCAATATTGGGTTATGAAAGTGAGCAATATAAATGAAAGTGCGGTATAATCTTTCTTTATGTTTAGAGGCTCTGAAATAAGCCAGTAAGCTTTTTCGCAGAATTTGATTACATGTTAGTTTTTGGTCAACGGCGAGATTCGAACTCGAGACCGTGGCGTGATGAGAAACTCTCTTAACCATTAAGCTCCTGGCGACAATGTGGAAGGTGGTTGTAATCATGATAGTATCTATAAGCTCCATATAAAACTGTAACATATATAATCTGCTTAGCATGGTTAACATATAGAGTGTAAACAACAAAACGTTTTCGAAGCCATTCTGGCTATAAATCACTGGGAAAAAGCTGAATTGGATTGTATTCTAATTAGAGATTTACCTAAGTAGGTCTGCATGGCAAAAAAAAGGAAACTGAAAAGTTTTATTCTACATATATACATTGGCTTGGATAGACAATCTCTACCCAAGCTAGAAAGCAATTGGGCATAACCGTTCTAAATAGAATTATTATAAAATGATTGGAATATTTGGTGCACAATTCACACAAAGGCATTCTCAGGCCGTGTCAAGAACAAGTGTAATTCTAACGTAAAACTGGTCTAAAATTTTCATCAGTTTATAAAAAGCTTAAGAGAACGACAAACCTATATGACATCTTCAAAGGAAGAAGTCACATCATGCCTCACTTAGTCAAAGTGAAAAATTTTAAGCTTAAAGGTTTTACATGAGGTAACTTTCTATGCGAATTGCTTTCCTTTTCTCTAAGTGGTGATAAACCAGAAATCCGAGAGGTAAGGAATTCAAGAAACACAAACACAGATTCTATGCTTACGAGTCACTTCAATCTTTATAGTTATGAAAATGAGAGTGTGGGGAACTGTATAGCCAGCTTTCTTGATCAGGAAAACAATTATAAGCTCTGATGAGAAGAGGTATGTTCTGTTTGTAACCTCAAATAATCTGGGACTTTATAGTGGACTATAGTTAGGTAGAATTAAGAAACAGACAACAAATCTCGATGGTCTTAAAAACCGGTAAAGTGGAAGATTGGGATCATCAAACGTACAGTTCCTCTCAAAGAGAGTACCAGAAATGTATTCATATAGCGTAAATACATCGAAATGAAGATCTTTCTGTGAAGAAATGGACATCCTTACGGGAACCGCTAGACTTAAGCAATCCCTTTATGGGAATACGAACGGCACTATATTGAACTTTAGAAAAGACTAAAGGCACAGGCATGTGTGAAATCAAGAAGCTTTAGAAATTTTAACAAAAAAACTTATTTATCCCGAATATTAGTATTTATCCCGAAAGATGACAAGCCTAGATAGGGTTTCGACAAATATATGCCATGGATTAATATGTTGGGTTTGAGTTAATTCGTTTCAAACAATATGCAAACCAGAAACGTAATCTGTTGCAACAGTACTTCATAAAGTCAGTACTTCATAAAGTCATTGAATGAATTGACAAATCGCAGGACCATTTGCATTGGGAGCAGTTTTGAACTTTTGAAGAACGTACGGTTTTTTCAGTGGTGATCACCACAGTTTAAGATAAGGCAGAGGACATCATCTTTGTGTAGTGGTTTAGTGCCATGCTTAAGGAAAAAGGGATTGTTGCCGACTTAGGGAGTAATATTGCAGTAATGATCAGGCTTATCAGTTAACCGTAGGATCACTGAGCTATGATTGTTTTAGTAAATCCAGGAATCTGAGAAACTTAGGTATGCCAAAAAATGGACATCTTGCAATTATTTTTTTTTATTTTATTTTTTTTTATTTATTTATAAATAAGTCATATTTACAAATACGACTTCATTAAAAGAAGTATTGTATTAAACATATAAAATGACGTAATAGTCAAACATATAAAATAATATTTAAAATCAGGAAGAAGCAAAGTGTTGCTTCAATCTTCGTTTTAAGGTATCCTTGCTAGAAGTAAAATCGAACAGGTGATTTATCTGATTAAAGCTTTTGCACATCATGTTAATCGGTTCATTAGAACCATAGTTGGTTCTATGGACATCAACTAGCAAGAACTCATTTCTCCTTAGATGTCTACTGGGTACTTTAATTTGTGAATTCCAGTGTTGATTGTGCGTCAATGTGACCTAATAAAATATTACCAACAAACGAACACTTTAAAAGCTCACGTTTATTTTCCAGAGTTGCTATGTTGTTTGTTTTGCAGCCTTCCAGATATGGTGGTAAACGCTGCAGGTTTTCATGGTATGGTAATTCGTGATCATACTCCCAACCGCTTTTCCAAGTTAAGTGACGGATAAACTTTTTCTGAATACCCTCAAGTCACCAAACAGTAACAGCATATTCCAATTGCGAACGCACGGATGCGAAATACAGAATCTTGATTGTCTCCAGGTCATAAATATCTCCCGTCCATCGTTTAATAAAACCCCACATAGAATTAGATTTAGCAATACATTGTTCTATATGTTTGTTACTGCTCATATTTTCCACGAAAATAACACCGAGGTCTTTGATCTCTGATACTCGCTTTAGTGGCATATTGTTTACTTCGTAATGTTTTAAAACTGGATTTAATTTCCGGTGGAATGATAAAGTCTTACACTTATTGATGTTCAGACTAAGAAGATTTGACTCACACCATATCGTTAAATTGTCAATGTCCTCTTGAAGTTTCTCGGCATCGCTTAAGTTCTCGACAGTTCTATATATTTTGAGGTCATCAGCAAACATTAAAACTTTAGAGTGTAGAATGACTTCAGTGATTGCGTCGCTGAAAATGGTATAAATCCAAGGGCCAAGATGGGAACCTTGTGGAAAACCCGATGTAGATTGAAATGTCGATGTATTGGATGCGGTTACTTAAGTAAGATTTAAACCAAGCCACATAGTTGTATGAGAATCCAAATAAGTATAACCGTTCTAATGCTTTACAATGGCTAATGGAGTCAAACGCCTTGGCAAAGTCTGTGTACACCACGTCAACTTTCTTGTGGCTTTCAATAACTTTGATTGTGCTGCTGGTGAATTCAATAAGGTTTGTAGATGTTGATCTCTTAGGCATGAATCCATGTTGGTATGGTGAAACGTTTCGAGGCACCACTTCTTTAAAGGAATAACATATTACTAGTTCAAATAATTTGGGTATAGATGAAATCTATATACCTCTATAACATGATACATCATTTCTATCCCCAGTTTTAAATAATGGGGTTATTCTGGTTATCTTCCATTTTTTAGGAAACTCTCCCAATCTCAACGACTGATTGAACAGCATGCAAAGAGGTAGTTCCAAACTGGTGTAATCTTTTAAAAAAAAAGCTGGTATTTGGTCAGGTTCGCAACCATCGCCGAATGTTTTAAGAGCCTTGTTTATATCTTCGAAAATTTCACTTTCTTCAGAAGCCATGTATCTGGAGTTCTGATTAAATGCAATAAAACATTCAATATTTATTGGAAATGCTGACAGTCATTCAGTAAATCATGAGGCTTTGATTTTAGAGGCGTGTATTCGTCCAACGTTTCCGTTATCATACTCATAAATTCCTTTGAAGCATATCTATGAACCACTTGCAAGGGCTTGTTTGTGCATTATGGCAGCTATTCGACATAATGGTGGGATGGGACAGTCTTTTCAGCAATATCGGTGCCCACATGTCTTGCGACTCTATGGAATCCAAACAACTCTTTGGAAAATTATTTAGTTTAAAATTGCAAAAAGATATTAATGGGTAAAAACTCGTCCTTCTTCTCTGACGGAGCTACGGTAATTTTTAAGGATAAATCAATACACTGTAATTTAGCTAGTACCGGACTGTAATACGCGCTAATCCCTGAGATGAATTATCTATCCCTCTTGGTAAGTACGCAGTAACGTTTTTCAGTTGGAAATTACTATGCCATTTTTAGGGATGGAGATAGACTACAGAGATTGACGTATCTACATTCTAAAAGCAAAGGTGCTCCAATATTGCTTCCTAGAAACTTGAATGAGGTCTGACTTCACTTGATATTCTGGATATCAAAGGAAACGTGTTGGAGAATAACATAAGCTGAGATAGGAGTACATGTTAGTCTTTTGTAGGACTTGAGTTATAGTTCTAGCCATGACAATGAGATGCAACAAACTCATCTCTTGTCGCGATTTTCAAATTCTTCTTGATTTCTTGTTGAATGACTGATGTTCTATAAATTACGACCCAGGTGGCGCAGTGGTTAAAGCTATGGAAAATGGAGTGGGAGGTACCGGGTTCAAATCCCACAGGGGCAGGATGCAAAAAGGGATTTTTCACCATCGATCGTTTGGGCGGTGATGTGAATGAACTCATCTGGACCTCCTGTTGAGTTAAGGAATCATGGACCGTCCCACCGTCCATGTCAGTACCACAGGCTACGTAAATCGGATCTATAGCCGTACATCCAAGACCCTGTGGTATCACAATGGACCATCGCCTATCTAAGTATGCGGTAGCAGCCACTCACAAAAAATAACGTTCTATAAGGAAAATTCGAAACAATTTAAAACTAAGGGAGGCAAAACCGAAATATTCATGTGCTTCTGTCTGGGATATTTTCTCCACAGACCTTTCTTGAAGAATAGTGGGGATCTTAAACATATCAAATCTCATTCACTACGATATTCAATACGGCACTGAAACCGTTCGTTTTGGGGAGGTATGTAACAATGGGCCAAAATAGATGTATTCGACGCTTTATACTTCAAGTCACTGATTAAGGTAAAGTGAGATTATGTTCTAAATTTTTTCTAACTTCCGCGTTTCGAACACCACACGAAAAATTTACTTGTTTCGACTGAAGGAAAATGAACAATAGTGAAACGCCCTTGACCTGAAAATCAAAATGGGTAATAAAAACGATGACAAATATCTTTAAATTCAAAATCTGTACTACAATCGGTCATAAAAAAAATTTTCACATTAATATGCTGAAAAAAACCATCCGCTGCACCCCCCACACGCACATACACACATACTCATACACTCTCAAGGAGAAAAACCTTCAAAGTAATTTTCATTTTCAATGAAACATAAACGAAAAACGAAAAATAAAATTAAATAAAACGACGAAATGTAATAAAATAAAAAAAAAACCAAATTCTCAACCCAACCCTAAAATTATGGCAATGTGGAAAAAATTCTAATTCTAGATTATAATTCCATTCAGTTAAGCGACGTTCTTTGAATAGGATACACGCAAAACAAGAAACAATTATTTTTTTTGTATCGTTCAATTAGCTTATAAGTTTATAACTAAGTACTAATTCGTCTAATATATAGAGGATAAGCATCTACAATCGGAAAAAGGTAAATTATGAACAATTATTTTGGTGTTTGTGTGTGCATAAATTAATTCCACTATACATACTATGTAAGACATAATCTACTGTATGGTGTAATCATTTTTTTTCCGGTTTATTTTCTCTCCCCGCGTTCAATGGAATTTGTGTTATTTCGAGACGAAGTGAAATTTTGCCATGCGGCACAAAAGGAAAAACGCGGGTAGCATTTTCTTACATTGTGCAGAGAATCGCAAGGAGATCTATATTGTATATAGGCGAGATTGGAAAGTTACGCATCTCGATAGTGTGTTGTTTTTGTGATTTATGAACATGAGCACTAGGAAACTAAACTTTTGTTTTGTTGAGTGGTGTTATGTGTGTGTGTGTATACATATAAAATCGATATTGGAAAAGATATATGTTTATAATTTTGCCTCCACTCTGTATTCCATTCCCCCCTCCTTTCGCCCACCCCCATCCCATCGAAATCATATGTGTGTTGTAATCAAGTTATGTATTAAAGTGTATATATATAGTGTGTGAGTAGACCGGCCGCACCATGTTACGATATGTATGTACATATTGTGTATGTGTAATCAAGTTCAATGTTCTAATTTCTATTTCGAATTTCATTAAAAATACAAAAATGAATAAATAATTAAGTTTGAACAAATTGTTTTAACAATAATATCCTATGTATAGTGTGGTTAGTTGGGTATAGGGGGGGACGATGGAGATGGGCATCGTTCTTTCGGTTGTTATTAGTTACTTTGACTACCAAAATTATTTCGAATCAATAAAACGTGGTGTTCTAGATTTGTGTACACACACATACATATCTAAATTGTGCCTGTGTGTATATGTGAATCAAGTTTCGAGAGCAAAGCTTAAATTTACATTATATTGTTGTTGGTGGTTTTGACGCTTTTATCATTTTTATATTCTCGGTTGCTATCTCGAATGTAACATAGATTCTCGTACACATACAGCTTGATGTGTGCGTTAGTTTATTCCATTTTCCTTTTATAGTTAAGCTTGACGTGACAAATTCGAAATGTATGTACTACATACAAATTGTGGGTTTGGTGAGTTAATTAGGAAAAGCGGTTGATTGTGTGTCGAGCTCGACCCATACATAAATATAAGTTGATTTAATATTAAGATTACGTCGAAATGAAATTGAAAATTACTGTTCTCATTTTCCGTATTGCAGAGGAATGATGTAATTTATCTTGTTTTTCATCCGAAACATGCTCAAGGTTAAATATCAATATAGGTGTGAGATAAGATGATTTTTTTTCCGGTTCTGCTTTTCATCTTACTTATATATATAAACTAGGGTAGATGGATTATCATCTCAGTTTTGTTGTTCACAGTCTTTGAATTGGAAAATATTTTGATTGCTACGTGTGTAGGAGGGTCGCACATTATCCTACTAAGTAATAAATTTTCTTAGGTTTGTTATACCTTGCTGAGATTTTAATGAACCCTGCTACAAGATTTTTGTATATTTGGAACCGTTCTTTATGAATGGACCACTTAAAATATTAAATATTACTGCCTTATGTTCACCATAAAGCCAATGTTTGGGTGATTATAGTTTGGGTGCTTCACCTCCCTGGTATAACTGTACCAGGTAACTTTAATTTGAAACCTTTCTTTGATTTCCATATTGCTCAACTTAGTACAACCCTACAGCTGCCAGAGTTTATATCTGCTTATATATAGAGTTTATGTTGACCGCTGAAATTTCATTTTCAAAAGCAGAGTAACACAGAGAATTTATTGATTTTTATCACCTGGCCATTCGGTCAGGCACTTTAAAGCTTATTGATTGTTTTCTATTTGCCGCCACCTACTGCTATAACAACAGTGTTATAAACAAAAGTTCCAAATGTTGTGTCTGGGCTAGTGAAACTATATATCGGGTGGATTTTTTAACACACTCTTAGGACACCCAACTTGTATTACTAATTTTTTAAATTCTCTCTAGTCTTAAATAATTAATTATTTCACCATCGAGACTCGAGAGTGACTAATATGGATTAGTGAATATTGTTAATGTTTCCCATTGGAATTCCATTATAATATTGTGATGCCCTTCATATTGAAAATTATTTATGTAGGAGCTTTGCTGATACATTTTTCCAGCGTTACAAGTCTCTGGATAATTGGCAGAGAATTGTAATTCTGTCACCACTATATTCTTCTTTATAATATAAGAGGCATGTGACTTCTAACAGTTAACGCCAGAATTGGCACAACTTGACACATCTCAGATTGCTGCAGTTCTTTGTGTCTCCGTATAACTGGCATCTTTTGGATTTCGGTTACTCAAACTCTACTTCCATGTTTAGGAAATATCTTATTTTATTGAAATATGGTATTAATATCACGTTAGTGTCCATTTGTCTTATATGTCATGGTAGTTTTCAATTCTGAATACATTTATTGGTGGTGATTGCCCTTTCTCATTTTGATGAAGGTAGTGTTTTTGTTTTATATGCTTGCTGTAGCCTATACTTCTTATTTCTGGTGTATTGATATTTACTTCTAAGTGAGGGACTCCTGTTCAATGATTAAGTTTTTTTACTTTGATTACCTAAGTCCTTCTTTTCGAAAAAATTACATTGTATTTGTAATTTTTTGATACTGGGTTTCACTCTGCGGGGTTATGCTTTCTTTCGCCTCAAAGTTTGGTCCTCGAGTATGGTATATTTTTTCCACCTTATCCTTCATAATCGATGGAGGATTACAAATAATCTCATATTCACCACCTCAGGTTCACTAGCGGTTGCGTGATCCGTAGCCATTTAAATGGGTCTATTAGAGTTCTCGTGGATAAACTATAACATCTTATTTGGATACGTATGTACGATGATATAAAACGATCCTGTGAATTTACGTATAAACTCCTGTATAACTTAGTTTAATTTTTCTGACAAAATTGTAGTATTAAGTTGGCATAATTCCTATTTAGTATGATTTCGAATTGATGATTGTTTTGATCACTTTCTATAGGCCTGCATCAATATTTTCAGCTGATCTTCTTATACGTTGGGTTGTGCTAATTTGCCACTAATCTTTTTCAAAATTATCAATGCGTATGGTAACATTTTATGTCAAATAAATAACAATAGAAAACTTATTAGCAAACCACTTGTTGCAACTCCATCGGGTTGAAAAGCAATATTTGCTTCTAAATTTACTGCGCGAACTTTATAAAGATTGTCTGATCGAAATTAAAAAGATCTTTCTACATATATTGTGAGTTGTGACATATTTATAACCTTCTCGGTACTCAGTACGGTTACTAGCTCAAAATTTTGAAAGATTTCGTGGGAAGTTGTTTTAAATAGGCATTCGTTTTAATTTTAATCTGTTTTGGGACCGCAGCCTGTCGACTTTTTGAGATTTGGTTAACAGTAATTTTACATCCCACAATGCACCGTCTTTTAAGAATTACGCGTTAGCCGTAATTAATCCTATTCGGGCGCTAGAAAGTTTCACAACATGTCCTAATAGCGGTCATCAGTAGCTGGTACAGCATTGTCTCTAGAACCCTCAAAGAAACATACCCCAATGATGCGGACGACCCAAATGGCGCACCATACAGCACTCTACAAAGGTTGTAGGTTTCTTTACTGTGTATCGGTTGAGGCTTTATAGCACCCCAATGGAAACTATATTATGTTTATTAACAAAGCCAGCTAACTCAAAATGATTACTTCGTTGCTCATAATGACTTTTTGCCAAAAATGGTGGTCATCTATCGAGTTGTCAATCTCGCATTTCGCCGGAGTTCATGGTTATTCACCTCATTTCATTACGGTGTTTATACGTATAAAATCATTTTTTTCATAATTTATAACAATCATGATGGATACATAGGTTGCCTTTTATATTTCGGGATTAGAGAACAAAAATAAATATTAACCATCGAAAATCACTTTATTGTTTTTCAAAATATTCCCCATGAAGATCTACACACTTTTGCATGCGTTTGAACCAATTCTCGAAGCACTTTTTCCACTCTGATTTCCAGTCTTCCACGAGCCTTTTTTTGAGCGATTGACAAATTATGTGGGATCCAACGGGAACAAATTTTTTTGAAAATTAAATGTTCATGCAATATTGAGTATATGCTGTTCTCACTAATGCCTAAGGTTGTCTCTATCTCACGATAGGTCACATGACGATCTTGCAATATCAGTTCGCGCACAGCATCAATGTTTTTCGGAACAACAACTGATTTTGGACGACCTTCACGAAATTCGTCTTGGAGTGAACTCCGACCACGATTGAATTCACCATACCATCGATAAACACTGGTCCTTGATAGAACTTCATTGCTAAAAGTTGAATAAGGTTCATTCATGCACTGCTGCTGAGTTAATTCACGTCGAAAGTTGTAATATCGCACGAAAATGTTCACGATTTAATCCCATTCTTGGGGGCAGATGAATCTTTTAATTTACTGTAAACAACAAATAGCGCTCGTATGTCAAAACGTTCTAAGTACGTATAACCTCAAAAACTTCTAACTTTACGATAGAGCTATCAGTTGACAGATTGCAACACCAGGGTTGCCAAATCCCGAAATATAAAAAAGGCAACCCTCAATTTGTAATTCTTGTGCATGGAATCGATGATAGGTACCCGGACATTCACCGGTACCGGGAAACATTCTTGCTCATTGCATTAATCTTTTTTGGTGTACATTGGCTTAATTGTCGCCAATATCTACTTTAACATTATCTTCCAGTGTATGCAAATTTTTAAAATTATTCATTACACGCTGAATGTTCGCCACATGATTACTACCAAAAAAGTCACGTAATTTTCTACGTGTATTTAAAATTGAACACATTAATTTGAATGTCATCGATACCAACACGATCTGGAAAAGTACTAGTTTGAAGCACTAGGTTAAAGCTAATCTTTAAAAATAACGAATGTGACCGGACTAGTGGCCCTCGCGGCTAGTCCGTACACAGCGTAATCTGGACACTCCATTTTCAAGTCACCTTGCTTCGCAGCATTTTGTGACTTGCAAATATTTATTAGTCTCTGGCTTATCAGTGGATAAATGAGAACATAGTCTCCAAAAAAAATAGCCCAGTGGTGTAAAATCACAAGAATGCCATCGCAAGTTTAGAGGTCCATTTCTCGATATTGATAATTCATCAAATGTTTTTTGAGTAAATTAATACTCTCTAATACACTAAATTGTTAGTGATGTAGTGGTTTTTAAATCAAATGGCTGGTGGACATAGCCATTCAACCAAAAATGAGATTCAACACTGATGAGATATAGCCATTCAACCAAAATGAGATTCACGCTGGACAAAATAACAAGACATTTCCACTAAATGTCTTGTTATTTTGTCCAGAATGATTTTATCGAGTTCGTTTTGTTATTTATTATTAAAGGGTTTTCCAATAACAGGTTTCATTTTGATAATAAAAAACGAGCATTTTTTAAGAGAAATCCATTTATATTTATTTCATTGTAAAGTGGAAGGTATGCACCATTTTCATTAGCATTTGAAAACGATATCAGCGAAATGGCCACCACGGTTACGCTTGCAGCACCATATCCTTTTTATGAAATTTTCCATAACCATTCGCCCATTTGCGGCTGTATGTCCTCGATAACTTTCCGAATTCCATCTTTAGACCTTATCTTTCACTTGGCCCAAAGAAAAAAGTCTAAAGGTGTTAAATCATAAGGTATCGGTGGCGAATTACGATCACCTCTTCGAAAAATAACAAAGTAATAAAACTATTCTTGCAAAATTGCGATTCTTTCGTTGCTTGTGTGGCACGTAACGCCGTCTTGCTGAAAATAAACGTCGTCCACGTTTCAATTCACTGTAAAAGTTACAAAAAGTATGGTACAATCACACTGCCAGCCCAAAATTACATCAAACAGTGACACGTTGAGGATGGAAAGGCGTTTCAACAATAAGGCTTGAGTTTTTGTGTTAACTGAACTATTCCTTAGGCAAAATACGGTGTAATGTCGTTTGTGGAATGTCTTTTTTCAAAAATCAACGGGATCGACAAATCTGGACAACAGCAGCAATTATTTTTTTTTATCTCTAATCTGTTTTGGGGCTCAAGACACTCCCTACTTGTTCACGGTTCGCTTATTTACGTACTTACTTTTACGCAATTACAGTCAATTCGAGGACGTACGGCAATAGGTCCGATTTTCCTAATCATCTGCACTTTGCATAGCTCCATGCCAGCCTATAGTGCTGACATGGAAGATGGGTCGGCCCATTAGTTCTGCACTCCAACGAAGGTTCATAGTTGTGTTCATTCACACCACAGATCGTAATCTCATGGTGAAAATCCCTTTTGCAATCTGCCCCTATCGGGATTCGAACCCGGTACCTCTCGCTCCAACTGCCGCAGCTTTAACCACTACACCACCTGGGTAGTTAACAGCAGCAATATTCTCAGTTTTTCCTAAAAGAGGTGCACGGTTTCGATTTTTCACATCACTAACTTGTCCCAACATCACATATTTTTCCACTAAATTTGTTCACTGTGCCGGTCCGGCCGAGAATGTGCTTCACGACGACCAAAAAGTGCTTTAGTTTTACGAACTGTGAAAAATTGTAATGAATTTTAACAATTTCAATACGTTGTTGAAGCGTGTATCGTACCATTTTTAGTACCGGCGTAGTTTTTACTTGTCAAATGTCAAAAGATGACAGCTTCAAAATTGACAAGTGCCCGAATAGCAGGATATTCAAAATGAAAGCTTTTATAGGAACTGATGCAATCCTTTTCCGTTCACAAATTTTCAATAACCGTTCCCACAAAATGTCTCGTTATTTTGTCCAGACTGATTTTAGTACGTCTTGTTATTTATTACGATATTATTCCCTATATATACGAAATTAAATAAAATTGATTTTATAATAGATTTTGCCTATGACGAAACATTATGCTTCCTTCAGCATAGATATGGGTTTGTGTATATAGTTTCTACTCATATCATGTATTTACTAACGTGTAGGAAAATCCGGGTGTGGCAATATAATGAAACTTGACTAATCGATTGTTGTTATTCAACTTCTCATCGTTTGACCTGACGCATTTTATTTATTTATATAATTTTTACAACATGAATTTCAATTATGAAATAATCGTTGTGTAATAATAACACTTTTATGCGGTGATATAAGAAAATCGACTAAAGGTTGGTCTGTCTGTTTAAAAGAAATTAAATTATAGCTAATTTTGAAACTAAAAGTGCAGCTCGACCAATGAGCTTGCAACCATAAAAAGCCATTTAAATTATTAAGATCTTTTTGTCAAACTTATAAGATAATATATTAAACCTCCAACATCATAAGGGCCTTCCGCTGTTCTAGCATTATCCATCAAATATTTTGTTGGTCTTAAACAACTTGCCACCCTAAAGAGCGACACTACGTACTGGTTCCCCATGTGTTCTGAACTTCTGCAGGTGGATGATAAATATATCAATTAGCACCACTGATTGTCATCAGAAAGCACATTTGTTATTCAGTCTCTATATATGGGCATTTGTATAGAAGGTATCGTCCTCTTCACATGATATATCCAGTTTTAGTTGAAGCCACGTATGTATGATCTCGTGTAAGAGGCCATAGAAGTCAAAATGCCTACTTTTTTCTATAGTTCGATACTATAGGCTGGTATAATGCTATGCAACGTGCAGATAATCAATGTAAACCGGACCTATTACTGTACCTCGAACCGAATATAATGACATTATAATTTGATTTAAATCATTTTTAACCAGGGTATTGATACGAGGTTAAGATACCTCTTATAAAACAGGATTTCCGATTAGGTTAGTTTTGTAATGTTGCCAATATTATGGGAAAAATTTGTTTAATCGTTACAAGCTACCATACCCATATGTTGAGATGACTGCTCTATCAATCAAAAATGTAAAATGAATGATTTCATAGTTAATAATCCATAGTAAACAACCCTACCGCGGCTAAGCCTAGACCTTTCGAAGCATTAATCTATAACGTATACCTTGTATGTGGTTGAACGAATGATTTTACATACACAGTCAATTTTCATGTTAGCCACAGCATGATAGTTTTTGATCAACGGTGACAGTCGACTTCGGGGCTGAGGGATGATGATCAACTCTCTTATCTACTAGCTTACACCGGCTACATATCTATTTCAAAATTATGAGATATTTATCAGCTCTCGAAGTCCACCAAAAGTTTTATTTATCAGCTCTCGAAGTACAGACAAGATTATATAAGCATGTTAGGGAAGTGGACTGAGAGTATTATGTTAACTAATCCTTCTCAACGTAAATGGATGTTTATAAGCTCACACTCTTTCTGTGTGTATCTTTACTATATTCTATGGCACTATAAATATTCTTATAAAATCTAGTTGCGAAATTGACAGTTCTGGTTCGATACGGATAAGGCGGTTACGTTATGCTTAATGTATTTAGATCCAATATGCTAAACCTATGTAGATCGATTCTTTTTGTAGTTTTCATAAATGATGATCTTCAGAACCGAATTGCTTGCTGTTTAAGTATTTAAGAATAATAAATCTAGTAATTCAAACGATGTGTCGATTGTTTCCCATCAGTTGGAACTTGTTAGCCATTTGGTTGAGATTATAGTATCAAGTATCAATATTTTGACATTACAATATTAAGTTCGAGTAACAAAGCCATGTACAATGATAGACTCAATGGTCTCTGGATCAAATCATCTCATTCAGACCCATTAAGAAGATTAATGGTGATTGGAACACTTACATACTGAATTCATGTGCCCAATCAGTAATATCTCGACCATTATAATGGACTTTACAATTGATATTTGTTGAATTCGGATGCTAGTGATTGTATTACGGTTAATCGTTTCGAAAGAATGACCAAAATCGTCAAACAGCCAATATTTTTCAATTATTCTCGACCGAATGAAATGTGTCATCAAATGATCGGGTTTTTTCTCTATCCCACTTGGAGATATTTTTAGAATATTTTTGAGTTGTTGACATTTCGTTTCAATTAGGTTCAAAATATAATCAGGATTGTACAGGATCGATGCAGTGAACTAGGTATGTTCCATCAAGGTCGCAGAGAAGCCATCTCTTTTACTCATCTTTCAAGTTCTTACTCCAACCATATACATGACAACTGGTCTGATTTCAGCTTATATATAATGTTAGAGGATATAAAGCCTGATTGTCAGTGAAATGGTGGATTGTCTCCCGAACTATTATCTGGGCTTATAAGTAATAAGATGTGTTATCTCAAATGAGAGTTATTGAAATCCAATATGTCTTGGTATCCTTAATCAGAGATCAGATATTTTTAAGCGCAACGCAAATAAATATTGTTCCAGAGGAAGGATGAAGTATCGATTTACTCCGCTGCCAATTAATCCAATCACACAAATGTCGTTTGCATATGTAAGAAGTCCATTGAACTGGTTTTAATTTCAAAAAATCTCGATAGTCTGCTCTCAAGTTTGATACACCATATTGATTGATTGAGTCATAGAGATATTTCCAGTATTTGGAAGTCATTACGAGATATTTCAAGTATTTGGAATGAAAGATTCATATATAAGGAAAAAACTTGTTCTGGATGGAATCCTTCATGGTAGTCACACCGATAATCTACGCTACTATAAACGTGATTCTTCCGAAAATAATAGTTACTTGTATGCTGTGCAACGGAGAGTTATTCCGTGCCGCTTCTCGCTGATGAAGCAATGTCCTTTTTGGAAGATTGAACCTAACCCACCAACCTTTTACTAAATTTGAATATAAAGAATTCTAAATTAAATCAACTCCAGGTGAAGCATTTTCCATAATCTTTATATATGCAGTCTTGGTTAATTTTTTATATAGAATGAATCTTGCACGACCATCTTAGTGGTAATTTTCTGTGGGTACCAACACAGGTGTGCAAAAGAGGTAACATTAAGTATACCAGCAAATTGATGGCCTGTCGATTTCCACTGGAGGTAACACAAGGGTTTCCATTAAGGTTTCGAATGGCAGTCAACGGAGGTTTCATGGTATCGTGAATCGAACCTTTTCTAGAAACCACATGAATTTTTTAATGAGGTATTTAAAGATATATGTATCCTAGAAAAACAGTTTTGTTGTTTTTCTCGTTGCGTGTCCCTATTTTCATAGCTCAACAGACCTCTCATCGAACAGATCTTGTTTTCACCATACTGAGAGTTTGCTCAGTGGTATATCGACAACCGAGGATTTTCATAACGTAAACACTTTGAATAGTAAGTTAAGTGTCATGTTTTTCAATATTGGTCCACAAACTCCTGCGTGGTGGCAAGTTCTGAAAACGTTTATACTTAGTTCATGTCGAATTCAGTGATTTCTCAGCCATTGAACATTACGAGTGATATATCTTGAATTCGGATGCTATTAACTGTATTGCGGTTAATTGTATCGAAGGCATGATCAAAATCGTGAAACGGTCAATAGTCTCATTTACACTCGACCGAATGAGAGTGTTTATTTGATCATCAAAAGATTGATTTTCTCCCTCAATTAAAGATATGTCAATGGTGTTGACAAGATTAGTATCCCGTTACTTATGTCGCTTAGGTTAAATTTATTTGAGATGGTGACACTTCCTTTTAACTGGTTGCAAAAAATATTTGGCTAGGATCGATGCACTCTGTTTAAAGAGTCCAATCAAATTGTATTAAATTCTGCTCTCGTGATCAAAGTCACAAGAAGCTACTATAATTACATACCATTTACACGACAAAGAATCTGATTTCTGTTTATCAAATTTATAGATAGTATAATGTCTTCCGTACTATTATCATGACTCATAGTAAAAAAAGTTCCTAACATACTTGAATGTCATCACTCTCTCAAATGCGAGCTATTGAAATCCAAACGTTTTGGTATCTTAAAGATCAGACAATTGATTTTGAAGCCAACGTAGGCTGAACTGAAAAATAGTTGAAAAATACCATACATCAATAGTCTCAACTTTGATACACCATCTCTCGATTGAACGAGTCAAAAGCTTGTCTGAAATCTAGACATACCAGCTATGCATCACGAGATATTTGAAGTATTTGGAAAAATTGGTATAACGAAAAAACTGGTTCATAATTGACTGAACGTTATCGATGGAATGCTTTTGGTATAGTCACTAATAATTTTGGCCGCTCGAGACCTGGCTCGGAAGAAAAGGAAAGCTTTACTGTGACTGTTCTCGCTGTTGAAGTAATCGCGTTTTTTGAAGATTGGACGTAACGCAGCCTCCTTCTATTTGTCGATTATGGTCGAAAATATAGCTCGATAAATTTATACCCTTCCGAACATAAATAACTTTGAATTAATGAAATCAAGTCCGGGTCAAACATATTTTTTGCAGTCTTGGTGAATTCCTCAAATAAGAGAAATCTTCCATGAACATCTTTGTGGCCTGTTTTTGACTGTATCATGTATCAGTTACAGGTGTGTGTTGTACATTTAGTTGATCAGAAGATTATTTAAGCCATCTGTCCAATACCTTCATAGTGGTAACACAAAGGTAGAAACTTTTTTTGTGGCTCCGAATGGCAGTTCACTGTGGTTTAAAGGTATGGTGAAGCCGTTAACTATATTTTTAAGAAACCACGCGTATTACTGATGATTGCATAAGGTGTTGTAATTTTATTTGCTATAGGATGTTGTAATAGGCTTCCATTATCAACATCCTATAGCAAAACAGTTTTGTTTTTCTATTCAATCCTCAAAATACTTTTTGGCTCTGTTTTGACCATTCTGAGTCTGCTGGGTGGTATCGATAACCGAATATTACAACCGAAGGATTAACGTTGACCATCTTTTAATTGGATGTCATCAAGTAGTTATAGTTGGATGTAATCAGCCAATTCTCAGCAGAGAAGTTTGGAGTTCACTATATAAATTGAGGTATAGCATACATTAATGTTTGATTATCATCATTCGGTCCTATGAGAGCCTTTTCGGAAAACAGTATGAAATATGGGTCGTGTGATTAGCGGTTAGGTTTGAGATAGTGTTCTTTATGCTTCCAAAAATATTTCGCTTTAGATGTCATTATTATTCCTACTGACTCTGTTTATAAAAAGTCATTACCGCTATAGAGAAGATAGTGTCGAAGTGTGACGCAAATCCGTTTTATTTTGTTTAGGTAGAGGGGTTCGAGTTATGATAGCCAAAGTGTGAAAGATTGTAGATCAACATATCGATAACGTATAATTCTAGATCATCTTTTAGAAATGTGTTATCCACTAACCTAAAATTCTAGTTCAAGTTCAGTTTCAGTAAAAGAAATTGCACTTATGAATGGTTAACAGTATTTTACGTATGGGCGCATACGTATCGTTTTAGTAACCAACTCTTTACGTGGTGTCAAACATCTGAAGGCATTAAGGTTGACCGTCGGTTAATTGAATGTTGTACAGCATAGGTACATTGAATCAAGTATGATGTTAAGCAAACAGTATAATCTGATTCTACGATCATTCCTTAATAAACACAAACTGGGTCTTGGTTATCATCGTTCGATCATGTGTGAAATCTGGATCTTATTATTCTGCGGTAGTTTGAGATGGCGCTTTATATTTTCTGGCAGAGCGGTCCAAGTTGATGACCCGAATTGTTCAAGATTGTATATCCCACTGCTTGTTGTTATCCGACAGCTTAAAGTCGATACCGAAAAATTCTTGTTTATTCGAGGATACTTCGTTCCATCCCTTTGTGTTGAGTGGCAATAAATCGCCCTTCGGGGGTACAAACTTTGTTTCTTGATCCCTATAACATAAAGAAAAGTTGCTGTCTTCATACCTATCATACCTGAAGGTATATATTTTATCTATATCTACCACTTGTGGATGTGTTTTGTACGGTATGACTTACTCCGAGAGCTATTATTTTAGATTTATACTTTGTGTAAACATAATTTACGTTTAGTAAATCAAAATTATGTAAACATAAATAGTCACCATAGAATGATGATAAACATGCGATAGTTTAAAAAAAATATGTCTATGTATTCATAAAATTAAATTATGAATCCACCACCCTCATTAAAATCACGCTTGCTTTAAAAAGCCATTACGCCTGCTAACAGCCATGTATACAAAGTTCATGTAATGCAAGGAAATTTCGAATTTCTAGACAAAACCATAAACACACGATACCTAATCTAGGTAATGTACGTATATAAACATTCAACAGTGTATTGAAAAATTTATTACAAACGTAAACGTAACATGGCAAATGTCTTTTCGAAACGAAACACGGATAAATATTATATATACAATAACTATACCATTGAACTACTTAGTATGATATCATCTGGTATCATGCAATGCCACAATATATAAATTTGAATCATTAATATGATCAAAAAGAAAACGCGAAAAACCTAGTAAAATGGAAAATACATTTCCATGGTCACAAAACCAAGCGACATAATATTGTGACCGCACACAACACATACATACATACTGCGACTAATTATGATAATTGAAAATAATTTCCATCCTCATTATAAATTTTCACTTTCAATTTACGTATATATAATAGAATTTTACAACCCATAAAATGGCAAATCGTCCAGCAAGTGCTATGTCACGACATGAATCTGAAATGATAAACAAGGTGCGACGCACCCTAGCCGATGGCCGTGATAAAGATTTAATTGAAAAATTACGTTTAATGTCGTTGGCGCGTGGCGCATCCGGGATTTTAGGAGTTGGTCGCGCTTTCCGCCGCATGGACGACGATAGCAATCATCAGCTGTCGTTGGAAGAGTTCACAAAGGGATTACGCGACACTGGTGTACCATGTACGGATGAGGAGGCGAGCGAGGTGTTTAATCGTTTCGATACCGATGGCAGTGGTACATTAAATATGTCCGAATTTTTAATCGCCCTAAGAGTAAGTTTACTAAATGTTTTATTGTTGAGTACTCAATTGATGTAATTTACTTTATGCTAGCCACACATGTCCGAGCCGAGAAAGAGGATTGTAGAAACAGCTTTCAAAAAACTAGATAAGACGAATGATGGTGTCATAACGATCGAAGATTTAAAGTATAAACTCCAGCTGATCCATCGCATAATCTAAATGATTTTTATTTGTTATTTATTTTAGAAACGTCTATTCAGTTAAATCTCATCCAAAATATCAAAGTGGTGAAGAAACCGAGGAGATAATCTTAAAAAAATTCTTAGCCAATTTTGAAGAAGGCGGAAATGTCGATTCAGTCGTTACAAATGAAGAATTTATGAATTATTATTCAGGGTTGAGTGCGTCCATTGACAATGACGCTTATTTCGATTTAATGTTACGACAAGCCTATAAACTATAAACTATATATACTTAACTATATTATATATTATACCAAAATGAAAACAAAAACAATTGATAATTTATTTATTTATTTATATTTATAAATAAAAATAATTATTTTGATTTGTTTCGATAATTTTCAAAAAAACAAATAGAATATATTTTTTTCTATTATTATTGCTTGAGGTTTGTAATTATAAATGAAAAACTTAAACATATAATGTATATTTTGAAGAGTTTTTAAATATTTTGTCATTTTTAAAAAATTAATTACAAAAAAAATTAATTTATTCAATCCATATAGCAATTAGTTTTTTTAATACTACCCCTCGGTGTATCCGGAAACTCAAACCAAAGTAAAATTTCTACACAAATGTAGTACAGCAACAAAACTTTGTGAAATAAGGTATTATGTGTCTACGCTAACTGTGTTATATAAATATTTGTATAAGATGTCGCTAGTATTACGTTAAATAATATCTTGTTTCACAACCAATTATAATACTAGCCACCTGGAAAAAATAGTTGGAAGTAAAGTTATTTGGAATAATTCGACATAAATTCTATTTAGGGTGTCGCATTAAAACCCATTTTATAACGATTTTATCGAATTTCAATCCAAAGTAATTCGATTGGTTACTTTAATTTACACAAAATTTAATATATTATTCTTGAACCTAACTAAGAAATTCACTTAATTAACTGATCAATATCAAAAATCAGTGGCTACAATTACGAAACTGGTTTCTAATGAATTTTGTTGATATTAATTTCATCGTAGCTTGTGACAATTCCGTCCTCTTACGTCGGTAAACTCCGAACAGGATCAAAACGTTCACTTTATTTTATAAGGCTTTTTCTTTTTATCCAATTTTGTTGATATCATCTGTTTACTTTTGGAAATATCTTCTCTCGTTATCCTTTCCCAACTGTTCGACCCTTCCCCGAATAGTATGGTTTTCACGGTGTTTCCGTTTGAAGATTCTTTTTAGGGACACATATTGTAAGCAAAAATATTGTATCTTCGACACCTACTACGAAAGCCATTCTACATCCCAAACAGTAGAGCTGGAGGACCTTTGCTAGGGTCTCTTTGATACGCAGATGAACACCACCAACTCCTATACTCGTCCAATACCCTTGCTACTGGACCCATTAGTATCATCAAATGAACCGTCCAATCATTCCACTGAACCTAGTACTTCTTAAATGTTAGACTCTTCTGGGTGATTTTTCTTCATGGTGGTCTTTTGTCTTCTTTCACAAACTTGGTTATTATACTGGCTAAAATATAAAAGGCTCATTCCAATGCACCTCAACCTGAACCAAAACCCGACCGATGCTTCGTTCATTTGACCTCCCCAAATTTTTTTAATGTGGAAACAATTTTGACCGATAATAACCCTCCATATTGGTTTCCACCAGTTCCATATAAGCGGTAGCTCAATGTTACGAAATGAGCTATCGACATCCGTTTTCGACATCCATGAAGTCTGTACACCGGATGACCTCTTCTACTATGTCCGCTATAAGAACTACAAGTTAAAATTTGGAAAATATTTAGAAATCCCCTTTTTATTTTATAGGCTCGCACACAATCCTCTTCATCCTCTAATCGTAAAGTTGTTTTCATTTGAAACCTTTGATCTTACTCAGTCTTCATCTTCGGGCTCTCCTTTCTTTTTCTTAGATATCGTATTTCGAACATTATTTATGGCTTTCACCAGTTTATTTCTTATTTCTCAGCATTCCCTTGAAGAGCGAGCAGTTTGATTACAAACCCGACATCTCATCTTACCATTACCATCTCATACTATCTTTTACAAATGCGTTGATCTTGATCTGGTCCGTTTACACACTCACTATGTAGTAGTGAATGAGAGCCATAAACTCCTGGGGCGTCTCTCTCACTTTCTGGTATTGACTATTTACCTCCAATGTAGTCCCCTTCTGTAGGTTACCTCAATAGTTGCGCTTTTATGCCAACATAAATTTTTCTGTAGTCTTCACGTTCATACCCGGCGACGATCTAGCTCTTCCTTTCAACGCCACTTTATGTGGCGCGAATCGATCTTTTTCATACCAACCGTTTCTTGTATAGTTGATATTTCAAATTGAAGTATGAAGATGTTGAATGGTGTTATTCTGTCAAACGTCGGTGGCCTTAGTTTGATTGCATTTATTGGTCTGATAATTTCAGCTGGAATATTGGTCTCATATTCATCTTTTCATTCTCAAGTTTGCGGAATCGTTGAAATTGTTCGTCCATTTTGTTATCCAGCACCATAACGTTTTAACGGTGTCAAATTTCTTATTTAATGACGGGTATTTCTCATCATTTAATTTAGCTGAAACTGTTCCTGCCGATCATTTTTTCTATCATTCTCGCTGGTTTCGATAACCATAACTTTTCTTGATCAGCCATCAAATTTTTATATTCGGTTGTGATTTCCTCTTTTCCAACTTGCATTTGTAAGTTTAAGTCATCACTTAGCTCACATATCATTTGATGCGTTTGCAATTGCATGTCTTGCATTACCGCTATTAAGTGAACCACATGGCATATTCACGACATGTTAGAGTGATTTTCATGTTATCGACATGTTAGAGTGATTCTTAATTCTGTTAGCAATCCTTCAAACCGTGATCCTACATTATATATTGCTGTATTGTTTCGCGACTTCTCCTTGTGGCTCCTTTTACTGCCATACATTGTTGTAATTTCAACATACCTATCTGCCTAATCAGTAAAACCTTTTATGAATCTTCGACAAGAAATTGTTGATCGCTAGACGGCTTTCACTCGTTCCTGCATGATTATTCAAAGTATTCGCAATCCTGATCTTCGGTATCACGAATAACAATTGTAACTAATATTTTGCTATCGGAGCTCTCGATCAAAAATTATCCGAATGGATCTAATTTATTAGCAATATCATTCCATATAGGTCGGCCTTTTATTCAATAAATCTAATTATTTATGACAAATCTAGATTGTCACATTGTTCTTTGCTATCATAGTCTTCCCGGTGCGCGTCGTTGTTACTTATATGAAAAGCCAAGGTGGTTTATCGCTAAATGATTTTCAATTATTATAGGTCCAGTTTTGCAAGATAAACTTTTTGAAACTTTTTGAAAATTTTAGAACTAATACAAAATTATTGAGAGCTACGGTATATGCGTTGCGATACATTCGAAATCTATAATCTTACGAAGCAAAAAATGGTTTAATCTCTAGTAAATTAAATAATGTAGTACTCGTAACTTGCAACAATTCTTAGGCAATTATTGGTTGGATAACACTACAAACTATTTATTTCCTCTGACCAACCTGTAACAAAACCAAAATCATTTATTTATTGTATGTCCTCATACCTCTCTGAACTAGTCGATCCATGTCAATTTAATCACTGTAAACCATTATTATGTAAACAAAACAAACTAATTATCTGATAAGGTTGACAGTTCTGGTTGCAAATTATTAATCTATCGATCTATTAGTACTAAATTTTATGATTAGCTAACCCATTCATTCATAGATGTTAGTACAATTTAATAAAAAACAATATATATCTGTTGATATTTAAGCCACCAGATTGGCAGGCAAAAAGTAGTGAAACAAATTGTAAAGTCATTCGAATAGCGTAATTCAAGCGAATCGCATATCAAGATACGAGTAACTCTATATTAGAATAAAATTTAAGAATCGATTATTTGTTGGTAATTTTTATTTTGGAATTGATATTGGATCAACGCATCGCACATCGATAATAATCAACCGCTGCTCTCTCGTCCTAGCTTTATTAACATTATTACCTCGTAGGCAATAATTACATAAATTACAAAGACTCAACTCTCTCGAATTGGTTATCCCTATCGCCAAAATCGGAAACTTTTGACAGGATGTGATGAAATGCGCTTGCTTATAAAAACGTTAATCCTTACTATCACTATAGATACTGGTACCAAATTTTTGGTATAAGGCCTTGCAACGTCATGTGATTTATTATTACGAAAAACTTACTTATCATATATGGAACATCTTCTGTAAGAACATGTCATTCCAACTAGTAACTTTATGTATAGATCGCACTTATATATTACTACTCGTATATAGTTCATTCATATACTCTTGAATAAATTTGGACACCAAATTAGCTCAATTACCAATGATTATCGGAGCCTCTGAACACTAAGCCACCTCCAGTAGCAATTAGCTTTACCTTAGTTTACGAATCTCCGAGCTAGATACTTATCGGTAGATATGGAAACCCCAACTAAATAAGTAGGCTGGTGCTACATGAAAGGATGAAGGCAAACGGTTCAAGGAAGATTTACGAAGCAGCGTTTGTTATTTATGTTAAAATTTATTCAAATTAACTTTTATCATTCTGATCTAAATCAGTAGTTCTCTTAATCTGATTGATTAAATTGAATGAGAACGTATAGTTCTGATTCAAGAATTGTGGGTAAATGATAACATGATCTGTATACCCTCAATGGTGATAGACACTGTTGTAAATTACTCTGTGAATAGTAATCTAAATATGGACAATATTGAAATGTTCACATTTTCGTGAAAAGAACGTAACAGCGGAAAGCCTGGAAGTTGAAAAATAACAAGTTCTGACTGGTCTTATACCTTATATGGACAGGATGAAATGGCTACACTTGATAATCTAAGTATTTGAAGTTTTGGTCTCAATAGTGATCACACACATGGAGTGGTATATACATATAGGTATACGTTCATATTTGAAACCATTAGGTGCAATCAAGCTTAGTAAACCGTGTAAATTATGATATAGAATGATTTGGTCCTCATTTTGTGAGCTATGTAGGCTTACCGTGTAACACTGTGTTACAAGCAAATAAGCCATATGCCATTGTGCTACTTTATTTGGCTTTTTTCTTAAGACAAACTCATATAGGCATATAATTGCCTCTTATTATTTACAATTTTGCTAGTGGTTATATGGGAAAGTCGTTGATTCATTCTACTTTTATTTCGTATAACATATTTCAATAACAAAATATGCAAGCTACCGATCGAAAATGGTAATAACCACATAGACGAGTAAAATAATTAGGAAGAACAGTCAAATGACACTATAGCTAGCAATATTCTCTATATGTGCTGCACTTATGGAATTGCACAAGCCATCATCCAAATAAATCCATTCAACCAGTCTACCGGGATACACTTTTACGAATTATAGGCAAGCTGGAAATAGTGGCGACGAAATGGACATTAGTCGTTCAGTATACGACTTAACCTCGTATTGGTACGAAATTGACAATTTTAATTTGTGTAGACGATTGTATAAAGTTGATTCCAACTCTTGTGGCAATACAATTAATCGATAGCAGACAACGAGCTATATTGATCGAAAGCAATAACGACCAACGACGAGTGAAACAAGGTTTGGGTGACTCGGTGGGCATCGTGCTAGGGAACATGTTTGGGAAGAATTATCAATTGGCGCTGGTCAAATCAAATAAATATAATCGATAAAACCATCAATCTAGTAAAATATATAACACAACCCTCACTGCAGTGACCAACATCGCCTTCAACAGGAAATGATGGAGTTACAAGAATATAGAACTTACGAAGACAGAGTGCGATCAACGTTAACGAGCATATTCGAAATGATGCTAGTTTTAAAGAGCTTTCATACTATGCAACAAGGCTTACTTAATGTGATCTCTAATGTGTCCCAATATCAACCATGGAAGTACACAATCACAAATAATTAGTTCTAGCGATTACATAGCAATGGACAACCGGTGTGAACACTTCGCATTATAAACCTAGAGAAGAGCTGCACCAATATCAAGTTTCAAGCCAGTTCATTTCTTATGCGAGGTATCAAAAATTATGAACACTCGCATTAAGCAATAACGCATTGCGAGGTAGCGATTCAACAATGAAAGGAGCGACTAGATATCGTATGCAGCACAAAGGCAATAAACTCTACTAATTACTGGATCAAACTTCACGCCACCGACCAATAGATTTATGTGGTACTCAACGAAGTCGTAGTCGATGTCATATGTGGATTTCGAGCCAATCACATGCGATAGTAGGCTTGTCTCCGGTATAGTAGAGGCCTGCTGCGTGCTCAGATATTCTGATGTTCAAATAATTGCTGTATATATAGGTACAACATAAACACAGCATCAACCAATTTTCTCGCCATACCAATCAGCTAATGAATGGTGCCAACTACTTACCTTTATAGCCAAAAATAAAACAAATTTCGGTGGTGATACGTCTTAAAATCTAAAACTAACCGATATTCATTCTCGCATGAACAAAAACTCGTTCGAGACCAGTACTTCCAAGAAAAACAACAATTCGCTGAGCTTAGAAAATGTTAAATCTTGTATTTTCATCTCCGCAAGATTATCTACTGGGGGTTCACTTAATATTTTAGAGTCAATTTAAAAGAAAATTATATGATCTTCTACAAAGTGGCGTGTACATAAATATATTGAGTAAAGACACGTCTGAGTTTATTTAGTAAGTGAATGGTGTGAAGACAGTTGATGGTATTTACACTCCTCCAAGTGTTTCAACCTGTCGAAATATATAGTGAACTAAGGTGATAGCTTCCTCTTTCAACGAAAAACACAACGTTTTGCTTAAGAAACAAGAATAAAACACTTGTTGTTATAGATAACTCGTACAACTCGTCTTTGATTTGCGTATATGTATATTGCATTTCAACAATAAATATTTAATGACAGTTCGATACTCAATATTTTCCATTTTGAAAAACACACTCATATTGACTCACTCAAATGATTTCCAAACAACAAAATCGCCATAAATGTATGGGAAAGCACACTTTCCAAGTTTTGGTAATGAGTGCTTCATGTTGAGGTCAGGAACTTTTCAGACTTAGGATATGTCCAATCGGAAGTGAAATATACCGATAATCTGCAAGAAATGTGATTAAATGAAGTTCTTATTTCACGCTAAGTATATAGTCCACATTATTTGGGCATAGATTTTTGGGCTAAATATAATCATCATCTCATTAATGAAACCACCACTTCTGCAATCAACGATTCCAACATCATCTCAAAATGCAACTCGAGAGGCTATTAAAAGTATTTTACGAGGCACAAACTTGATGGAACACATATACATACATGATGTCGACCAAACTAATCTCATTATTGTAAAAAAAGCAAAGAAAACCCAATGGCTAAGTTCTATACTTTGTCTACAATGCAGGAAACTGCACCTCGTTACCAAAACATATCCTCTTCTTCATATAGATAATTTTTCCAGTCACTCAGGCTCGATTGGCCCGAAATCTGTTTGTTCTTCTTATGAAGTCTAAGGTTTCTGGTATCCTCAAGATCGTCAGTTGATTCTTAAATAGGAATTGTGATCAAAAGTTGTGCAGTCTATGGAAAGAGAATGAAGAACAGGAACCTTTAATGCCCAGAAACGCTCCCAAGGCGAATTCTTCAATTTTTCAATTTGTCCAACGACTTTATGTAGTGCTGTTTCAACCGATCTACCTTTCTGGTATGCGTATTGTTTGGAATGTATGAGATTTTCTAATAGTTCATTATCCCTAAGGGTGGTTCCCTGAATATAATAATCACTATGGGGGACTCGAATAGAGGAAACATTACGGCGCAGGGAAACGAATACGCAGTGCCGACAACTCTGAGGGGTTTGCAAGCGGGCTCCCAGTCGTCGATATGCAATGACCGCAATACTTTAGAGGTGATGAACTCTTATAACCCATTTGGAAGAAGTTACATAGCATCAAGATCTCCAACGAGATAATATGCAATGCACAAATTAGATAGATTTATTACCCTAGGTGGTACTCCAGTCAGCCGACTGGACAAACCATCCTCTTCGAAGGCTGGCCCTAAGGATTCTGAGGAGAGCCAAACACTGCAAGACAGAAGTGATGCCATCGCAAATTTTACATTGCGAGCAGATACCGATCCAGTGAAAAAACTATTGACCTAGAAAAGGAAAATATGGATCCCTTGGGAAGGCTACAATAAATGGAGCAATCATTTGCCAAGCTAAGCGAAGAAATGAGTATCTTAAGCGAGAGAATGAACTTCTAAAAATAAATGGATGCTAAAGAACATAGCGAACCAGAGAGTATTGAATCAGAGAAACTCAACTTTTTCACTGATGAGGATGAATTAGAAAGGGAAACGGACTGGATTCTAAAGAAGAAAAAACGGTCCAAGAAGGGTAAGAAAAGAAAAACTGAATTGTCACCTGAGGTTGAACAACTAAATTGAAGTGGAACTTCAAGTACCGAACCGAAAGTTGTCCAACCCAAGGTCGATCAACCAGAAGGTAGTAAATCTACCAAAAACATTGCACCAAAACTGGTGTAACTGAAAGAAAACGCACCCCTGGTGTAACTGAAAGAAAAAGCACACGAAATAAATATTGTGGGCGTGAACATATACCCAAAAATTCAGTCTATAATGAAATCAATTACTGACAAAGAGTATAAAATAACAGCGCTAAACAATGACGATTGGAAAATTAATACTCTGGGTTCAGAATCCTATAGAACATTATCAATGAAACTGAATGCTGAAAAGTATCAGTGGTTTACATATGAGGACAAACAGGCTCGATCTATAAAAGTTATTGCAAGAGGTTTGCATCACACTTGCTCAACTCAACAAATAATTTAAGACTTATACATAATAAAGATACTACTAGATGCTGTGAATATTGTTAAAAATGAGAGAACAGAAACCAGGAAGGAAACTCAACTATCAGTAAAAGGGGCCTCCCTCTTTTTATGCTGGTATTTGATAACAAAGAGAATGTCCAAAACATTTATGGTATAAAATCAATTCTTCACATGAAGATTAAAATTGAACCAATGAGAAGAACCAATACACGCATACCCCAATGCAAGAAATGTCAGGGATTTAATCACACCCAAAGATATTGCATCCGGGATCCGAGATGTGTAAAATGCTCAGGTAAACATATTATCCAGGCATGTACTATAGGGAGAGATGTGCCAGCTAAGTGTATACAATGTAAGGCTCAACATCCGGCCAATTATCGAGGCTGTGAGGTTGCTAAACAACTACAAAAACGAAAACAACCACAGAATCATGAAATTCGAAGGATTCAAACCTCAAATCAGATGGATCAAAATCCACAACCAAGCAACGAAGGGCAAAGAAGAACATTTGCTCAGGTAGTGAAAGGCTCAGGTTCAACCAAATATATCTGCTCTGAAAATAACCGAATTATGGAAAACATTATGATCAGCATTGAATCTATTACAAGGCGACTAGATGACCAAAGTAATCTGAACAACATGATATTTGATCAACTGAAGAAAATGTAACTCCCACAACGCAATCCGATAAAAAATGTTGAGTAAGAATTCAACTTTCAGAATAGCAATCTGGAATGCGAATGGGCTTATACAACATTCCAGAAATAGAAATATTTTTAAATACAGAAAAAGGGACATTTTCGTAATATACGAAAACCATTTTGTTAAATCTTCATTTATTAAAATCCGGGGTTATAACTTATATCATTCCATCCATCCAGCGGAAAGCAAGAGGTGGTTCGGCATTACTTATAATAAAAGAAAATATAAAACACTAGGTAGAAAACAAACATCGAAGAAGAATCAATTTAAGTCGCTACTGTAAGTATTCACATTAAACGAAGACAACTTACTGTCTCTGCAATATACTGTCCTCCCCGGCATAACTTGAAAAGGGAGGACTACATTAAACTATTTAAATCACTAGAATGTGATTTTATTATTGGAGGTGACTTTAATACGAAAAACACCTATTGCAGATCTAGACTTACGACGCCAAAGGGTAAAGAATTGTTTCAAACAGGTCAGACATCAAAATGTGAATTTTACTCTGATGATTCCCCAACATACTGGCCCAGTGACGAAGCTAAGATACCGGACCTAATAGACTTTTATGTAGCAAGAGGTATATCTCAGAACTACATTCACATTGAAAACAGCAATTCTCTATAGTATCGGATCACTCACCGGTTATCATGACAGTCAGTGAAACGGTAATTCAAAGAGAAAGTGCACCCAGATTAACAAATTCAAAAACAAACTGGGATCTCTTTCGTAAATTAATGGAGGAGAAAATCAATTTCCAGGTACCGATAAGAAAATCTCGACAGTTGGAAGACGAATTGGAACAACTAAATGAAGTAATTCATTATGCTGCGTTGGCAAGTACCCCCACTTTACAAAATAAGAAGACGCTTAACGTAACCTACCCAATGGAAATTAGAGAGTTGGTAAGAGAAAAGCGACGGGCTGGTAATACCTGCCAAATTAATCGAACACCGGAGAACAAAACAATGCTTAACAATTTATGTAACAGTCTTAAACCCCTTCTTAAAGAAGTTAAAAATGAATCAATCAACAGATATCTAGTTAGCCTAACTGATGAAAAAAATTCTGATTATTCACTGTGGAAGGCGACGAAGGGACTTAAAAGACCAACAATTCAAGTACCTCTACTTAAAAAGATGATTTGTTTGCGGAGTATCTCCAGGAAACCTTCCAATCGCTACCAAGACAAACTGCCAATAAAAATTCACAAGCTGGAGCTCAATAATTGAGGACCGACAACTAATTCCTCCACATCAATTTGGATTCAGAGAAAACCATTCTACAATTGAACAGGTGCATAGAATAACAAATATAATTGATTGATTGATTGATAGGACTGTAAGACCAAGCGCTAGGCAAGATTCCCGGATAACGCCGGGCCTATTCCTACAGCCGTTTACATAAAACGATAGGTAAGGATAGGAAGGTCTGTTAGTTAGGAAAGAGCGACCCGGTTACAGACACCATGACAGTCGGTACTAAACTACTATTATTAGATAATCACAAGACAATCACAATTATAATATACTAAGGTGCAATCGCCAATCAGCATTCTCCAGTCCGCAACACCTGCTTTATTTTAATTAAAATTAAAACAAAATTCTAAATAAATCTATTAGTTGGTCACTAGGAATCTGTAATTTAATTAATTAATTAATTTTGTTATTTACTTCAACTCCGGTCCGCACACCTAACCTAATTAAAAGATACGTACAAAACTCTGAAAGAAAATTTATTAACTTATGGCTCAGGAATCTGAAACAATTAATGTAATTAATATGGGTATGATAGATTCACTACCAGCCAACCACTACGATAATGTTACAATACTTCTGCAACATGCTCCTCAGAGAATCACACTAGACATCTGAAAACTTACATTCCAAAATATGCAAATGAATCACCACACTGAAGGTTCTTAGCAAAGGAATGTTAGTCATAAAAAAGACTAAGGCGACAATCAGTGGCAGAACCTTTTTCCTATTACATATTAGTAATTAGTTAATTAGTAGTCTAATACAATTTGTTAGTAAAAATATATATCATTTTCACACTATCGATCTTAGACATTAGTTATTATTGTTATTTGGATAGGTAATGACATTTCCAGTTTCATCACACGTACCTGTGTCACCCCAACAATTGTATTAAGGTTACATATCCTGGGGTCTTCTTACCATATGTCGCATGTAAAGTTGGTTCCGTATATTTCTAGATCCATCACCATCTAACGCGACGGGTAATCGTTCTTTTTTTTTAATGGCCCGACAGCATTTCATACATTTCATACAATCCAACATCCAAAATTCTTTTTCGTAATGACTCGACAGCGTTTCACATACATACACTATGATGATTGACAACCCAAAAAACTATTAAATAGTTAAGCTATTTAATATTTAATAGACAATTTAATAATAGACAACCCAAAAAACTATTAAATAGTTAAGCTATTTAACTTCTAATGCAGCCCATCCGTATGTTGGTTTTTAAATTTAAGAACAACACTCAAAAAGTAATCGTTCTGTACAACACACCACAATACAATGAAAGCAATCACCAAGGCGGCCATCCATTTCAGAAAGTTTTGACAGTTGTAAGAGAATGGTTTTGACAGCAAAGTATCCGCTTATTAAAGCAAAATAAATCTTTTGGTCAAGACCAACGATCAAATAATTCCCTCTATCAGCATGCCACTTCAGAATTTCCATACATTTACACTTCTATAAACAAATTAAACTAACCCATTTCAACAATTATCCCATTTACAGAATTAATTAAGTGTAGTGATACCAAAAATATATACCCAAGGGCATATAGCTTATAGTGAAATTTATTGACAAAATCAAATCAAGAGGGGTATAACGCTAATAATAATCAAAAAATCCACTTAATCAAATATGAATCAAATTAGCCCTTAATATACTCCCTCATATGTTAAATCGAAAACTACACACCAGTCAACCAATATCTTACCAATAAACAGGTAGGTTAGGTTGAGTGGCTGCTACCACACACTTAGTCCGGGACGGTCCGTTGCAGGTAACTTTCACCGATTATTCGTCCTTTTGTAATACATTCACTGTGTTTAGGCAAGACACAACCGAACAACGGAACGATACCAGATCTCGTCTACACGAGAACAAGCTGACGATGCCACTCGCGCGCAAATCCACTCCCATCCCACATTCGGCCCTTCCCGAGCCATGTCAAAACCGTCGCCACTGCCACTCCACACCGAGCTACTCCCAAACCCACAGGCCAAAACAAGAGTACGCTGTCGACTCATGAAAACCTTCCATTATCTACATGGTTCCCTAGATCCCTCCCCACAGTCAATAACCCATCCGCTATGACACAGAAGCACACAACCAGACCAAAAACATCTCACGAATACACAGATTGCTGAACGCAATACTCCGAACAACAACACCACTTAAAAATACGTCCCCGTTCACGTAACTCTGCAATAAACAGCGATTCGCACATGCACACCGAGACAAAGACCACAAAATGTAGATATCCTTGTCCTCGAAGAGCAGCGAAACGCCACAAAAAACCTCGCTCAGACGAAGTTCAATATCCAAGTCCCACACCTAGACAAACCCAATCCTATCCAAACGAGACATATTCCACTAACCCCTGCGTAAACACCTCGCTCCAAATTGCTCGTTTCCAAATCTTAACATCGACCCCAGAAAGGCAAAACCGACCGCAACTTTATTTGTTCGATCGACCATTCAACCCAATCCAACACTGGCAGAAACACCCACTCTACACTAAACAAAACAAAAGAATCCTACACTAATTGTTAAACTTAATTTAAACTATTTAGTTCACAAGTCACTCGAAAAATTCTAAAACAGACGTCTAAAAACGGTAAGGCAAAACTATCAGTTCACAAAACCACAACACTTCCCGGCGGCGACATCTACTCGTCAAAACAAAAACCGAAAATAAAAGCAGAAACTATCATCGTAATCAGTTCTTAACGGTTTCATGTTCATGCCATCAAACTTCCAATCGCTCCGTAGCCAAACCCTGCACCGAAAAAGAACACCAAACTTCCCCCCTCAGACGCAGGGGAAAACAACCGATGCTCCTCCGATATATACACATACACACACACATACATACATATGTAGATGCACCTACACATATATACATACTCATATACACATATATACATATATATATATATATATATATATATATATATATATATATATATATATATATATATATATATATATATATATATATATATATATATATATATATATATATATATATATATATACATACATACATACATACATACATACATACATACATACATACATATATATACACATATATATATACACACACACACACATATATGGATGACCAATGCGGTTTATAACTGGACAAAGCGTTGGCGAATCAAGCTTAATGTGACAAAATCCGCGCATATTAACTTTACATATCAAAAGGCTTATCAAAAGGCTTATCTACCTAAAGAAATTAACTCACGACACGTGCCATATGCAAATGCAGCTAAATATTTTTTCATGACCCTCGACGCCAAGCTCAAGCATGTCAAGAAAAAAAAGAAGAACTTAACATAAAGTTCAGAAAAATGTATTGGCGCATAGGTAGACGCTCTGAGCTTACAATTCATAATAACCTGCTGCTATATCGGGCAAATTCTGAAACCGATATGGACCTACGGTATACAACTATGGGGATGTACCAAGCAAACAAACGCCAAACAAGACGTTTCAAAACAAGGTTCTTCGTAGCATCGTCAATGCTCCGTGGTACATAAGAAATGAAGACCTTCTCAGGGACCTTCAGATGGAATACATCATAAAGATGAAATAAAAATGCATGCCATAAAACATGAAATAAGGCTCCAGGAACATGGAAACCCCTACATTCGCCATATGATAGATAACCCTATCGTAAAATTGTTGAAAGAAGACTACAAAGAACGAGGCCACTTGACCTAGTAAACTTACCAAATTAAAATTAGTAAATAGGTTTAATTAATTATGGGACTAATCAGTGGGTTACATCCCAATTAAAGTGAATTGTAATAGAAATATAAAAATTTGTATTTGAAAGAAAAATGGCTAGATGAGCGCAGTCTCAGTCGTAATAAAAATAAAGCAAAAAAAAAATTATCCTTAAGGAATCTATATCAACCATTTCCCATTTATACCAACCGAATTCTAGGGCCAAACTGGCTCTTAAGATATGTGCTATATTGTCTAGGATAATTTCCAGTTCTTCCTGTAGGAGACTCGGGAATCTCCCATGTGGAAATTGTGTTTTAAATTTTGAGAAAGAAACGATGCTCCATCGGATTCTATCTTTTGTCACCACCTTCGCCATTCCAATCTCTGAAACTGTCAAGTTGGTGTGGGAGTTGATGCGTCTATTATGCATTAGAACTTTTACTTTCGGGTTATGATTTTTAATTAGAACATCCAAAGCTTCCTGATTTGTATACTCGGGTGAGTTCCTTTAGGTATCTCTATAGAGTTCCCATAGTGACCTTCATGTTACTACAATTCACTTTCTTGTGTTTTGCGGTTGTCGTAAGACTATCCTCTTCCTCACAGAAAGGTCTTTATATGTTTTTTTACTTCGGATACATTTTTTGTACTTTCTTAGTGAAGATTTGTAGTGAAGTCCCAATATTTTGTTGTACCGGTTTTTATGGCTTTGTTTAGAGGTTTTCTTATCTGCTTCGTCAGTCTGTCATATTCTTTAGTCCACTATGGTGTTTAAGTTGTTTTAGACTTACTGATAGAGGGCAGCTCTTCTCATTCCTCCGCACCTTCTGATTTTCATTGCTGAAGATAGAAGTGACTGGTTGAGATGGAGTCTATAAAGTTCCCAATCAGTTCTTCTTGGGTTCCTAAATTTTCTTATTTCAGGCTTATCACTGGTTAGAGAGTAGGAAATGTAGCGATGGTCAGAGAGAGAGCAACGTCATCTAAGACCACCCAGAGGCTTAATCAATTAGTTCTTGTCTTGAGAACTTCAAAAAGGAAGGTCTGTTGCCCACATTCGACATGACTATGTCAGATGCAGATATGTATTCCAAGAGGGAAATGCCTCTAGAATTAATATTGAGTATACGTGATGTGAGTTTGTCCGGCAATGGTTGGAATATCATTACAGTTTGCGCACACTATAGCTTTGATAAACTCTAAATGAAGTTCCTAATCATATGGGAAGTTATATCAGATATAACTAGAACCGCACGTCGAATACCCCGTTCATTTACTTTAACGACGACTGTTGTAGGGTCATTACATCAAATTTCATTTAGGAGTATATTCATGTTATTCCTTACAAAAATACTTAGTATCGAGTAGGTATCACTAAGTTTAGTTAAGTTAAGTTGTTGTGGCTGCTATCGCACACTTAGACCAATTTTGATCCGTTGTGATACCACTCTATACGGCTATAGGTCCGAGTCTTTTCGTAGAATCATTTGCGCATTGCATAGCTCCATGTCAGGCCTATAGTACTGACATGGAAGATGGGTCGGCCTAAGGATTCTAAACACGACAGAGGATCCAGATATGTTCATTTTTCACCACCGATCGCACCGCCCAAACGTTTGAAGGTGAAAAACCCATTTTGCATCCTGCCTCGAATCGGATTCGAACCCGGTACCTCCCGCTCCAACTGCCGCAGCTTTAACCACTGCGCCACCTGGGCGGTTATCACTAACTAGGAGTAAATGCGATTCACCGTGCTTGATAGGCCCCTTTATACCAGTTCATTATGATGCCGTTTAGTCTATTCAACGCGCTTCAGAGTATTTGCAGACTAATGGTCGAAGTCGTTCCACAGCGAGTTGCGCTATGATGCAGTTTCTGCCAAAAAAATGGTAGCGTTTTCATACATATACTTGTACATGATCGATCAACGATCGTTTCACTATATATAATTATAAGACATCGAATTCAATTCAACACAAATACCTCATGTAAGAACACACATATGATGCTCATTAACCTCATCACCAGGAAAACGAACTCAAGTTTTCAATCAGTATACACTACTCCCTTCGATATATATATGTATATAGTGTTAGCAACGATCGTAAAACACTATAATTATGACGTCAGATAATTATAATTAAGTACAAACAAACAAATGAATATAAGCATAATCACTTTTCATCGGCTCCCATCTGCTTCTTTTGTGTACATGCAGTTTGCCATATCTTTGCGATCTGATAACGATTTATTATAATTCGATCGTTTCTTATACATGGAGATCCCTATACATCGCACCACATATATATTTTCTGAAATCAATTGGGACAAATCTGATTATGTATTCAGATCATGTAAAATGTAATTAGTTTTTTTTAATGCATCGGTTCCAGTCTAATTTGTATGTAGCATGGAATCGCAAATATTTACCACGCATCTGTGGAAGTACAACACAATGCTGCGGGTTAGCGCTAATTAAAAACAAAATTAGATCACCTGAAAAAATTGTTTGGTTGAATGGCCGCGCGTATCGTCGTATCGATTTTTATAAATATTTATCGTACTCGTATCTAAACCTATATCGTACCTGGTGCGATATGCGGGAGATCGTTTTGGTATATAAACATAATGAAATGAGTTAAAATTACATTATCGTCGAGACAATCAGCAAGTCAAGTGTCATAATTATCGTGCATCACCATATACACAATCAGACGCAGAATATGTTCAAAGAAGCGTTTCTATTAACTGTGTTTTGTTATCTTTGTGTAACAATCGACGACTGTGATGGTAATGAGAGTCCGGGATTTTTCTTAAAAATATCGAAAAATGTGCCAAGAATCGGGAGACGGTCAGCCAAGACGTATGGTGATTTCTTTATGAAGAATGCTAAAAATGTGCCACGTATTGGACGGCGATCTGAGGAATTGGTAAGTGAATCATGAGTACCTATGTATATGGGCTTGCATATCTCTAACACCTTAATTACTGATCCACCGCAGGTTGATTCGGAGTCCCAAATGGAATACAAATCAAACCCAATTTATGATTATTTTATGCGACCAACTCGTAAAAACGATATGAGCAAAGTTAAGTTCTACAATCACATTCGGCCACTTGATTCGCACCAGCTGTTCAATCAAATCACAAACGATTTGAATAATGGATCTGATTTGAAGTTCATTTCGTGGCATGATTTTGATAAGGCGATTGAAACCGACATTGGACTAATGAATAAGTTGCATTTGTTGGGCCGGACCAAAGAAGTCGAAGATTTATTGAATTTCTTAAGTGAAGGTGCACCGCCCAATGCTAATTCGGATTTCAATCAAATTCATTTTATTTCGGACAACGACAATGCGAATAATGTATTTTATCGGACTGATCGAAGTTTTGATAATAATTTTGTTAAGATTTCAAATGCTAAGAGTGGTCAGGGATTGTTGGACGAGCAGGAAAAATTAATGGAAAACAATTAGGGATTTGGAACATGCGCATGTTTATGACTTATATACTATATGGGACCAGCGGGTTTACGCGCTGTTTATTTTAATCATTTGATGCTTATCTGTAATAATTTATTAACTAATAATATGTTGCTTTTAATTATATTGAACGAAATTTAAATTAAATTATTGCAATTTTATTTTATATTTGTGTGAAGTTTGTGACATAGTTTTTAGAGTTTTTTTGCAGCATCCTGCAAATTTATTTATTTATTTATTTATTTATATATTGCTTATAATTTTGATTAAGAACGAAAAGCGCATATGGAAGCAACTTGTAAAAAAATTATTACTTCCATTAGGCATAAAAACCTCTTAAAATGTTAGTAAGATAAAATTCTACGTGGATACCATGTTTATTGGTTTTTTTCTCTATATATTTTCTGATATGGGATCACTCTAGGAGTGACGTCATTATCTCTTAAAAGAGATGTCGATTATCACTTTAGTGATCTGAACCAGAAGAGACGAGGCAATCTCATATCTTTTCGCCTATCTAAAATCGTCTTTGGATGAATAAATCAGAAAAGATACCAGTCCTTCTTGGATTATATGATACACGAATACTTTGAGGATTTTTTGGCCATTCTCATACGGGACATTGTTTCCTGTATAATCGCAAACTGCAAACAGAGCTGGGGAGAAGAAGAAACTATTGAGCAGTTTTTGCTCTTGTCGTTCATACTCTTCCCATATACTGCAGGGCTCTAGATCACGATTCCTATTTGAGGATAAACTAACGACCTTGAGGGTTTGGGATACCTTGGACTTCATAAGAACAAAAAACAGATGTCAGGACTGAGAGTGAACAGCTAGGAAGGAATGTTACAATGGATTAATCGAGCCTGAAAATAATAATAAAAAATGAGACCGAGGCGCACTCTCAATTTTTTCTCACTTCCCTATTAGTGTCGTATAAATACTTCACCCCGAATCTTAGATGTACTATATAGCATCAATTTCCGTTGGGCATCTGCTGATTATCCGTCTGCATGACAGCTTATAGTACTGGCATGGAAGGTGAGTGTGCCTATCAGTTCTGCAACGTCGCTTGTACATGCACCCCTATCCGGATTCGAACCCAGTAGCTTTCTCCTTTAACCGTTACCATGCCGTTCAACTGTTACGTTGTGATGTGAATTCTATATTGCTATGGGCATGATAGCACAATGACTTTACACAAACTTAACAAATTTGTGCAAGTGAAGTGAATTGTGGAAGTAAAACCTAAGGGACTAGAAAGTATGACATTTTTGTTTAGGAGAAAATGAATAGCAACAATTTTATGCTGTGATTGAAGCTACAACTATGCTGATCCTAATAAAAAAAAATCGCTCTCAGCGCCAATAACCCTAAGGAGTTCAGAAAAATCTATCATTGTAGTCGAAATTTATTAAGTTATCGGTTTGAAGCACGTTATGAGGATTAGCCGTTATAATGGCGTCATTATTTTTAGCATTAAACTATAACTTGATCATAAGTAGTATATAGTATGGTAAATCGGGTTAGAGGCGCGTTATTTTATAATCATATCAAACGTTGATGGTGACACATCGTTTAATCCACAATAGCATCCATCTAGAAAAAAATCAGATGAGCTTGAAAATGTAAAATGGCGTTTTTATAGAAACTTTCATGGTTTGGTGAAACTTTTTTCTTCTTCTAGACCCAAGCGGTTGTGCGTGGTAACAGGTTATTGAGTTGGTTTAATCAAAAACCACGCACTCGTTCAAATCGTTGCTAAGTCAGCGGTCAAGAAATTCTGCGTGTGTGACAACAACAGATAAGGTAAAGTTATAGGTATATACGCTGGAAGAAACAAAGTTAGGTGGCCAAATCAACCGGATGGATTTTTGGTGCAGATGTTTGGCTGCTATTTAGTTGATAGTGCCTTTATCTGTAAATGAGCAAACGATGAAACGTATACAAATCGTTTGTCGAGGAGATCTCCAGAGTAGATGTTCTCTGAAGTGATTGTCAGCATTCAGTTGGCAGTCTACCTTAACCACTATTAATTCACACTTGGGTTACTAGTCCTCCGAAGGAACCTATATATAGTGTGGTTTTAACAAATATCGCTATTATGAACCCAAACATTTTTGTTAACGCTTGGAAAATCATCCGATTTTGATTTGAAGCCCCTTGTCAACTGAGTTTGAGTTTTCTTGTCTCCTTATAATTAATCAACAAACTTTTTAGCTTTCTTTTCTAAAACGTGAATGAAAACTGCCAGAAGGTTGCAAAATAAGGCGCAGGATGTCTGTCTTCAGCCTGATTGGGATATGTTCTTAGCTGCACAAAAGATGAATAATAGAATTAAGATCCTTCTGGAGGTAATTGGAAGTAAACTTGCCAAATGTTTGTGTTGCCAAATGTGTTGCCACGATCTGTCAACAGCCTTTTCGAAATATTTCAGACTATCGTCGAAACGATTGAATATAGAGGCAGATATTTAGCATTGTAATATCCCAGGTTTATGAAAACTGTTGTTGCTTCTAGTCATTGACGAAGTTCTTGTCAAACTTCATGAGTCTGGTTTCATCGCTTAATAGGAACTGCAGCTTTTTCTGTACCATCTATTTTCGGATAATTATGATTAATATCTCATATAATATTTATTTACAGTCTTTCATTCATGGAACAGCTTGTTCGGTGGCCATAGATTAATTCCTAATGAAGAGATTTTAGGTTTTTAGAGAGATTGTCAATCAGTTTTCTTGAATAATTGGTACCTTCAACAATCCTTAACCAGCTCCATACTGGTAAGTTTTTTAATCTTCTGAGTTGCAACAAACAGGTAAGTTGTGTATTTATACCTGTGTCCACCTATATATATTGAAGACAATTACGATATGTATTGAAGATCCTGTGCCTCTTCACTTAGTTAAAAAACAGTTAAAAATGCTGATCTATTTAATTTAAAGCTGACATGATCAACTGCTCCTATATATACTTGCCGTAAGGCCATGTACTTTATCAGCGTGTTAAATAAAAAAACAATTCCTTAAGCCTATATAAGAGAAGGTTGATGGTAGCTTACACTATATATCAACAGCTGTTCGGTTTTCTATACTGCATAAAATATACGTGGTGTTCTATTCCTAAAGAATTCCCCTGTACATCAAATATTTTCTCTGCCCTGGTTTAAACTACTCCAGTTTGCTAAGCATGCAGAACGTCTAGTGCTATTTGATGGGATCCAAGGTTTGCACCATGCGGTTTGTTTTATATTTGTTTACACATATTCTTAATTCATTAAAATACAACGATCATGTGGGGTTCCTTATCAGACGAAATACTTTCAGTGGTATTATTTCCGAAACTGAAAAGCATGTGATAAGAAAAAATATTGCTGTGTTATCAAGCGATACAACTATACGGTAACCAATCTGATGTTGTAGACTTGAAGTAGAAAAGAAGTAGGCGACCTACTTCTCACTACCCATTTTCCGGACTGTATAACCATTCCAACCGACAATGCTGGTGTAGTCACCAACGATTAGGAGGTAATTCCCAATTAGGACCTAGCCTGCAGATTAATTAATTATGAGGTCCTACGTTGAAGCTTGTTCTCTTTCAAACCCTTTAAATCTGCTGGTCCTGATGGTATATTTCCTGCTTTATAACATCATGGATATTCATTCTATCATTAAGGCACATTTACTTCATCTGTTCCAGACATGTCTCGCTTTTAGTTTTGTTGAAAGGATTGTTGATAGGTTTATTAGGGACCAACATTTAGTTACCGCTTTACTCAGTAAAATGCAACATGATAACAGAATACGTAAATTCTCTGAGACTGCCTTACATAAACTCGTAACTAGGATTGAGAGATCTTTGCACAACATTGAGTTTCTTGTGGGCACTTTTCTGGATATTGCGGGAGCCTTTGATAATACTACTTTCGTCTCGATTACGAATGCATGTACTAAATTCGGTATCGAACCCAACATCATCAGGTGGTTTAAATTTATGCTTGAATCTCGTATTGCGATATATGAGGTTGAGGATACATTTATTTCAGTAAAGGCTTCCAGAGGATGCCCGCAGGGAGGTGTGCTTTCACCCCTGTTGTGGCTTCTGGTCATTGATGAACTCCTTGTGCTTCTTCGTGAGTCCGGTTTTATCGCTGAAAGTTATGCAGGTGATCTGGTTCTGACAGTTTCAGGCAAGCACCTGAATGTCTTATCAGATGTAACTTAACACGCTTTTTTCATTATATAAAAGTGGTGTCTGGATAAGGGTTGAACTCGTCAAAAACCGATTTGGTTATTTTTACAAGGCGTAGGAACCCCGCAGCTTTTTCTGTACCATCACTTTTCGGATGTAAGGTTAACAGCTCAGCCTACGTCAAACATCTTAGTGTTTTTCTGGATAATAAACTTTCTTGGAAGTATCATCTGGATTTTAAACTACAAAAAGCCACTGCGATTTTTTGGCAATATCGTAGAGCTTTTGGTAATTCCTGGGGTGTATCACTCAAACTGCTTTATTTTAACTACAAATCTCTGGTCTTACCATTGCAAACTTATGCATCTGTTGGTTGGTGGCCAGTGGTTAAAATTAAATCTTCAATTGGCATATCAACTATTTGCAAAACATCGCTTGTCTAGCTGTGACGGGAGCCATGTCACCATGGAGCTCATGCTCTCCCTACCATACAGTTATACAATCTTTCATTTTAGGCACAGCTTGTTCGGCTGCCTTTCGCTTGAGGAATGCTGGGGCGTGGAATGATTTTGGCACTACTTCAGGTCGTAGACCAATTCTTAACGAATTTAAACGAGCTATACCGCAGAATTCAACATGGTTACTGAAAACCACATGAGGTGGTTTATCCATCCAGAGATATGTGGTTCTCACCAGACTTGCTCAAACAGATATCCGAATCGCTTTCGTACTCATCCGCCAAGGTTCAACTCTCACATCCATACATGACAACGGGTCATGTCCTTTTCATATACTATTATCGTGAATAATGAGAGATCCAAGATACTTGAATCTCATCACTCATTCAAACGTATGTGGTTACCACTGCTGAAATCAATTGCGTCTTGGTCTCGAAAACCAGAGATCACATATTTGGTTTTGGACTCATTGATTTTGTTCCAGTGGATCAAGTATCTCTTTCACTCCGTTGTCATTCAATCCAAACCCATAGATATCATCTGCATATGTAAAGAGTTGGTTGGATTGTCGGAATAAGATATTGTCTTGAGGAGTTTCACTTCTACGAAATAGATGTATTCCAACATGAGATTAAAAAGTATCGAGGACAGCGCATCTCATTGTCGAATACCAGAAGTAATTTTTTTCTATACTATCAGTTATAGGGCCACTCGAAATGACGTCATTATCTCGTAAGAGGAACGTCGATTATTACTCTGGTGATCTGAACCAGAAGAGAAGAGTCAACCTTATCTCTTGTCGCCTATTCAAAATCGTCTTTGCAAATCTGTAAAGATACCAGACCTTCTTGGATTATGATACACGAATACTTTGAGGATTTTGTTGGGCATTCTCATATACGGAACATTATTTCCTGTTTAATCACATCAGACAAATCAAACTGTGAACAGCGTTGTGGAGAAGTATAGAATAAACTGTTGAACAGTTGTTGTGCTCCTGCCCTTGATACGCTGACCTTATACTGCAGGGCGCTAGCTCACGATTCCTATTTGAGGATCGTAAACTGATGACCTTGAGGATTCTGGATATCTTGGACTTTATAAAAACAAAACATAGATAGTCACTCCCAGTTATTCCTCGGTTCCCTATGTGTGTCCTGTATAATTTACTCCGAAACCCAATCGTATAGATGCCATTTATGTTCATTGTACTTCTGCATAACAGCTTATAGTACTGACATGGTTGGTGAGTCGGCCTATAAGTTCTGCAACATAGTCCAATGATGAAAAATCGATTGTGCCTCCACCTCCTATCCGGATCAAAACTCAGTAGATTCTGCCTTTAACCGTTATTATGTTGTTAACTTTTAACTCTAACTGTGAAGTAAATTTTTTTCTATATATATGTGCATGGCAATTGAATATCCTTGAATAAAGATCGCGAAAATACTCTCTAATGAGAAATTCACAAAGACTTTAAGCAAACTGAACAAATTTGTGCAAGTGGAGTGAATTAAATCTGAGATTTTGCTTTCACCAGGTAATGCAATTGGTTTAAAAAACTGTAGCAAACTATACTGAAGCAAATATTGTATGCTGATTCCGAATATAAATAAGGAAATCGTTCTCAGCACCAATAACCCTATGTAGTACAGAACGATCTGTCATTGTAGTCGAAATTTATTAAGTCATCGTAATAATGTCTAAATTCACAAATCTCTATAAAATCAACCTCTAGAGTGTTATGGTTGGATGTAGGTTTATTCTAAGCAGTTTGCCAATGATTATCGCTGGAAAAAAATTTGGCTCAAGTTTCATGTGGGGACTCTGGAAAAATTCGATTCATTGAGCTCGTAGTGAAAACTTGTATGATCTAAAATTTTTCCAGTGATAGCCATCGGCAAACCTACATCCAGCCATAACCCTTTAGAGGTGGATTTTATAGAGATTTGTGAATTTAGACATTATTACATGTGTTTTTCCGTTAAATTTCGTAGATAAAATGTTTTGGGACTGGAAAATTTATGACAATAATTTTCGGTTGATAATCAATCAAAATATATAAAATTTTTAACTTTCGGCTGGAATAGCAAAGACACTTCTGTATTATCGATTTTTTTATTTTTTCGGCTGGAGACTTTCGGCTAACTTTAATACAACCGCATCTATTAATCGATACTTCGGTTACTGAGCCTCCGGAGGAACCTATGTTTAAATGAATATTGTCATTATTGAGCCAAATATTTTTATAGGGGATGGACAAATCGATTTGAAGTATTTTTTCAACTGCATTTAAGATGTCCAGTGGAAACAAACTTTTTTGGCGTTCAGTTTTAAAAATGTGAAGGTATAATCTGCCAGAAGGTTGAAAAATAAGGCTTGGAGATCTATTCTATAAATTAGATCTCCTGGCATTCTTATAGCTGCACAAAAAAAAGTGTAGAAGGAATTATGATGCTTACGAAATTGATCTGATCGGGAAAGAAGGAAGAAAAATAAGAAGTGATGGAAAATACGGTTGATTTGGGTTTTGCAAGAACGTTTTGGAAAACGCCACGCCAAACCATCTGAGTCCTTGGTATTTTTTAGATAAGAAGCTTTCTAGGGAGTGGTATTGTCTGGATTTTAAATTACAAAAAGCCACTAATATTTTTTAACGGCATTCGGTAACTGTTGGAGGTTGTTCCCCAAAATTCTTTATATGTATTTGATTAACAAATTACTGTAGGTTTTACTAATGCTAACATAAACGCACAAATATTGCTTATAAGGCAATATTTTGCTACTAGTCTTGTAGCTTATTCTGTCTCTGCCCCATAATGCCAATTTACGGCACAACTAGATTTAATCCATTAAGAATTAATCTATGTACCGAAATAGTTCCGTAAACGTTCCGCGCCCAGTAGACTTTAAGCAAAAGGCAGCCGAACAACCTGTACCATAGAATAAAAGACTGTAACTATGTAGGTGTTTGCCTGGTTTTGATTTCCACAAATCATTTGAGGTGGTTTATTTATCCAGAGATAAGTGGTTCTCACCAGACATCCACAATCAGATAACTGAATATCTGAAAATTGTAATTTTTTTCGTGGCTCTTACTTTGGCAGGGTAATGGCTTTGATATCTAATGACCTTCGTATATGGTCTGGAAATTTCTAGTAGTTTGAAGACATGTTGTATTATATATTAAACGGAACTAATTTTTCCACTGTGTGATTGGAGCTTCTATCTGATGTTGTCAACGATAAAGAGATTGTATTTTTTATATACTGATAGTAAATTAGCCCTTAGCTCCTTGAAGAAACTGCTTGGCCAAAACTGGTTCTGGCCTGTATTGTGAAACTTAACCAGCTGCTCCACTGCATTCATTAAGAACGCTGCTCTATTTATTTTAAAGATGAAGTTGTCAGGTACTCCGACTTCTCGTAAGACCAAAGTTCCACTCGCAGCTAACAAACTACGTTGTTTGAATCAAAATACAATTTGAGCCTACAGAGCTTTGGACTGCATATAGAAACGTTACGTTCAACTTCAGGAATATCCCTGTATACTATCTTCTCTCTCCTGGTTTAAACTACTTAACTTGTTTGTTCATTTGAAGGAATCCAAAGTTTGCTTACACTATGGCATTGGGTGCGGAAGCTTGTTGGGTTCGAGTCAACTTTAATAATAATAACTGGCCATATCTTCATTTCTTGTTTTACATCTGTTTAGATAATAAATATCGTTAATTCGTTTAGTATAAGTGCTCGTAGTTTAACCTGATTGAAGGGATTTAGTTTATTTACATGAGTAAGAGCATCCATTCTTTTAGAATTGATTCACTCTCAAAAATTTAAATACATGTGCCAGATGGAAATCACTAATCAACGCGACTTTCAGTGCTATAATTCTGCAACAGAAAGACAAATTATAAAATAAATTATTCCTTATAGGTAAAGTGACAAAACTGTACGGTGACCACCCCGAAGGGATACTCTCTAGGTAGAGTCTTGTGTCCGTTTTTGAATTGTCTCTGGTCTGCTCACTGATATATAGCACATTTTTACTTGTTACCCAAACAGTAAAAGAAATCTTACTCCAATATTGCCGAGTTCATCTCCACTGTGTTGTAATGTTACACTGTGTGTCCTTTGTGAATGTGTTCTAAATTACGAAAGTAAGAAATAGATCACATGGTTAATAAAATGGACATATAAGAACCTAACCGTTAATTAGCTCGAAAAGAATATATACTGTATAGCGGCGATCCTGTATAGATTGACTTTTATAGAGGAAGAATATCCAGCTTACTCAAGAATATCCAGATTAATCAATCATTTATGGACAGGAATGTTAACTTCGAGCCGAAAGGTTCCACAGGATAAGAAAAAGGATAGCCAGAGCGTCCTCTTTGGAATATATAGTAATTAATGGTTTGCTATAATTGAACTGGTAAGAGTGGAAAATATGAATAACGTTAGCTGTCTCAATGATTTTGGACAGTATTTAGGAAAAAGCTAACAAGGCTATCTGCAACAGGCCAGAGAAATATCTTCATACACTAGACATAATTAGGTTGGACAGAGTTTATTCGATGAATCTTGATTACACACATCTGTTTTATGGCTCGAAAACGGTTTTAAAACCATGTGTCTCTCTCAGAAATCTGGCAAAGAACACCGATAACTGAGGCACTACAATTTCTAAATGTCTGTAAGTGGAGATACTTCCTTAAGTGGAGATTCAGCGTTATTAATTCTATATTATTGAAACTATTGAGCAAAAGTCACTGTTATTGTCTTTAATGGTACTATGTTTAGTGTGAAATATTTACGAATCATGCACGAAACCACAGGACTTATTTTCTTACACTTCAACTTCAAATGTTTAAGGTAAAAATTCTAATCTGGCCGAAAAAATCATCAAAGCTGTTTTTTCAACATAATTTTTTAATCAACTTTACCTAAAAAATCCAATTTACTATTCCCCACCCACATAAACTGTTTATTAGTTTTCATTAGTCCATAAACCAGCCAATCGAATGCACCAATTCGTTCATTAATCATTTTTTCACATCGTTACTATGCCAACAATTAAAAATGCACGTTTCTCATTGGTCAATCGGTTGATTGTTTCACATGGATAATACAGATTTCTGCGAGACGTTTAAACATGGCCGCCATCATTAATTATTATAACTGTAGCAATTATTTATTAAGTTTTCTTTTATTTCCACACATATTTATCGATATGTGACTTTTATGATCAAAATAGTTTTTCAACTTTTCAAGTTTTCCCTTGCAAAAAAAACGAAACAAAAATTATATTAATTAAATTATAATTCGCATATTGAATTAATTATATAGAATTTTCTTATACTGTAAATGCGAACTAACCGGTTTATGAATTGTTTATTGTCGTAATGGTTGTAATGAGTACTTTCGTCGCGTTTTGTTTTTTTGCAAAAAATTTGCATATGGTAGACGAGAACTGAATGTATTTTATTATTAATTACAGGTATATGCAAATATTGTCATGAACATTATAATTTCCATAAATTTTATTTAGATTTTTTTCTTAAGTTGCCGTTTAAAATTTTCTTTTTAATTTCCAGTTTTTGATCGATAAACGAAACGCAAAAAATGATTTTGTGAGATGGAGAGAGTAAATTAAAACGAGATAGCAGTTAGTAATTTCGTTAAAATTGTGAACAGAAACTACATTATCGACTATTAGTAGAAGTTTAGCTATTATACGGTAGGTGGCTGCTATATTTTGGTTAGTAAAATTTTAAAGTTTTGTTGTTGCTGCTTATAATGGTTCAATATTTTATTTAAGAATAATTAATTAAGAATAAATATTTATTTATAAATCTGTAATTTAGCTATGAAAACGTGAATTATTATGCTATACAGTCGCGAGCACCTTATAGGCAATAGTGGAAGGTTGCGGATATCTTTATTTCTCATCAAATGTGTACTTATGAATTTTCTAATTTCCAGATCCGAATCCTGCGGGATCCAAAGTTAATTTATATTTTGGTTAATAAATAAGACGTCGAATCAAAACAAAGGTATGGGCTTTACATATATTTGAGGCAATGTATTGGGGGCGAATCTTAGTCTATATAGCATACATATCTGGGCTGAATTTTGAGTTGGATGTCACAAATACCGTAGACTTTATACTTTAATTGCCTATGTGATCCAATCATTATGGCGCCATTTGTTAACCACTCTTAAGATGAAAAAATTCCTTGAATGACATTAATTACAGTTTTGTGTTGTTATGGTAGCCAAAACTTGAACGAATAGAACTATGCATATGGAATCAACCATCAGGCGCGAATGTCGTGCCAATACTTTAACTAAACCGCAATTATGATAATATTAAGACTGGCAGTGACATAGGTTACATTGATGTTACGATAGGGTTAAGTTCTAGAATAATTTGCAAGAGGTTGCTTAAAACATGCATATTTATGAATTAAGCAAAGGGTTATTTTTAAACGCTTATTTGTTAGAGACAGGTGAACATCACAATGAACCTTTGGAATCGTATAGGTATGTAAAACTTGAGACAACGTTAAAGCGGAGTTTGAATGATATACGTCTATAATGGTAAAGCTGAGCTTAAGATTATCAGCAATGTAAAATTAATGTAATCTTAATTGCGTTCAAAACCAAAGTGGCTTCAATAAAATATTTTAAATTAATTATTGGAGTGTGCTTTATTCGACTCAATTATAATCGTGGGCCGATTCAACGATATCAGACCAAACAATTCGATCATTATAAAAAATTAGTACCAGGATATCATTGGAATCATGTGAAGTCAGAACAAATGCTGTCAGATCGCGAGGAATATTTCATCCATAATCTCTGAATTTGTGACAATATGCTGGAAAGGGCATAACAATATGCTGGAAAGGACAACAATATGCTGGATAAGTAAGAAAAAAATAAGATTTTGACATAAAACTCGATTTTATTACTCAACATAGTTGTCTTCGAGGGCGATACAACGAGTATAGCGATTTTCCAACTTTTCGATACCACCATTATTTGACTTAAATTTGTCTCTTGAGATCTGAAAACTGGAAAAGGTCGCTGGGGGCTGAATCTGGAGAATACTGTATATGGTGGGTGGGTAAGCAATTCGAAGACCAATCATTCAATTTTGCCATCGTTTTCATCGATCTGTAAAACGGTACATTGTCTTGGTGAAACAACATTTTTTCTATTCCAAATGTGGTCTTTTTTTCAATCGACCCAAAAGTGCACCTTAATAGTCACTGTTGATGATGTTGCCGTTTTGAAGATAAGCGATGAATATTGATCCGTTCGCATCCCAAAATACAGGCGCTATCACCATACCTCGATAAAGTCGATTCGGTTCGTCGACTGCTGTCCACTCAGCTGACTATCTTTTGGATTCTGGTGTGTAATTGTGAAGCTATGTCTCATCCATTGTCACATATCGACGATAAAATTCCATTTTATTGCGGTTTAACAGCACCAAACATTCCTCTGAAGTATCGATTTTTTGTTGTTTTTGTTCGACTGTGAGCTCACGCGGCACCCACTTTGCACAGATGTTTGCATACCCAAATGTTCGTATAAAATGGTAAAAACGTGCACTTCAATTTACAATCGTTCATAATCAATTTGTGGATTTTTTTAATGTTTTCTGGAATAACATCCTGTATTGGGGGAGAATCTCAGGCAACATATACAAGAATGAGGGTGTATATAACACCTAAAGCTGAAGTTTGCCAACATTGTAATTCTGACGATATATATATATATATATATATATATAGTTTACATATACTGGGCTACGTTTTTGATTTGGAGGTTACATACCATGATGATACCTGCAGAGCAGACTTTAGGCCTTATTTGCCTATGTGATCCAATCATTAGATAATATGTCTTGACTTTCTTCTCTTAAAATTATTTTTGAATATATATTTGGATTCATTTTTAAAATACTCAATTTAATTCCAACTCTATGGTGCTCTGGTGTTTTATGACATTCATCTATTCCACAGACTGTCGCTGATGTGAATGATCTTCATGAATAATTTAGAAAAGTATAAAATAAGATGAACTCGTGTTGTGATCAATCACTACTGGCGAAAGTGCATAGTAAGAGTTGGTTGTGATAGCCGGTTTTTTGATGCAGCATATTCCGGCAAAATTACATATATAAACGGACGATATAGAATAGTTTTTATAGTTGACATCGCCAAAATTTGTGCAAAGTTGATGTCATCTTAATTGCTTTCAAAACAAGTTGCTTTAATGAAATATTTTAAAATAATGGAGTGTGATATCTTCGACCAAAGTATAAGCGTGCACCGATTCAACGATATCACGCCAACCCATTAGATTATTATAAAAAATAGTTCCAGGATAACATTGGAATCACATGTATAGTCAGAACCAATGCTGTCAGATCTCGAGAAATGTTTCATCCATAATCTCTGAATTTGCGACAATATGCTGGAAAGAACATACTTGGTTAGAGTTGGATGAAGAATACAAACGACAAATCAATACAATACCCTATATACCATTCTACTCAAATCCCATAGACTGAGTATATAATGGTAATTTACTATGTCGACAAAATATAATAAATCCTTGACATTCCAACTGAAGACAAACTCTGGATAGTTCCACGAAGAGGACTCAATAAAAAAGCAAATAAAGAAATTCGTAGAATATGAATTTATTTGCTTTCAGAATCACATACTATCTAGATCATTCACTACATCTGGAGTACATTATGTCAGACCACTATTTATTAATAACAAAAGAGGGAGAGATATCACCTCAACATACTATTAGTTAAATCACACCTAACATAACCACCAATAACTGTAATTGAAACTTTCGGATGTTTTTATCGTAAACAGGAGCCCTGCCATATTGTATAATCTATATTTTTGCGAAATTTGAATCACTATACTTATACTTTATGGTTGATTGTGTATAAAGCTTTGCTGAAAACTGTGTACATATTGTAGCTACTTGCATATGGTTTTCGATGGCTGTAACAGTTTTGCTTATAGTTTTCCTTATCAGTTGAATTACAGTATATATACCTGGTTAGAAGAAAGCCTCGTTGAGGTGCGTATTATCGACGATAATCATTTGTATAGCCTGATATGTTATTTGGCTTAAACACACACTAGTTTGAAGTGATTGATTCAATGACAGATATAGCGAGTCAACTAGTTCAGGCTCTTATGATTTGAAAATTGTTGTACTCGCTGTCATTCAATTTCATGCACGTTATATCAGGAATTCTAATTAAATTCCTGCTCTCGTGATCATTTTGGGAAATATATCATACGCATAATTCTTCTCTCGAATGTTAGAAGCCATCTTTCGTACTCATCCATCAAAGTCCAACGCTCACATCTATACATGACAACGGGTCTGTTCAACACTCTGTACAATTTCAGCTTATCCGTGCTTTGCAAGATATTTTGATTTCACAAGTGGACGTAGATGTTATAAAGCCTGATTGCTAGTGCGGCAAGGTGAAGCTTTATATTCTCTCCTACACTAGTATCGTGAGTTATGAGAGATCCAAGATTCGACTTAATATAGTCTTAATGTGTAACCACCTTTGTTATGAAATATAAAGGAGAAATGTCATCTGGACTTAAAACGGTTTGTTATCCCCACAAATTATTCCTTCTGGACATAATTTGATTGGCTGGTGGCGCTAGCAGCCCTATTAACCTTTGGTAGTAAAGGTGATGGTATAACATCCCGGAAAATATATTTCCACTATAGAAGTGCTAGAAATCTTGGGCAAATTGTGGTCTTTTGGCCATCCGGTGCTATTTGGTTTTGTATACAGTTTGCGACTTTATCATAAGCGAACCACATGCTAAATTATTAAAACGAAAATCAGGTATTCTCAAATTATTAGGTAATATTAATTTAAGACAAACGGTTGCTACAACAAAACGCAATTTGACGTTCAATCAATGTTAAATAATATATGAACTTTTTTGCCACACACGATCAATTTTCATAATGGCAGACGCATTATACACATTGTATTAGCCTACAATTAATTTTTGTTCAGATGCCGATTACCACCTTGTTTTTGATTTAACCTTCTTTAAGATTTATCCTTTTACATGACGTTTACATATATTGTAGTCTTTGTATAGCCTGCTGTGTAATTATTTTATTCAAACCGATAACATTAACACTTGTTAAGCGCTGCTTTCAGTCATATGCATATATTCCAATCACAAAACGATAACCATAATCATTATGATTGACAGTTTCGAAACGAAATCCAACAATAGCAGAAATCAATTTTCTCACTTTCTCAACAGATATAATATGTACGAGTAGAAAGAAGTTTTAATCTGTGTTTCAAATATTCGGCACGGTTTGAAAGGATAATAATTTTTGACATGGGATACGTAACTTTCTTTTGTTCGATATGTTTCGTGTAATAGTCCCTTCTTAGTATATATTTATGTCAAACCATATTTGTGATCGGATTTTGACTTGTTTTGATACATTCTTGTCTGATTTCGTATCACGATGAACGGTATCATAAGGGTTTCTTACATAAATCATCACAAATTTATTTAAAAAAAATTCTGTGCAAGACGGGAGTAAGATCGTTTGGAACCATATCCAGGTAAGCAATCAGTTCAAAACTAATACTCTGATATCTGGTTCTAATAGCCAATGCGCAATGGGTTGCAGTGTAGTTTACTAGACGGTTGAGGAAGTAATATCGGTTGAGGAAGACTCCAATTAGAATCATTCTTGATTCGAATTTTTAATAATTGACCACAATTTTTTAAAATTTGTTCGTTGGTTGGAGGCTGATCTTTAAAACCAAACGACTTAATACCTATAACTCTATGCCACTCTCCCTTCTCAAAACTTTGAAAAATTTGTCTTGTCGCGAGATTCTATGTGGATGCACCAATTCATAGAAAATGATAAAATAGAGACAATAATCGAAAGATTGCCTCTTTTTGAGTTGGAATGTGGAATCATACCTGCCGGTTTATCTGAGTGGGACACTTGTTTAAATAAACCAATTGCGACATAACAATAATCTGATTAAGGAGTAACCGATTAATGCAATAAATTCGGACCTTCGGATTGCACGTAAATTAACAACATCCAATGAACTCGTTCTAGTCTAAACATCTCGGTAAACCACTGAACCACTATTGTGATTGGGATTGTAGATTGAAACTGTTTACATACACCGGAAATTATCAGTTAGGTATGGTCTGTCTTTCGTGCACAGAGTTCATCCCCAGTTCAAAATCTGTTGTTGTCGAAGTCAGTAAATGAAAAATCTACTCCCTCCGAAGTTCGGCTTATATACATAGTGATTGCTACGACAAGGTTTTGTATCTTTAACATCCAGTACTGATAAATGAATGGTCTTGAGTTCTATTTAATCACCACATTAAAGACTTACTGCACAATTCTGATATAATGTCGTGATTTCGTAACAATGAACTAGTTTTTGGTAGACGAATAGGTAACTGTTGAGGAACAAGAACTTTATGGTATCTGGTTACAGACGAAAATTATCTATTTCATGACGACGGGCTTGTACTCCATATAAGTTTTGATCAAATTAGCGCAGAATCTGAAGTAGCTTAAAGGAAGACCAAGCAATAACATCATAATGAACATCATGTAATCATGTTTAGTCAAATAATGAAGCTAAAACAGGCATTATAAAGGGTTTTCCAATAAGAGGTGAAGCAATCAAACAAGTAACACTTCCTATATTAGAGCTGGCTGTGTGGAGCAGTTCTCTTATGTAAGGCCGTACATTTCTGGTAAACAATCCTTTCGCTATGAAAATATTAAACTATTTGCATCGACAGATTCTATGATAGTCCTACATTATGGCTGTCCGATGTTCCAGAAAGATGGAATAATTTTATAGGCAATCGAACATCGTTTATTCTAGAATCATTGCCGCGAAGTAAATGGCATCATGTACCAACTTAAGGGAACGCTGCAAAAAATATGTAAATGAAGATAATTAGACTTCGATAAATTTGAAGCTGGATCTGCTTATGTATCTATAAAAAGAAGAGTGTCGGTTACCATAAAATGTAAAAATAACATTATGTAAATTACACATTGTATACAAGTCAAAAAATCTGTAAATTACTTCATATATTGCTCCGGGAAGCACAAAATTAATGAAGATAACACCAGTCGTTTGCAGTGCCATCTCTTTTCAAATTATTTCATTAATTAGTTTTCACGACTTTATTAATTGGATTTATTTTAGTTTTCGCTTGTTAAGGTAATTTTTAACGGAATTAATCTGTAAATAATTCTAACCTTAAACAAATTATTGTGACATTCAGTAATACTCGAACAAAATTCGAACAGTTAATTATTTCACAAATTCTATACGTAAAATAGTAAGAAAATTTTATAACAGATGGATACAATAAGATTCGATAAGAGATGGCGCGTTAGTTTTTTTACATGAAAAAAACCGTGTAATTTATACTCCTAACTGTGAGTTAGTATTGCTCTCCCCACTATTTCGTCTTCAACAGTTCGTATGGTTACCTATTGAGATTAAAGATCAGCACGTGTGCAGTCGCATAGAAAACCTGGCACGTGTGGCGGCCTTATCACATGCATGTATCGTGGCACTCCGAAAAACTCATATACCTCTAAGTGAACACAATATCTTGGTTTATCCGATAGTAAAGTCACCGGATTTCACCATACCTTAATCACGACGCAATTGATTTCAATGGACGCTTCACTTCAGTTTCGCGCTGTCTTAAGAGTAATCACCCTTTTTAATACCATCGGTTCCAGGATCTATTATTTTTCCTAGTAACCAGTGGCTTGAATACAAATTGTCCTCTCTTATTAGGACAACATCATTTATTTCCAGTTCATTTGTTTTTGATTTCCATATCGATGCTGCAAGGTCACAAGACAGTCGCGATGGAATCGATTTCAGAAGCCTTGACGTTCTTTTATTTGTTGGAATTTCTTCAAGATTTGATTCAGAAATTGCTGCTAATGATTTTCTGATTAGGAACTGTGCGAGGGTGTCAATACTTGTAGTGCAATGATTCTATTTGTGATATCAATGTTGTCAGTTTCTCAAATGTCAAATTGATGTTTGTATCCCTTTTTTAGTGATACTTAAATGACTTAACTGAGGATTTCCACAATCCACCGAAATGTTTGACGAGAGGTGGGCTGAAGGGGAACATAGTAAGTGAGTTATTTGACTGATTGAAGATTTACACCAAGAAAGTTCAATCCGTTATCATATCCTTCGTACTGATGACAGATCAGCCATATTTTGTTTGTATTTATGAAATCGTTATTGTAAGGGTTTAATGACATATCTGGCATATCCATGCATTATTGGTTTCACAGTTAATGTTTGTTTATATGGGCGAGTATGTAATGACCATATGACTTTAGGTTAAGGCGTTGGGCACAAAATTCAGTTACAAATCATTTTTATGAACCTGAGCATAAAAGTGCTCTTAATGGCCGAAGTTAACCATTACGTGATATGATGTGAATATTGCCAATGGTAGTATCGTATAGTTGTCGATTTTTATTGAAAAATCATCTTCAGTGATGAGGCCCATTTTCACCTTGGAAGCTATATGGTAAGTTAATAAGCAGAATTTTCGCATTCGGGGCTCAGAAATTCCAAAAATGACTGTCGAAAAGCCCCTCCATCCTCAACGTGTCACTGTTTGGTGCAGGTTTTGGGCTGACGGTGTGATTGCTATGATTAATGATTTTTATGGCGGGAATTCGAAGATGTGGACGACATTTCAACAATCGAAATTATAAATGTTTTGTTTGTTTGTTTTTATCTTTTAATATGTTTCGGGGCTCGAAGCACTTCAAACTCTTTCGTTGTTCGCTTATTTACGTCCTACCTTACGCCATTATAGACAATGTTCATTTTTCACCACCGATCGCACCGCCCAAACGATCGAAGGTGAAAAACCCATTTTGCATCCTGCCTCGAATCGGATTCGAACCCGGTGCCTCCCGCTCCACCTGCCGCAGCTTTAAACATTGCGCCTCCTGGTCGGTTGAAATTGTGAAAGAAAAGTTTCCTGGCCGTGTTACTTTTTGAAGAGGTGGTCACAATTGGCCACTGAAACTTGTAATTTAGAACCTTTAGACTTTTTTCTTTGGTTTTTTTCCACGTGAAAGATAAGGTTAATGTCAATGCTCCTGAATCGATTCAAGACCTTAAAGATAGAATTCGTGAAGTTATCGAGAAAATACACCCGCAAATGTGTGAATTGGTCGTGCAAAATTTCATGAAAAGGATTTGGTGCTAGAAAGCGTAGCCGTAGCGGTCATTTGTTTGTATTATCATACGTTCCTCTTTATGTGGGTTATACAACGAGGTGATCGTTCTTATTATTGTATATGTCACCAGTGGAGTCGACTCTTCAGCATGTTCTGAAGGTCAAATGAATGTTATTAATATAGACGACTACACATACGACTGAACTATCGCTTACATATCGGGACACGTTTGACGTAATTTTAGATGCAATTAAAGCGCGCAATATCGCCTTAAACAATTTGCTATCCAAAAAATTAAAAGATCTCCAAGGGAAGATCATGGTTTCCATGACTGCGTATTTCTATAATCTTGGTTGATTTAAGCAGTTAATATAATCATATTGGAAGTGGAAAGAACACCTGAGGCATTGGGATTTTTTTTCTATTTTTATATTACTCAGATTTTATTGTGACATCCCTGTAAAGTCTCTGTCTCGAAAGTTTTTTGTTCTTGGAATGAAGTCCGAAATAATTTGTTTCCTGAAGGTCGTCAGTTGATCTTTAAATAAGAATTGTGACCCAACGGAGTGCAACCTATGGGGAGAGTATGAAGGACAGGAGCACCAGAAGTGCTTCTTCTTAGTCACCCACATTGCTCACAGTCTGTGTTGTTTTAAATTTCCAATCGGAATATTTGATTGTTCAGTAAGGAACAGCAAAATCCTCAAAGTGCGTCTATCATAATTCAAGAAAGACTTTGTTGATTTATTGTTCCAAAGAAGATTTAGGCGACAAGAGATGAGGTTGTTCTATCGTCTGGTGCAGATCACCAAAGATAATTTCACCTCTGGACTTTGTGTATAATTTGGCACCAGCCAGATTACAGACTACTGATCCAACAGTAAAGATCATCATTTCGTCACCGGAGATGTTCCCAAAACGTGCTTCGACACCATAATCTCGAGGTTTGGCCAACGATCAATCGACAGAAAATCTACAGTCGTCTTCAGAGCTGCAGTGGATGTGGTGTTTATATCTCCCGCAATACCAAGACAAACAAGTCGTTGCATGCGGTTTAGAGGTTTCCCTCCATAAGCGAGATAATGGAAATATGATAACCGAAACGTATAACCAGTACATGCGTCTGGATTTCAAGCCCCAAATCTAACCTTAGCTTCTGAGGTGAGCGGGATAGTATGAATGCTGATGTTTGAAAGACTAAAGTTTCCCAAAGTCCTGCGTCTGGGGGAAAGAACTATATTAGTTTTCGTTGGGTTGACTGATAGATTCTGATCGCTACCTTGCCGCATAACCTTGACAGTAAAATCCATTGTCCTGTAATTGGACTAGGGGTGAGTTGACCACAAGACACCACCAGAGAGGAGACAGAACTCCACCCTGAGGACATCCCTTTCGGTTACAGCAGTCCTATCACGAACTATAAATGATAAGGATTTATTTTAATATATGGGCTCTATACTTGAGCACGAATTTAGATTTATAGCTACAGAGCTAGCATTTAAGTCGCCAATCTAAATTTGTAGGAAGATCATTTCAAATCTTTGTACTATACGATGCTTCCCGTTTTGTGTTCTATATATAGATTCCAGATAAGCCTCAACTATTTGAGATAGTGTTTGGTATACTACTGAATATCTAGGAATTGCAAACAGTCATAATGGTGTTTGTTTAAGTTGAGAACAAATCAATCAGCAATATGCTGTCGTCAATTATTTTTAATTCCATATTGAAAATAGCCTCCATATAAGTAAAACACCTTAAGAATTTTTTCAGAAAAGATTTCAGAAAAGAACATTTGATTCACTGGGATTTTATTCCGGTTTTCCTCATCACTCAGGGTCTATTAGCTCATTGGTGTATCTCCTCCCAGACGTATAGTCCCGAAATCTGTTTGTTCTTCGAATGAAGCCTGAGATACTCCGACGACCGTCAATAGATCTTCAAATAGAAATCGTGATCCAGAGCAGTGCAGGCTATGGCGAGAGTATGAAGGACAGGAGGACAAGAAGTGTTCATCAATTTCTTATTTGTCCCCCACATTGCTCACAGTTTGTCTTGTTCCATGTTTTCAATCAGGGAATAGCAAGATCCTCAAAGTGCATTTATCATAATTCAAGTGGGATTGGTATCTTTTCTGATTAAATGTTCCAAAGAAGTTTGGAACAATTAATCAGAAAAGCGTCAAGAAATAAGATTGTCTCATCTCTTCTGATGCAAACCACCAAACTGACAGTCGATATACGTCTAAGAGGTATAGTATAGTAACGTCAACTCTAGAGGGGATAGATAATTTCACCTCAGGATTTAGCATGTCTATAATGTGGTACCAGCCAGATTACATCCATCAGTAAATATCATCATATCATCGCTGGAGAGATATAGGATGGACTGTTATAGTCCCATTTTTATAGTTTTCAGTCATAATTACAAGAAATCATTTTCTGAAAACGTGCTTCGACAGTATAATTCCCGAGGTTTCCCCATCTCAAGAGCTCCAGTATGCGTGTGGTGTATGTAGCTCCCACAATGACAAGGCAAATAAGTCGATGAATGCGGTTTACAGGTTTCTCTCCAACCACACTCAATGTTCTAGGCCACCAAATATGTGAGATTATGGGTCTGATCATCGAAACGTATAGCCAGTACTCGGGTCTTAGTTTCAAGTCCCATGATTTACTAACTCTAACCAGAATCCTTGCTACTTAACTTCTGAAAGGAGCGGCATAGATGAACCCCGATTTTTGGAAGATTGAGTTTTTCTAAGTCCTGTGTCTCGTGAAACGAATCTCACTTAACCTAAACCCTATAGGTTAAGTGAGATTCGTTTCACGAGACAGAGGACTTAGAAAAACTCAATCTTCAAAAAATCTGATTGGTTTACTGATAGAAGCTGATCAGTACATTAGGCATGGCGATATAAGTGCATAACCCTGACAGTAAAATCTGTTGTTGTGTAATTTGACTAGGAATAAGTTGACCATAAGACACTACAAAAGCGGAGACAGAAACATAAAAATTTTTGTTGCGTGACATAAAAATTTTGTAGTATTTATTAGAGATTTCGATAGTGCCAACCATATGCTTGAGAGAGACAATTTTTTTCAAATACATAGGATCTCTCATTACTCATGATAATTAATTGTTAGGGAGAGGAGATTAAGAACTGCCTTATTTTAATAACTGAATTCTGAGGCGTTGACATATATTTGTCGTGCATGAAGGCAAACGACTGCGTTTCTGATTTTGAAAAGTGTTCTCTTAAAGGCTGTGCAATCTTTCGATAGACGAATCTAAGATGTCGACAGCGATGGCGTAAAAAAAATCTGAACTTTTAAGCTATTGACAACTGAATGACGAGCTGAGTCTGTCTGTCTGTATGTTTTTTTTGCAATCTGTTTTAGGGCTTGAGGCTTGCCCAAAACTTTTGCGGTTTGCTTGTTTACGTCCTTCTTTACGCTATTACATTGTCAAATCGAGAAAGTACGGCTATAGGTTCAATCTACGTAGAACCATCTGCACATTGCATAGCTCCAAGCTAGCACGCATATGGTATTGAAATGGAAGATGAGTTGGCTCATGAAGTCTGCACTCCAACGGAGGGTCAGAAATGGGGTTCATTCACACCACCGATTGTAATCAGATGGTGAAAAGTCCATTTTTCCATCCTGTCTCTATTAGGATTCGAACACGGTACCTCCCGCTGCAATTGTCGCTGCTTTAATCATTACGCCATTTGACATGACCTGCGGGTTGTGTTCGGAAGTGATGGCACAGACGATCCATATCATGTAAAAATTGTTGATTATATGAGCACCATCACGATTCATGCTGCGATTTGATCTAAACTGGGAAAATTCATGAAAACCCGAAACGATTATTAATATTTAAAAGTTCCCAAGAATCGTTATTCTATATACCAACGAAACGGATCAAATTAATTGGGCATATAAACACTAACCAACTGAGCTAATCAAAAGATACAAAACATTAACAAACTCCATAGTCAATTATACCAAAAACAGACGAATCCTGTCCGCGCTAGACACTATTAGCGAGCACCGTTTTTGGTCTTAAACGTGCACCAATAAAAACATAATGCTTCTATATACGTTGTCCAGAGTTTATTTACACACTCGAATCACATATAAGAACAACAAAAACTTTGTAATTTTTAAAGTCTGTAATTTTGTATTTTCAAAACAACAATTTGTTATTTTTACTTTATGTTTTATATATGAGGTAGTTATTAGCCTACATTTTTATGTTATATTTTCCATTTTTATGTATGCTTACTAACACAACAGAAATCAGATGATTTCCATCGAAGCATAGTTTATGTACGAGTATATGTCTGTGTGTATCATTAAATAAAAAAAAAAGCATAAATGAATGGTAATTATGGTTAAAGTGTTTGTCGCGATTAACTAATCACTATCATTGTTATTGTGTGTATTAGAGAGATAGTGTACGGATAGTGTGCCCCGACGTATTATGCATGGTCAAAGAGAAAGAAATGACATAAAAATATTGTTACAAGCGTTTATTCGATAATTTAATTAAACATATTGTAATTAGAAATTAGATTTTGTTATTAATACACGTCCTATATTGTAACGGTGAAAATTAATCGACCAAATTGTGTTTTAATTGTTAATGTTTCGAGTAATAAATAAACTCATATGTAATCAATGTTGAAAGTACTGTCTGGTGTTAACGTTGTAAAATTGTTAATTTAATTATTAATTAGACTTCCGTAACTAGTATCTCTCTGTCTGTCTTGATCTTTGCAATCTATTTTGGGGCTCAAGGTTCTCCCAACTTTTTCGCTATAGGTCCGATTTACGTAGAACCAGCTACATATTGCATAGCTCCAGGCCATGTTCATCCACCGATCGTAATCAGATGGTGAAAAAATTCTTTTGCATCCTGCCCCTAACGTTCCGTAATAGTATATATAGTGCTATTTGGTCTATGTAATGAGGTGTTTAGTGTCATTAATTATATCGCTTGTAAGAGGAGAACGGTGATTGTATCCTGCATATTAGACGGTCAGGTGCATCATAACTAAAGCATTATCTTCTCATCTCGTTGAAGTCACTTTTTAAAAAAAAACAGTTAGAAAGTCACGTCACTATCGAAAGAGACTTGAACGCCAAAAATATCTTCTGGGGTTCAAGATTAACCTCTTCAAAAAGCAAAGAATTACTTAGAGCTGACCAATACTCAAACTGTGAATTTTACTCATTAGGAAACCAACGTGCTGACCATCTGATCCAAACAAAACCCCAGACCTTATAGATTTCTACATCACTAAAGGCATATCAGAACGCCACATCATAGAAAACTATGATAGTCTGTATCTGATCATATTTCTGTTATTATGACGGTTAGTGAAAATGTAATAGAAAAAATAAATTCATCTCAGTTCACAAACAACAAACCAAATTGGGAATTGTCTAAGCATATATGTTAGAAGAGGAAAAAATTGATCCTTAAGTGCAATCAAAAGGAAAACTGAAGTAGACGAGAAACTAGACAGGCTCCTTGATGTCATACAACAGTTCGCTTGGGAATATCTACTCCCAAATTATCATCCAGGAGAGAAAGCTCCGTTACCTACCCAATAGCCTGAAAGAAATTGCGCAAACCCACCTTAAACAACTTAACTCAAAACCACCTTAAACAATATAATTTGAACATTAAATTAAAGCACACATAAAAGCAATGAAAAATGAAACAATTGGAAAACATTTTTGTAGCTCCAACTAAAGATTCCGACCATTCCCTCTAAAAAGCAACAAAATGGTTAAAACGACCAAAAATGCAGGCCGCAAATAAAAACAAACTAGAAGTGCGAACGACAAGGCTAACCTGTTTGCTGAACACTTTGAAGAAATATTTTAACCTTTAATATCTGACTCGAAGATAGCATGCTTGTAATGAAAAAATAAGGGTTACAGGTTTTAAAGAACTAAAAACTGAAATTTAGAACATAAAAGCAAAGAAAGCTGCTAGATATGATCTCGATCTGATAACAGGGTTAATAATAAAGGAGCTGATTGAAAAAACCACCCGGAAATTATTGCATATATAGTCAATGCGATCGTGACGAAAAAATATGTACCAATGTAGTGGAAAGTAGCAGAAGTAGAACTGATTCCGAAACCGGGCAGGCCACCGAATGTTAAAAAGCTTACCGGCCACTTTCACTTTTAACAACATTAGCGAAATTGTTTGAGGGGCTGTTGCTCAAAAGATTGAAAAGGACCATAGAACAAACAAATCTTAACCCAGATTATTAGTCAATTATAGAGCACGTTCATTGGCTTATAGATGTCATTGAGAATACATTAGAGAGGTAAAAGCTTTTCTCTAATATCTTCTTAGATGGTGCGGCATAGAGATTTACTCTTCAAATTACAAAGAAATATACCAAAAATGTGGCGTATCATGCTCAATGAATCAAAATCTACGGATGTGAATTTAAGTAATCTGAATGTTGGCAACAGACCTCTAATCATGAACAGTCGGCAGATTCTGTTATTATATCTAGGAATAACCTCAGATAGCAGAGCTCAGATGGAAAGAGCATGTTAAAAAAAGGTCAACTTAATATCAATTATCGAAAATTGTATTGGTTACTCGGGGAAATAATCGGAATTGTCAACAGAAAATAAATTATTATTATCTATGTGCTTATGGAAAAAAGCTCTGGGGCTGCACAGAGAAAACCAACACCAAAATAATACAAACCATAAAAAAAGTGTTACGAGGTATAGTTAATGCTCCGTGGTATATTATAGGAATGACGACCTCCATATAAGGACCTAAATATTCATACGGTTCAAGAAGAAATGTGCCATCAACGTTAAGTTTTGGGTCATATGTATAATACACGAATAATTCTTTTCTCAAATCTTAATCAAAAACCATATCTCGTACTCATCCATCAAGGTCTAACTCTCGCATTCATATAGGTGATAACATAACTGTGCAACGCTCAATTTATATCCGCATTTTCAAGATGTTTCTGTTTTGGAAGTGGAAGGGGTCCTATGCCAGTGGCAAAGTGAGTCTTTCTATACACTCTTCCACTATTATCGTGAGTAATAAATGATCCTTGTTGACACATGTGGAATATTAAGAAGGTCAACAACGTGTATCGAGTCCCGAATCGATGTTAACACAGCTGTTTCGATCCTGGATCCGAATGGCAGTTAATCGAGATCTTAGCGTATGGTGCAACCCGGTGACTCTTTTAAAGAAACAACGCTAATTACACTCATTGCTAAGTTGTTGTACTCTTGACCTTTCAAGACTTTTTGTACTTAGCCTGCTGCCATTCGCGCTTCTTGTGTCTTCCTACCAAGAACTGGTTTATTTCTCTTTGCGATTGTAAACCGAGTTTGCGCTTTATTATGGGCTATATTAGGCTATCTTTATGGGCTATCATTGGGACCATATGTCTCCACTTTTATGCCATTGAGTTTTTTGGACAGCTATGAGTTCTTTGAGAGCCAGGTTTTCTAAGTGACTTCAAGTTCAACGTACCGACTCTTAACTTTGATCCACTGATGTTTCGGAGGTTTTTTAACTACTTAATAACTAGCGAAACATGACTTCCAACTAAAACCGGTGTGACGTTCGTACAAATTCTACTAAGATTAAACTGAATTTGTAACCAGCAACGCGTAGAGAATTTGCCCAGAAGCCGCTAGCCTCTAGTATGTCTAGATATTGATGAATTAATTTTGGAGGAAATTTTGTAATGCAGATGAACATTATCCATAAAACATTAGTAGTCATTTGGAGAAGTTTCTGATATTCCTGTTAATTGGCCTGGATCCAATACACTTTTCAACAGGTGTTGAATGTTTAAATAATTTTATATTAATAAGTTTATATAAGAGGTAATTTTTATCTTATCTTCAACATAGAAACCAACCGCCCCATTAGCAACTCTAGTTCGTGACTATATACGTATTTGGATGCTTGCAGGTTTTGAAAATCAGTCATTATATTACATTTGATGTGGTTTAGATGGACTTGTATTAGTGCGTTGTCTTCAGTTGCTTGATGATCTGCCGTCTCCACTGTTAGCATGTAAATTACACGATGTTATTTACACGGTTTTTTACATGTAAAAAACGTGTTATTTACATAAGTTTATTTTTTAACTTATGTAAAAAACGTAAAAAACGATTTTATGTAAAAAGAATGACTCTAATTGTAACTAAAACACCATCTGTTAGAAAATCTTCTTACTAAAAGCTAATTATTTCAAATTGTTTTCGACTACATACTGAATGTCAAAATAATTTTTGATTTAGATTAAAATTATTAACAGGTTAATTTCGTTAAAAATTATGTTAACTGGCTCGGGTAAAGGTGAAAAAATCGCTTTCCAACTTATAACGCGGACTTGAAAAGTAACTGATTTTGAAAATACCCATTTACCAATGTTAATTAATAATGAGAAAAGCGAACGTTACTAAATTTTTACATTTTAAAATAGATGGCACTGCGAATGATGTTGTTTTCTTTTTTTACATGTAATTTATAATATAGCTATATATTTATAGTATAAGCTTCCCACAAATTATTTCACACTGGGCGCTCTTTGTTGGAAGCATTTGACGTACTTTTTTATTTTCTCTGTCATACGAAGGATAATGTGGAGCGTATGGCTTTCTTGTGGGTCAAGGAAATGATCTACCCGGGATATGAGTATCTGTAAATATAAGTATATATTTCGGAGAGATTGTTTTACTCGATAATGAAAAGTAAAAGGAAACTCACATATTGTTACCAGCTACCTGCAGTCGCGGACTACTGAGTGGCTTTTAAACCACTTACTGGCGTTATTTGCCGGGTTGTAATATGGGTGGATTCCTCCTGGGCTAGTACAACCGAAAAGGCTGAGAACTTTAGAAAGGGTTTGAAGATGCCCTAAAGGAGTACTATGAAGAGAGAGAGACAGAGCGAAACCCTTTGAGCGTATTTCCATTTCAGATTTCATTTCCCGGTATTTGATTCCTATCATGGAGATTGTGACGTGCGCGTTAGTAAATTTTGACACTATATTTCTATTTTAATTGAAACTTTACCGCGATACGTTGATTTGGGTCGTCCTCTCACCTTGCTCTTTCTCCACCTCCCAATTCAGCAGACAATTGATTTTTTTGTTAGGTGCCAGCTTGCGCGCACGGACGTGGCTAGCTCCTCTTGGCTAGAGACCTTCGGGCTGGGTGTAACAATTGGGAGGAGGGGTTTATGCTGTTGATATATAGTTGTTACACATGGGAACTTGGAAGGGAAAATATGAAAATGGCACCATACTGTATTTCCACGAGTCGCCTTTTGTCCCGTTCCACCAAGGCTCGTTCCAGAACGCTTATCTATATCAAACAAGTACCGAGATCACTCGCGTTCCACTTGTTGATTTGTCTCCACATGGCTCTTGACACGACCCACTTCCACCTCGCGTGGTCTTCCTCTTTCAAGACCCTCCTGACAACGTGATTCATCACTTGTTTTCCTTTGCCCTTTCTTTATTGGCACTGTTCACTTTATTTCTCTTTTATGTTTTTTTTACTAGAGAAATAAAACATATTCATCCCGATTTATCTTTTGATACCTTATCTCGATCGACTCGTCTAGCAACAATCAAGAAAAAAGCTGACACGCATCACCTTTTATAACTTTTGGCCTCTCACTGTATATCGGGAAATACAGTATCTTATCCACACTCCTTACGCCATCTATATTGTAGCACAAAATTTAGCTACGGTTGATTGTCTAGATGCAACCAACTTGGAGGTATATTTTTTCTGACGTTTCTCAGTGTCGTATCTCAGTATGAAAAGTTTATATGTGGTGTTCCGTGATGATTTGTCATTAGTGTTTATGTAATAGGTTCATGTAATAATCTTTCATTGTGATTATTGTTATCTATGACTGTTTGTTGTAAAAAGTCTCATATGTTATGTGTGGTCGGCCGGCCAATGCATGTGTTCCATCCTATTTGTTCAATGTTACAAGTATGTGGCTTGCCATGTCTCGTTCATCTTTGACAGGTTAGTGCCTATAAGGAAAGGACGGGATTGGATACATGGAGCGAGGTGTAGCTGTTACCCCGTTTCAGTTAACACAGAGGTTTCTACTCTGGTCTCGAATGGCAGCTAACCGCGCAAGATCTTAAAGTATTGACATTAAAAGGGATAGTACAGATTACAGAACCATTATGATAGGTACTCCATTATGATAGGCCATCATTGCTAAATTGGGAGATTTAGCCATCAGCTAGGCGTAAGAGAGTTTTAAAAACACTTAATAACTAACAATACTTCTAACTGCTCATATACAGATTATAGTAACCTTAAACATAATTTGTAACCATTGTAACCAAAAATCACAGATAATTTGCCCAATGGCTCTAGATATGGATAAATTAATTTAAGAGCAACTAAAATTTCACCAGATGAACACTCCATGAAACATTAGATTTCTATTTCATCTCTAACAAAGACCTCTAACAACTCTACTTATTGAGTATACAATTTAGATGCTTATGCATGTTTTGAAAGCCAATTTAGATGCTTGCGTATTTTGTATTGTATTACATTTGATGTGGTTCTGATCGATTTGTAATGGAACGTAGTTGCTTGATGATCTGCCGTTCCCGCCACTTGGCGAATACGAAAATAGAACAAAACTTCTGAATTTATTCCTAATAATTGTTTATATAATTATGAGCTCGAAAACAATGCGTATTTCGATATTACAGCATTATGCCTACCCCCTGCCCTCTCCCTGACTTACAGATGCTAGATCGGCTCACATAGGTGTGAACAGTGTATAGTTTTTCGAAGGAGGCAAAGTCAACATGCGTTGTTTAAAAGAAGAACATAAATAAATTATCTTTTTTTATGTGCCATTCGTTGACTTTAAATTATCGTTTAAAGCGTTTGGTTTTTAGCTGAATGGAGCTCAAATATTTAATCGTAATTCGCTGTCAAAAACCATTAAATGCCACCAAAATAAGTCTTTTTTGTTTTTTATCATTCCAATCTGTTTTGGGACTCAAGGCACTCCCAACTCTTTCGCTTATTTACGTCCTACCTTACGCCATTACAGCCAAATCGAGGATGTACGGCTATATGTCTGATTTACATATGTAGAACCATCAGCACATTGCATAGCTTTATGTCAGTCTATATTACTGACATGGAAGATGGGTTGGCCCATGAGTTCTGCACTCCAAGAGTGGGTCAGAGATGTGTTCATTCACACCACCGATCGTAATCAGAAGGTGGAAAATCTCTTTTGCATCCCGCCCCTATTGGGATTCGATCCCGGTCGGTTATCTTGAGGTCTGTTACACTTTGTAAACTGGATTAACTTTGTTCTATACAACAAACACCAAAATGTATTCCTTAGACATTTTAGCGTCTCGTGATTTGTTGTCTAAAAATAATCTATCCTCCGATTAGAAAACGGTCTCATTGGAGTGGTTTTTGTTGCAGGTAAGCTTCCCATAAGTTGTTTGGCACTGGAAGCTCTTTGTGGCAGCAGTTGATGTTTTATTATTTCCTCTCTTATACGCCTTATACTTCTGATGACCCAGTATTCTGGAAGGATAAGTATGGAACGCATAACTTTTTTGTGGGTAAAGGAAATAATCTAGCCAGGATATGAGTATCTATCAATAAGAGTATATTTCGGAAAGATGGTTGAACTCGATAAAGCAATAGGGAAGTGAAAAGAAAATTCTCCTATGGGTATCAAGTAGTCATTCTCACCTTACCGAAGAACTAGAGGATTTCGCAAGTAGTAGTGGAGTACTGAGCAACTTTCAAACCACGTATTGCTGTAACGTTTTGGGTAATAAAATAATGGTAGGCCCAACCTAGGCGTAGTAAAAGGCTAGGAACTGGAAAAAGAAAACGGAATTGCGCTTAATACGTACTTTGAGAAAAAGAAGAACCTTAAGGATATTTCTAAAAGGAAATTATCAAGGAAGAAAGTACCTTCACCTGCCAAAAATAAGCTGCAGACAATTCCACAGGGTAACTGTCAATGTCATTGGTAACTGTTAATTAAAAAGATGTTTACCAAAATAGGTGCGATAACGTTAGTTGTAGCGCTCGATAATATTGAGTTCAAAGATTATCTGTTTTCCTATTTAAAATTTCATTTCCAACGATTCAGTTCCTGTCACGATAGAGAATCCCTGGGAGTGGGAAGTTCGAGGTCGTTATAACTCGCAGGACAAGAATTTAGTGTTTCGTGAAAACAAAAACCATGCTGTTTGAATCACTGGAGGCTTCGGAGCTTATTTATAATAAGTTGCATAGTTATATAAACAGCTCAGTCTATGATATCAGATGCCACGTGAAACGAAGAGAGTTTTGTAAGAATGGTTTACTATGGTTAAATGAAACACTGGAGATAAATAATTTGGTTAATTTTTAACTATCCTAAAAGAATCGGTGATTTGAGTGAATATATGGAAGCTCTAACGTTATACAACTTTGAAAGTTTCTAAAACGATCCAAGGGAGTTACATGGAACTTACTATGTGGAAATCGATAAGCTGCCTATAGCGGCAGCTAGGCTCAAACGGTATACTTTCAAATAATACAATATTACTTCTTCGGTAGCAGACGATGTGAACTTTAAGATATACTGAGATACAGATTCTGTCTGCCAAGAGATGGTATTTTCCTGTTTTATTAAAGCAAGGAATACAAGAGATTCGTCCGTATATATGGTTCGTATTTTTAACGCCATCTCTTGTATAAGTGAAGAAATGTGATATATTCTTTATAACTAAAGAAGTACTGGAGCAACACATAAGAAGTGATTTCCGTTTCAAACTTCAAAAGAACCAGTTTGCTCACCAAGCTGATAATTGTTCCGTAACGGCTCAGTCAAGGATAAATCAAACATGGAAAAAAATGTTCTCATCAACATCGGACTGAGGGAACATGTTATGTGCAGTTGAATAGCTATATTGAGCTTGGTCACATACTAAACCATCTTGGAGGCAGAACATTAAATCCGACGGGATTGATATCATGAGGTTCGATGAGATTAATAAAAAAACTAGGCCAGCGTTTCGGGAAACACAGCACAAAACATCTTTTAGGTCGCTATAATCTATACGACTCAATTGAAATCAATTTTTTATACAACATACAAGATATGGTCATAACATGCGAGTATGAGTACATAAACCAATCTACCAATTATTTAAATTGTTAAAACATCTTTAATACCCTCTTAAGCGCCACTTGTCCACAAATAATGAATAACGCCCACAATTTGAAACTAATTGAACCAATTTATATGTCCAAAGGGTGGTCGAATATTGTAAAGTAAAAACAAAAATACCGCATCGTCTTATAGACATAGGAGGATGCAGAATTTAAATAAAATCGATTGAAACTCAAAGTAACAAGATAAAAACTAATCAATCTCAATCTACCAACTATCGATCAAATTTTTTTATTTTTTTATTTTCTTAAGCCCACAAAAGGAACAAAACCGACAAACCATCTATCCCTTTCGCATATAATACAATAATATTCCGATCTCGACCTTTCCTCAATCTCTCGTGTATCGTTTTCTTTTTGTTACAATATTAATGACGAGATGTCAATCTTATATATGTTAACAACAATTTGATCTACATTTCTTTTCATGCAGCACATCAGCCAGCTATCATGGTCTATTAATATTCATTTGTACCTTACGGTGGTGATCTATATGATTTGAGTACCTGCGCCAACATTCGTACATATGTAAAAGGTGATTACAACAATCCGCAACAAGGATCAAAAAGATATGAAATCATAAGATCACAATGGGGTAAGAAAACAAAAGGTAAAACAGATTTACAATACATAAGAAAATTTGTTTATGAGATTATTAAGATTGTGGACCAGAAATGGGATTCGTAATCAGATTTGAAAAAGGATCAATATTATCGAAAGGCTTGACTGGTTGATAATGGAATTATAGTTAAATATACATTCTTACCTCTCTAAGTATATAATACATACTATGTCGAGAGTCTGATTTAATTTTTGTTTAAATTTCAAGATCAACGATCATCATTAGTCAAGTGATAATTGAGAATGCTTATATGCTGGATATATATATATAAAATTATCGATCAATCATCTCGTTAATATTTCTTAATTCACAAGTTTATGAGAGTGAAACAATTAAACCATTATCTTATTACGATCTTCATAATTTAATTGTTTGATAAATCGTTTTGATGAATGAGGAGTTGTGATACATAAGAAATCGTGAATGGGCTATTATATCCGAGCACTATAACGGTAAATTACCATTTAATATAAGTAGTTTCCTCGCCCAAACCAATGACGCAATATTGGTTTATAAAATCTTATGAATTTTAACTATAGACCAATTAGACCAAATATGAGTTGTCATAATTAGTGTTGATGGTAACGGCGTCATGTTTCTTAAAACTTGCGCACGAAACAGAAGACCCATAGAATAGCTACCTACACAGTACCAGAACTTGTCGTAAGTCAGTGGCGGCTTCATCTGGTTGGATGGCTGGATTAACAACCTGATTATGGATCGGCACGTTGAACGTAGATTCACATGTATGAAAGAGTAACGGCTGGATCTTGTATAGGTCGACATAAAAACACGAGGGTCTAAAATATGACGATCATGTGTCCAAGGCTATATACTGATACACAATGGAGATGGCTACGGAAATTATGAAGTTAATTTCTCATTAGACCACAGGTAAAACAGGCTGCGGAATCAACTTTTAAGCAACGCTTCTTGGTTGGATCCCTGGACTGATGAACCGCATCTGAAAAATAAACAATAAATGTTAAAAATGTCAACAAACCAAAAAATCGGATACCTTAAAACAACAATGACGCTCCGGTTAAGTACCCGGTCACGAGATTGATGATCGGCACCTGGCGCATTTGACGCCCTTATCAAATGTATGAAAAAGTATCGATTGAAGCTTGTACCACGAGTCCCAAAGCTATACATTGCTTCACAATGGGATGACGTTAGAAATCTTGGATTTGGATTTCTCATTGGGCCACAGATTAAAAAGGCTGCGTTGGTCTTCCAAACAGTCGATAATCGAATGTGTAAGCTTCGCTTGCACGTGAGATAAGCCAACCTGTCAATTGTCTGTGAACATTCGCCCAGTGATGAAAACCAATCCCAGAATAACGTTTCATTTATTCTGGGATTGGTTACACCTGAGCACGATGTCAGAATGGTCCGCATTACCGCTATCTTTGTCCAATTTTAAAATCGACATTTCTTGCAAATGCGGATAAGCTAAAATGTTAAGAGTGATCTTTAATGAAAGATCCACCTTTCGGTATGCGAAGGAATCGTATCGGTGACGTTTGCTCCATGGAGTAGAGAGCAATTTACTGATTGTTAACAACAGTATGAAGAGCTGGCTCGTGATCGAAATCGATGAAGTAAGATCGTTGACGTGGTTCGAGCTAACAACGGCCTGTAGGTTAGGTTAGGTTAGGTTGAGTGGTTGCTACAGCACACTTATACCGACGACGGTCCGTTGTGATACCACAGGATCTTACTCCCCTTTTACCCCTATGAAAACCAGTTAGAGCTGCTTACGTAGCGTAATAAGTCTCGAACATTACAGTTTTCGAGATCAGAAAGGCAGTCCATTAAAAACTTACCCAAATATTCATGTCTTTTGTGTGCCAAAGCCGGGCATGAGCATAGGAGGTGGACTATCGTCTCTTCCTCCTCATCGTCCCTACAGCTTCTGCAAAAGTCATTTACTTTCAGACCCAGCCTTCTCGCATGTTCTCCAAGAAGGCAGTGTCCTGTGAGTATCCCCACGATCGTTTTAAGTTCACGTCTTCGTAGGAAGATAAGTGCCTTTGAGTGTTTCAAGTTCAGCTTTGGCCAGTCTTGTCTTGCCACCCACTCTACATGAGAGGGTATTCGTCCACCTATTGTTCGCTGAGGCTTCCGCCTATTTTTTGAGCACAGTCCTGAGTGCGTTAATGGGTCACCCCAACCTCACCCTTTCAGTAGCAGTTGGAGAGTTGTACCGTGCCTCGCTAGTTCGTCCGCCCTGCAGTTTCCCATAACGTTTGAGTGGCCGGGGACCCAGACTACCTGGATGTTGAAATGCTCACTCATCTCATATAGAGACGAGCGGCAACCCAACGCCATTCTAGACGTTAGAGAAACCGAAACCAGCAACTTGATTGCCGCCTGACTGTCCATATAAATTGCGATATCAGTCGAGGGTACCACATTATGTCTCAACCAGTTCAGGACCTCCTCAATCGCTATCACCTCTGCCTAGTACACACTGCAGTGATCAGAGAGGCGAACTACTATATCTACCTCTAGTTTATCACAGAAGACTCCAGCTCCTACTTTACCGTGTAGCTTGGATCCATCCGTAAAGAACTGCAATGCTTCCGTTTCAGTTTTCAACCCACTCCTCCAGGATTCTCTTGATGGGCAGGTGGTTCCGAACTTTTTCTCGAAGCACAGAGTCGGTGTAACATAGTCTAGATTCGCCAGTTCTTTCCTCAGCGATCTGACTATCGTCGAGTGTCCTATTTGAAGACATTTCCACTGAGATATGGCTGATAGTCGAGTGGCCGTAATCGCCGCCATCTGCTTACCATAAATGTCCACGGGGAGAAGGTGAAACAAGACCTCTAAGGCACTTGTAGGTGTTGTCCTCAGCGCCCCACTTAAAAAGCATGCAGGAACAACGGCCTGTAAACAACTTTAAATATTAATCTGACGCGAATATTTTTTGTTTCTTTTGACAACTGACAAGTGTAAGCAACGCAATGATGGGCACTTCTGATTGGTGAACTAATCATCAAACTTAAGTTTGTTGCGTTAGGACTAGGACATTGCAAACTTTCGAGAGAAAATTCTTCACAAGTCAGAAAATAGTTTTAGAAAATAACGCATAGTTTCGTTTCTCTGGTCTGATAAGTGAGGAAACAATATCAAGTAAATATCATTTTGTGACCTCTTGCTACCAAGTCTGAAGAAGTGAACCTGTCTTTGGAAACTAATACTGCAGGGAGGTGGTACTGCAATTTGGTACTAGAAAATAGGGAGGTTGTGTCAGAAGGTATGATGCTATATGCCCTAACTAGAGTCGAAGGGGTCATGAATGTGAATCGTGACCGTTTGTTATTTGTTCAGTTTAAGACTGAATTGCGCCTGTCATTAGCTGGTGGTCAGTGGAAAGTGAGATGTCCCGATCCCTAACAAAATTTTTTCAGTATGATAGATTGTTAGTGCTGCCCGATCGAATGCAGTGTATTTTGTTTCGAAATATGATAATTTTCTGAAGTGAAACCGATTTTGTACTGGTGCAGTATAGATGTAACGGTTGGTTTCGATGAACAGATGTGCTAGCTAGTCAGTTCACAAATGCGTGTTGGCATTGTTCAGGCCAAGTTATGTTTTTTGTTAGTCTTGAGCTTCTTGAGTATAACTGCCAAGTGAGAGTAAATTGGAGCGAGCAATCTGTGGTAGTAGTGTTGTGTTAGCTTGTGTTTTGGCTTGAATTCAAGAGTGTTTGCACCGGATACACATTTTGAACTATTGATGTGTGATTATCCGAGCGTTTAAAGAGTTGATCCATTTTGTTTGTGCAGTACCTTAGTACACAATAATACAAGAGGGTCATCACCGTAGGCGAATGCAAAGTTTAGATCGCGAACAACTTTTATAGAAAAAATTGAATGTTTGTGTTGGGGTTGTGATCACCGATTTATAAACTTCGTCGACGCTATGGGAATGCTCTGATAACTATCTATTTATAGGGAAAAAACTTTGGCATCCATGAAAGGGCATTGTGACTTTGCTATAAATATATGGTTTTGAAACTATGGAAAATGATCTTCAGTGACTACGCGATGAACCACCTATTGTGTCTCGAACAGTAAAATTGTAGTTTCCACAGCCTTGAAGTTGTTGATCGTGTATTATATGGAAGTTAGTATGTCAACTCTGAGTCTGACCGTAGTGTCATTGATTGACAGCTGTGTCGCTGAATCAAGTACCCGTTTACCAAATATCTGGACTATGGTTTTCGACCACGATGCAACTGATTTTAGTAGCGGTAGCAACACTCTTCGAGGAGGGAAAATTGTTGATATTGGCAGGTTTTAGAATCACGAAATTTTCTAAATTTCAGGAAGTATCTGTTTTTTAATTTAGCTTTGAAAATGTAGGTTAATATTGTGATGTTTGGTTAGGAATAAGCATTTCTTCACTTATCAATCTAGATTCAGTTGATTTAACTGTATTAAGTTGGCCTAGAATGTTGATTGATTGACTGACTTGTAATTCTTGGCTTCAAATTTGCTTATTAGGTTTAAATACTGTGCTAAGATGTTTTGCAAATAAATTTGTTTCATTTGCTTCACTTTTTGGCGAACTTCTGCCAGATAGTTGTTTCGGTGGCAATAAAAGTGCAGGCTTTTTCTTCATACGTGTATCTTTCCATAGTGTTTTAGTACAGTTGTGATTATTATAGAGTAGAATTAAATCGAATAGTGACTAGAAGATATTCATCACAACATGTTTTGGCCGTTACTTATGTTCTAAAAACATTTATCACATAAAAGTGTAGTAATATTTCGCCTGTTAGTTGGCCAGTATGTGGAGTAGCAGGATGTTATATGATCCGTTATTGGTTAGAAATACATCCCACAGAAATACAATCGTGATCCCCATTTTGTATAACCTTCTCATTTTACACTATCAGTAAAGTGGTCGGTTTTCCCAATGCTACCTGTGTAATCAGTGTCAAAAAAATGACATCTTGTCAGTGTGTATATGCCTCGTTCGAGACATTGATCATTGTAGTGCAGTGGGGATTATCGGGTAAAAGTATTATAGCGGCCAACGTCTGAAATTATTGACATCGTGAAAGTTTCAGACATAATCCAATTAGGGATCGTAGTGTTACCAATTCAATTTATATGAATATGCGGTCATCGATGCTGAAAAGGACGCTCGTTCTAAAATTTGAATGCTCAATCTTATTTTAAACGGATACTGGTGTCGATATTCCAAAATTACGAAATGTTTTCGATCATATGGTGAAAACATTATGGTTGTTAAAGGTTTGTGCTATGTTATAAACCATATACATCTGCCATTAACTGTGGGCCTGGATTAAGTATAGGTTTGTTGATAGAAAAAAAAGCACAAAATTATTCAAAGACGTTCTTGGTTGATGGTGAACGTATTGGACAGAGGTTGGCTGAACCACGATATTTCAAATCAAAGATAATTCCATGTGTACTTCAGGTTGTGGTCCACAAAGAATTAGAAAGACTTGTCGTTGTCAGGGTGTTGAAACATCTAAAAATAATCTAATCGGGCCACACTAATTGTATGCTTTAAAGCAATCAAATGGCGAGAGACATTTGCCCGTATTTTAAAGTAGCGTCAAATCTACTTATATAGACCGATCGACACCTAATTCACTGTTTTGGCGAACTATTTTATCGATTACATATGTAATCGTTTTTAATTAATTCAGGGCGGGTTTACTTTAAAAAAAAATCATAATAGACGACGTTGCAGGATGACACTTTCAATCAACTTAAGCAGTCGGGTTATCAAATTCTACCAGTTTCTTCGTGGTAGGAGGTTCTATTAGAGTGACTGGCCATAAACCTTTATTCGAACGCTTCTCAGTCTAACTAAAAACCTTGCTATACATACTATCAATTGGCAGATATTTTAATTGGTTTTGAGTTCAACTCGTCTTCTGGATTACCGAAGGCTCTCAGTTCAAATTATTATTCCAGCGAAGTAATTTGAGAGGCAGAGAGAATTTGACTTTGTAATGATGGTTTTTATAAGATCAAGGTTGTGTTTTTCTAAAGGCAGCGTGCTCATAGTTTAATGGCCATGTCTGTTATTTGGATACTTGATATCGAATAATCGAACGACGTTATCGAACAATCGATATGTTTGAAGTCGATAACATAAACATAATTAAAACGAACAACAAAGCAATCACATATAAACATAAAGCGACTGAGCTAGTCTGCGTAGCTTAGAAGCTGCTTAGTTTCTTGTATGATCACTCCGAATTAGTTGACTTACACACTCAAAGAAAAATGAGCAGTAAAATTTACAAAAACGTTTTATAAAAATGCTTATAAAATGTTTTTGTATATTTAACAAAAAATCAACAATTTAAGTAAAAAAATTATAAAGTTTATTTATTTCGTGATTGATTTAATAAAATTTTATACATAATACAATCTTTTTTATGAATTATATTAAACTTTAAAATTTTTGAAATTATAATAGAGGTTTCATTGAATATACATAGATTTTTTTAAATTTTAATAAAAATTGAATTGTGTTTATAAAATTCTAGATAAATTACAAATAATTTTTATAACATTTACTATTGAAAAACTTCAAGAAAAAAAATAATTTACAATTTATTTTATAAATTTAATCTCGAAAATAGAAGGTTTCTTTAAATTTTAAAAAAATAGTTTTTATATTTATAATATATTTTGTGTTTATTATTAAACATCATTATTAAATGTTGAAAGATATTTAATAAATTTGACAAAACGATTCTAAATAAAATTTCAGTTGAATAGAAAAAAATTTCTCAATTAAATTACTCAAATAAATTATAAATTCTTTATTAGAGAAATTTTATGAAATAAATTTGAATGGTAGTGGGAGATATGAAAAATCACTCATATACGGTTTATTTTAACAACTGCTAATATAAGTGTTTATTGTCCTAATAAATCATATATTCCAAGCCCTCAATGAAAATACCAAATATTTATTATATTCCTTATATATATATATATATATATATATATATATATATATATATATATATATATATATATATATATATATATCTATTTATATGTATATATATATATATATATATATATATATATATATATATATATCTATTTATATATATATATATATATATATATATATATATATATATATATATATATATATATATATATATATATATATATATATATATATATATATATGTTATTCGTTATTCTTATATTTTCATTCCAAATTTAATAAAAAATATTATAACTTCTAAAAACAAAATTGCAAAATTTACAAAAAATTTGTATTTTTAATTGTTGAAAACGTTTGTATAATTCAGTAAAAATTTGTGTTACATATAAATTAATTTTTACTCAAATCCAATTATTTTCTAAAATTTACAAAAAGCTTTCTGAATTTAATAACGATTTATGCAATTAATAGAAATATTGTTACGTTTAAAAAATTTTTATAAAATTTACAAAATTTGTTTATTCAATCAATAAATATTTTATAAAATATATTATTATTTATTTTGATTTAGTAACGAAATCATAGAATTCTCCTTTATTAACACTTTATTAACGAGAGGTTTAACACATTCGAGTGAAGTGATTTTTATTTTAATATATATCTATTATAAAGTTAATATATTATGTCTTATAATATATACTTGTATAATGTAATTAATGTTTATGTTAATTTATGTTTATGTTAATTAATAAATGTTGAATTTTTGTGTACATATGTGCTGTACCTATAAATTATAGTAGTAATAGTGACAATCCATTGTAAATAAAAGTGTATTATCGAATTTAATATACATTATTGTATTACACGTTTGCTAAGTGAATTTATTTTTGATGGTGGAGGTTTTAATAAATCTTGGATTAAAAAAGGAAGTCTTAGAGAAATACAATATAACCAAAGCACGACAAGGTAATTTATTTATTGAAATATTATTTACTAGAATAATAATACACAAGTTCCATTGATCCATTTTACGATTAAAAATCTATTACAGTAGCATAAGTTTTTTTAGCAATATTAAAAGTTTTATTTCATTTAAGTTATATTAAACAAATTGTAATTAAACAAATAATTTTCTTATTTTGATCATTATAAATTATCATTATTTGATCAACGGATACAATAGAAGTTGAGTGTCAAGAAAGTATAATCGCATTAGAAACGGACAACTGCTCATGGGCCGAATTGGAAAACCATTGGAGTAATACAACTATGACTAGACTTCAGTACATCAAAACAGCTGAATCAACAGAGCAAATAATGGCAAAATGGCCCCATTATAGAAAGCCATTAGGTTATAAATTGGTAAATTGCACAAATAGTTTTGGAGATATAACAATTAATAAATTAACTATTTCCTTAAAATTAAAATTTCAGATTGAAATTGATTTTAAAAAAGTACACAACACAACTAGCATCGAACCATCATTTCCTAATTTTCTGCAGAAAATGATTCCAATATTGGAGGAAAAGGTAAAAGGAACAGGAGACTGTAATTTATTAGCTGTGCTAAAATGCGAAGAAAATTTTTATGAGAGTAAGTGTTAAAACTAACAATACTTAATATATAATTTTTTTTCATTTTCAATGTTTTTCGTTTTCATAGATGGCCAAGCAGCTATTTTATTCTATTTGATCCATCATGTTATACAACCAACGTCGAGAGAGGTACGAGTTCAAAACAATAAGAGATGTCACATCCGATTCAGCATTCAAGACGCACAACAGACGTTTATATTAGTTGGACCAACCCCTGAAGCATTAGAAGAAAAATTAAAAATACAATTAGACAAACAACAATCGGTTCAGCCCTTGTTAATGATTACGGGAACTTTATCAAATCCTACGCAAATAATGATTTATTTTGATGGAATAAAATATAAAATATTTTCAATACTTCGCGGGATAGGTATATTATTCTCAATTTTCCATTTATTTAATCTGAAATATCCATTACAGTCAGTACTAGTGTGGATGTTTATACAATCTTATTTTTACAAAATAAAAACTAAACATGATATTCATAATATAGCTATAAAATATTTAATTGAACGTTTAGAAAACTAGATTTTTATAATTTATATAATTTATAAGCTTCAATTTAATTTCATAGTAAATAATTTTATTAAAATGTATAGAATACTTTTGAATTTTAATTTTTTTATTTTATATTTTAATATTATTTGAATTCGTTTTGAAAAGTTAGTAAAAAAATTTATTGAAATAATACATAAAATAATTATAAAACAGTTTTTAATTTTTTAGTTTCTAAAAATTTAATAATGAAATATATTTAAACTAATAAAATTTAAGTTTTGTGTTATTATTCAATTGAGACTACATATATCTTTCTCTTTTTTACCTCGTATAAGTATATAATATATATATATATATATATATATATATATATATATATATATATATATATATATATATATATATATATATATATATATATATATATATATTTATATATATATATATATATATATATATATATATATATATATATATATATTTATATATATATATATATATATATATATATATATATATATGTATTTATATATATATATATATATATATATATATATATATATATATATATATATATATATATATTTATATATATATATATATATATATATATATATATATATATATATATATATATATATATATATATATATATATATATATATATATATATAAATTTTCTATACAAACAATAAACTAGATTTGTTAATTTTACAAAAATTTCTCTGCATTCAAAATCAAATATCTGTGGAAATTACGAAAATCTCTTATTATCTAACAAAAGATTTCATCAATTATACAGCGGTCCTTATACATTTTATTTAACTATTTATAAATTTTACCAAAAAATTCTAAAATCAAATACACAATTTTGTAGGTATCACAATTATTTTTGAAAATTTTACAAGTTTACTTTATTAATTTTACAATTATTATGTACATTTTACAAGAAAAATTTCTAGATTTAAAATTTTTTTTTCGTATTTATAAACAATATTTATGAATATGACAAATTTGTTTTGTATAAATTCAAACAACTTTCTAAAATTTAGAAAAAAAATTAGCAATTATGTTATTTCTTTTTGTAACTTTTATAAATTTTGATAAAAACTTTATAAAAAATTTATTTAATTACAAAACAAATTTATTTTTATGATCACTAATTTTTATAAAAATGACAAAATTTTATTGTTATTTTTTAAATTTAATAAAAAATTTTGTGTGTTGTATATGTATCAAAATTTTATAAATTGTACCTATATTTTTATTAGTTTTACCTAGTTTTTTCTTTGAGTGCAGGTTTTACAACATAACCTTCCTATGATAATGCAGATATCTGTCAAAGGTGACCGTATTTCTCGTTCTACTGCGGCTAGTACACATCGGAAAAAATTTCGGAATTATATACAGTGGAAGTAGGTGAGGGCAAAGTTGAGATATATATGGCGACTGTAATGAGTCAAACTAGCTTTTTGCGATCCAAAACCTTAGTACGGTGAATTTTTATAGACCCTTTTTCGGATTAACTTTAAATGGCTGGAAGGTTTTAAATATACTATTAAATAAAAAGTAAAAGAAAATAAACCAAACATCGCAGATACCGGTGCCCGGTGGTGACCTATCAAGGACGCATAAATTCTCTGCAATTGAAGAAACTAGCATTCGAGCCATTTTATTCATCCATTGAATCAAATCAACGCTTGAATTGATCCACTAAGGACACTGGAGCATATAATTAAAATGAAACAACTAGATATTGTTGGAGGCCATCAATTGATAAGGACATTATTATTTATAACAAGCGACTGTTTGTGTCAAAAATGTGGTTGATTGTACTCATTTGTTTGATCGAATCCACTCTGAACCATTAGTCTGAAACCATCAGCTTGAACGATTCATCCGCATACTTAAAGCGAGTTTAAAGTAAAATTATTTGGATGGAACCCTATATATTGATGTTGTGCTTCAATCAAACCTCTCAATTCAAAATAAATGACAGCGGTTATAAATGTTAACGATTTGTTAACGAAGAAGAGAGAGAGAGGCAGCAAGATGATCAGATTATACAGTGGTTGACTGTACTTCTCTCATAATGGAGTTGTATAAAAGAGTTCTGCAAGTAAATTGTTTTTTAAATATATGCTTGAGACTGCTTTTCATGAACCGCAAACAATGGTGTTTTGTCTCAATAACCAAACAAGAGTATAGTCTAATGGATGACCTCTTCATAGCCTCTTCGAGTCTGGGTGAGAACTAAAGGAAACAATATCTCCAACAGAGTTCGATGCCAGGCAAAAAGAAACACCTTTGATATAAACTATATACAACGGTCGATAAACATGTTTCGTGTAATTTAACGAAATTTCAGTAGACACGCCAAACTAATAAAAAACCATGAAACAGCTGTTTAATTAGAACACAAATAAAATTTGAGTCGCCGCTGTTAAAGTGCTCCTTATTAATATTTGACAAAAGTGTTAAATCATTGCTTCCATTCAGTTTCAAATCTTTTCCATTAATCTCGAAATCCTTAATTCAATTTATACTTTTTATTTTTAATGAATGACCACGACACTTCCTGTCTATTTATCTGTTTGTGTATGTACATATATGTACGATAAATATTAATAGCAATCGCGCGTCTTATAGTTATTGTTGTAATATAAGATTATGCGAAGTTCACATCTACTGATCTACATCGAATTTAGCAGCAACAAAATCATTTGTCTTCCACGTCTTTCAATCCAATTCTACAATTTTTCTTCGTCATTTCTTTCGTTATTCTTACAGTATATAAGTTTTATTGTGTTTCTAACAAGAACAAGAACAACAAAAGATTAAAGAAACCGCTGGCGCCATAAAGGATAAATATATAATCTTTTGTCTCATTCTAATTTTTTTTATAGCTCAATTCACAAATCTTACACACGCAGACCAAATAAATAAATAAAATCTGAAGAATTATTGGACATTAGATTTAATGAAAGCACAAAATTGAAACTATTCCCGCAGCTACATATAGGTTGGATCCGAGTTTGATGGACAGCTCAAATAATAGTTTTGTACATCGAATTAATGTAAAGTCGAGGTTATTGATTTATGAATGAAAATCATGATCGACGAAATCAAGATTGTGCATATATGAGTATTCTCTTATCGATTTGCTCCATATATTTGAGAATCGACACTACGTGTATTTCCCATGCACATTCTCGGTATAGTGAAAACTACGCCCAAAAATGATTGGTTTGATGAGGAGTGCCGTCTTGCTGTTGAGCAACGAAATATAGCCCACAATGAAGCGCAGACTAAAAAGCAAACAAGTCTTGCTAGTAGGATAGCTTAACGGATTTGAAGACAGAAGAAGCACGAATGGTGGAAGGCTAAGGTCTTAAGAGTACAACAACTCAGCAATGAGCGCAATTCGTGTGGTTTCGTTAAAGGAATTATAGAAATGCGCCATGCCATGATCTCGGTCAGCTGCCATTCGGAACAAGAATGAAAAACTATGTGTTGATGTCGATACGGTACTCTATACATGGCGTGAACAAATCGTTCATCATGAGTTGATTGCATTAATACAGAGCTCTTGGTATTCGGAGGGCTAACTTTGTGGAACTGTCTTTTCGACCTTGAAGAATGGAAAGTGGCCGCGTTATGCCCAATCTTCAAGAAGAGTGATTGCTTGAAGTATGAGAATTATCGCGGTATAGCTCTCCTTTGCACATCATACAAGTTACTGTCATACATTATATTGGGAAGAATTACTCCTCTGGCTGAGGAAATTGTCGGTCATTACCAAGGAGGATTCTGTCCAAACGGGCAGACAGTGATCAAGTTTTCTCGCTACGGATAATTCTTCCAAGCAATATAAAACATCCAGCGATACTATGGTAGACGAGACTATGGAAGACACTTGAATATTCAAGAATACCAAACAAATACGTACATCTGTGTGAAATGAGAGTAACGCAGTTACTATGTTGTGTCACAAGATGTAGTGTGAAAGAGATACTTGATCCACTGGAACAGTTTTCAACTTCCGTTGGTCTTAAAATCAACGAGTCCAAAACCAAATATCAGATCTCTTGTTTTTGAGACCAAGATGCAATTGATTTCAGTAGTGGTAACCACACGTTTGAAGCAGTGATGAGATTCAAGTACGGATCGTTCTGGAATCAAAATATCTTGCAAATACGGATAAGCTGAAATTGAACAGAGTGTTGATCAGACCCGTTGTCATGTATGGATGTGAGAGTTGGACCTTGTGAGTACGAAAGATGGCTTCTTATATTCGAGAGAAGAATCACGCGTGTGATGTATGGCCCAAAACGTGACGTTGATGTCACGAGATCAGCGAGTACGCTGGCTCGGTCATATTTCAAGAGAGAGTCGTTTAGGCGAAAAGGTCGCTGTCGGTGACAATGGTATCTTCTGATTACTTGAAACTGTATCAAGAGGTGGCTTGTGATCGCAACCGATGGAGTCAGATTATTGACACAGTACGGGCCAACAATAGCCTATATGTAAAAGCCGTAAAAAATAATTCCCATGACGTGAATTTCCCACCTGTTTGTTCATTTTTTTGAACAAGGTATTTGCCAAAAGTCAAAATAATTATATAATTAGTTTGAGGGGGCTAATTATACCAACTAAAAACATTAATTCTAAACCTATCAATCATCTATATACGTGAGTGAGTGTCTTTCGTACAATTAAATTATAAAATTCAAACCTCACATCCATCTCATGTCATACTCGTACATAGACTGTGCAAAGTAGAAAAAAAACCACACACGAATATCCTTGCCTCATTTAACCTATTGTATATATGTCTTTCGATTCGCGGTTACATTTAATGTCAATCGAAATTACACACGGGAGAAACGATATAGAAGGTCGAATACGAAAACACGTGAACCATTCAGGAATTTACCTTTAATTTCCTCAATAAAATATTAATAAACCGACAATTTTTAACGGCGATCAAGTTTTTTTTTTATTAGAGGTTGGTTCGTTATATAAGATCGAGATTGTTTTATGCTATGGGTAAAGGTCTAAGTCTATTTCCTTTTTATTGTATATCATATATAAGATGGATTTTGATGATTTATTTAATAATTTTAATTAAAGAGATTTGGAACCGTAAAATGGGAAAGGGGTGGTTATACCTATTGTATGATGTATTATTTTGTGGTTGATTCCTTCGGGAAATTATTTTAGATTACAACAATAACAAAAAAAGGTCGGGAAACTTTGAGATTTAGATCGCCGTAGGTGGTTGGATTTATAATATTTTTATGTATGACGGTTTGCTTTATTAGATGGACTTTCACTTTCTGCTTTCATGAAAGGTATAATTTATACATCCGATGTTTTAGGCACTGTGAACTGCAATACTTTACTGGGACTATGAATCAATTGTTCTCTCAAATTGAGCAAGCGTGGGTTATTGTTATCTGTAGAGATCCTATTCTTTTTTTAACTTTTTGTCTATATAACTTCCTTTATTCAAAGCTTCGGAGTGGTTATGGTTTTACCGGCTGTGACTCAAGGATTGAGGAGGGATTTTCCAAAGTTTAATAATTGCTAGCTTGATCACACTTAAAGAAAACAGAAGGTGGTTCTTCCCTTAAAGATCGCTTTACTATTACTTTAGGACCACCTAGATTAACGTGACCGAGCTTGCGTTCTCACTGCCCTTTATTTCATACACGATATCAGTAATTCACATTTAATTCATGATCACGTGATTGAAGAGAACCTCTTATTAGCCATTTTGGACCATATAAAGGGTGTATTTGAGGGTATATTTTTAAGTACAGTTTATTTCATTAATATTTGAAAATAATTTCTTTTAAACGTAGTCCGCGACTGGCTCTTAGATGATCCGTTCTATATGACCAATTTTCCAGCACTCTTTGGAGCATTTCGGCCAGTATATATTTTTGTTAATAATGCGTGTTATATTCGCTTCTAATGCAAGAATCGATTGTGGTTTATCGATATAAGCAAATGATCTCACATATCCCCATAAAAGTAATCTAAAGACGTCACACGATCACACGATGTCGGAGGCCAATCAACAAATCGGCGGCACATTTTTCAGCATGCATTGGAGGCTCTTAAATCTCTTCTAGCTGTTCATCCGCCTAAAGACGACATCCATTCAGCCAAAAATAAGCATCTTCACTCAACACAATTTTTCGATAAAAAACGGATCAAATTGAAGGTGCACCAACACCCATAAACCACTTCGATAACGCAAAGGAAGGTCAACCATCTTCAATTCTTGGACAAGCTGTATGTTGTATGCCTTCAAACGAAGATCTCTCTTCAAACTACTCCATAATGTGTCATATGAAAGACCTATAGCTTTAGAACGGCGACGAATTGATTGATTGCGGTCTTCACGTACACTTTCGGTTGTTGAATACCTATATAATAATGAAAAATTGGTTCGAAATTTATTGATTATTTGCGAATAGTTCGTTCAGTTGGACGATTATGAACATCATAAAATGGTCGAAGAGTACGAAAATAATTTTTTACAGAACACTGATTTTTTAAATAAATTTTCACAATTTGTAAACGTTATAGTTCATGGTGAAATGTCAATGAATATTGACACAAATGTCATATGAACATGACAGTTGTGACGCATGAATCCCAATGAGAATCCAAATTGAAAAAAAAAACGTATCAAAAAATCATCCGTATTATAACGAGTGATCCAATGTGAGGTACCCATTGGATTACTCGTTATAATACGTATGATTCTTCTGTCTAATGTTAGATCTCTCGTACTAATCCGTTAAGGTCGAACAATCACGTTTATATATGACAACATGTCTGTTCAACACTATCATACGGTGGATTCTTAATGAACATATCTGCAGTGAGTATTTTTTGAGAGCATTGTTGTGGAAAGAGGTCTCGCAGTTATTCCATATTGTAATCCGGGCTGTATGCGATGTGGCACCGTCTTGTTGATACCCCATATTAATCAAGCCCAAAGCATGTAATTGTGGCGTTAAAAAGTTTTCAATCATATCACGATATCGCTCCGCATTCACAGTTACCGTTACGCCGTTTTCATTTTCGAAGAAGTAAGGTCCAATGATTCCTCCTGACCAAATTGCACACCAGGATGCCACTTTTAATGGATGTAAAGGTGACTGTAAAGGTGACTGTAAAGGTGACTGATGAATAATTTGAGGGTTTTCCATCGCCCAGAACCGACTATTCTGTTTATTCATATATCCATTCAAATGAAAATGTGCCTGGTCACCCATTGTGATTTTTTCATAAAATCAGGGTTGCCATGGGCGAGCTGTAACATCCTATTGGCATATGTACGGCGGCGTAAATGGTCTTGTGGAAGAAGCTCTTGTGTCAACTAAATCTTAAATGGAAACAAATGCAAATCCTTGTGCAAAATTGTGGCTAAACTTGTTTTTTGCAGACCATACTTCTGAGCACGGCGTCGAATTGAGGTTGACAGATTGTTTTGAACACTTTCTTGAGCAGCAGTAATGTTTTCAGCCGATCTTGCAGTACGTTGTGGCCAATGCTTGGGCCTATCACCTACAGACCCTCTTTCGTCGAAATCATTCATTATACACGATAAATAGTGCGTTTTGTTGTCACGTTGTTTTTCCCAAAAAGTTCACGTAACTTTCTCATCATCACAGCAATCGATGATAATAAATTTGCCACGTGTCTACTTTTCGACTGCCAAATATGAACTGTCAATACTAACGTTTACCAAAATGGCGGCAAAACAAAGTAGTATACCTTCCCGGTGAACACCCTGTACCTGCTGAGGCATTATTTTCTGTCTTTGAAATGATATTATATACCTAATATTTTCCATTTGACACTTCACAAGGAATATTTTTCATAAGTCAACTTGCTATTAATGGCTTTACTATACTTTAACTTTAACCTTGGGATATCTTGTTCTTACATTCTAAGGGTATTTAGCCCGTTCGATCGCCTTTCTAAGATTTGTTGACATAATAGATTATACGATTTACTATTTAATACCTCATTTTAACAAAAAACGGCAAGTGGCTACCCACTTAAAGCACTAATGGATGGAATTTTGGAATTTTGAGAGCGTTAATGGCAGATGAACTGTCAACTTAAAGAAAATCTCGATATTCAGTAATCTATACTAGAGCGATGTGCGATTAATATTTCTATACGCGCTTTATGTGCAATGGTATGGTTCAAAATAATCGAGAATTTTTTCGATATCGCATTGGAAGATTTATTGGATTTGTACCAACAACAGATATTGACAAACGGCGTTGGTATGAGTTTGGTAATCGGATCTCTATGAGTTCTGTTGTTTTGCAAAGGTTTAGCAAGTAGGAAGAAAATGGTAAGTAAGTAAAAACCGGAGAGATTCTGGCATGGGGAGCTTTACGAGCCGTGTAGGCATTGGGGTCAGCATGAAGTAGGGTGTTGTCAGTTGAGGGCCATGTTATTCAGAAATTAAATTTAAATACTTGACAAAGTATCAATGGTATAATGAAATGGTATTTTATGTACCTTGGCAGAAGGCTACTCTGGGTTTCTAGTCCTATTATTGTATACATTTCTCTCGAATAAGTTTTCTTCAAGTAACCTTTGACCAACATTTAGATGATCTATAATATCACATTTTTGATAGTTTTATAAGTGTGCCTCCAGGTCTGGATCAGTCCTAGTGCCCTGATACTGACAACCATTGTAATAGTATTAATTTGTTTGTTAGTATTATGTTAGTATTACATAACTAGTATTATGACGATGATACATAACCGGGGTTGGGATTATGAACGGTCCCAAACTATATTATAGATTTTCAAAGCCATATTCACTGTGTCTCAATGTATATCCTTGGGACATATGATCTCTACTTATAGGCCATCGAGTTTCTCCGACAGTGGAAAAAAAGAAGAATTAATAATAATTTAGAATCCAGGCTACCACAGAAAGATAAAAAGTCTTTCTGAACTCTGCTTTTCGAATGACATCAAAATTTTAGAACTTTTACTCAAAACACTGAAACTCATCATTACTCAAAACACTGAAACTCATGTTTGTATTTAGAAAGATACATTAGTGTAGGTATTTGATAAAGTGTGGCACATAAGTTAGCTCGTCAAACTTCAGAGAAGCTCACCAAAACAGTTCTATATAATTGAAAGTCTATTATTTTGAGTGATATATGAAGAAAAATACTCTGAACTAAAGAAAATCTCAGTTGGAGTTCGGAAACGTTGTATATTGAGACCGAAGAATCTTATCTTGTCACCAGTGATATCAACTTCGCATGAATGATACTATACTATTACAATATTTGCTATGATGAAATACTGCGATGTGGGCAGTTGGGGACCATATGGAGGAACTCACAACTAAACTAGAAAAATCTTGTGTTAAGTAACTCTTCGAAAATGTTGAAGATCTGAACTAACGAGACTAATTTTTCAAACGTAGCTCTAAAAACAACATGTACATATTAAGAGGTAGCTGGGATTAGTTTGATGAGAAATGTCGTTTGGCTGTTGAGCAACAAAGTTTAGCCGATGTGAATCATAAACTCGGTTTACAATAACAAGGAGAAATAAAACTGTTCTTGCTATGACTACAACCAAACAAATATTTAGACAGCCGAAGCTAGCATCTACTACGTGAACCTGTGAAGGCAAGGATTTAAGGAGTACAACTTATCAAAGAGCATAATTTACATGGTTTCTTTATAAAGGATTATACCATATTATATAAGATCCACTGCCATTCGTAACTAGAATAGAAAAATAACCTTTTATTGACGTAAGTGTTTTTATTCCACATGTTCACCTGGAGTTGATTGAATAAATTAAAAGCTCTTGTTCGGAATACTACTTTGTGGAACTGCCTTTTCCACCTTATTCGATTTATATGACAAAATGAAGTTATGCCTGAGGAACGGAAAGGGGTCGCGTTATGTCGACGCTCTTTTGTTGACATATAAGTTGTGGACGCAAATATTGGTGACTGATTGATCAAGTATTATTAAGGAATACCAAATAAATCCGTACAGCTGTTTCAAAGTTGAGAATATTGTATCGGGATGTTTTGCAATTAATTCTGGTATTTGACATAGAGTGCGTTCTTTCCGACAGTTCAATCAACGGAGTGAAAGGCAACTGAGTCAAAGAGATACTTAATCCACTAGAACAGTAGTCAGTATCTATTAGTCTCAAAATCAATGAGCTCAAAAACAAATATATGAGTTTTGGTTTTAGAGACGTATCTTGGATTTCAGTAGTATCTTGGAACTCCGAGTATTCACAATACTAGTATGGGAGAGGATATCAAGTTCTAGGTTGGCGCTGGCCTTCGGACTTTTATACCCTCTACGTTCAATTCTAAAATCAAAATATCTTGCAAAAGAGGATAAGTTGAAATTGTACAGAGAGTGGAACCTAGACGGATTATTATGGGAAATGGTTCCATACGTTCTTAAGAAGTATCATGCATTCGGTATAATGTTCAAATCGCGGTAAGTTGTTTGTGTGACTATAATCTTATAGTTTCTTATAATCTTATTTTGTTTAGATGCAGGTTCTAAAATTATGCGGATCCTCATAATTTTAGAATATGCTAAGTTTTTGTGCCGCACTGGATACAAATGGATTTCCAATATGGAGGTCTGTTAGTCTCAATCATTTCATATCATATATATCAGCTTGATCTTATGGTACTTTAAGAACAGCGATCCAAACGACCCACCCCAGCGTATAATTTAAAATAATTTTAACTTAATTCTTAATTCAACGTAAGGAGTACGACGACAGTTACACAACAATTATTTCGGTATTTTTGTTTAACATCACAAAGTGTTAAATTTAACATCCCATAACACTTCGAACTTCCATATTTATTTATTATTCTTTACATAAACATCTTACACCGTTTTAATTAAAACAAAACAATAAACAAGTGAAAAGTGAAACCATTCATAAAAATCGTCTTCAAAAACAAAACTAAAAAAAAAACTCAAGTAAATTAAATTAAAACAAAACAAATGTTAATAATCATAAATTCCATCTCAACACCGAATACCAAAAATATTCTTAAACTCAACAATAAAATAATTAAAAGAAAGAATTTTCTCACACAACCATTTTATTTTCTTTGTGTGCTCATCTGAAGCATGATGATCGTGTATTATCCTCATCATCAATACGAAACAATAAAATGTGTACAAACATCGATTTTCTTATATAACTAACCTTTTACAATGTGTTAAATAGAAATATAACCTATAACTTTTCTTTAAGATGTTTAACCGAAATCTCCAAACCATCCATCCACATTTTATTATTTTTCGATAAAGTCATCTTCCATGTGTGTACCTCTCACTCTATAACGTCTTCATTTTATATATGCGGTCGCCTATCGCGACTCTAATAGTTTATGTAAATAGTAAACAAAACTACAAACTCATTCACGAGTATATCGTGTAAAACCAGACTTTTTATGTTGTTCGTTAAGAAAATAACTTCTGGTATTAGATACAGCACATACAGATGCCTTTGCGATCGTATATAAGAAATAAAGAAAATGGCTGCAAAAATTCTTATGTTAATTTATTGTGATTTTAAACAATTTGTCATTGAATTTGAATCGAAGCGATGCCAATAATTGATTATGTTAATCGCATTATCTTGTTTACTTACTGAAAGTTGTTTATCTTAATCGATTATTAGTAAAAAACTACTCGTTCATATACACGCGAGTGTACGATAATTTTTCCTGTTTTCAGAATTTCGCTTGAACTTTGTTACATGTGCCATGTGTGTGTGTATTGAGGTATATGTTTATCGATATACGAATCAAGTACAAGAAAATAATGGAGTTCTCGGAAACGCGGTGAAAATTTAAATTATTAATTGTTGCCTTGTCCTTGTGTGTTTTTTGTAAAATACTAATTATTGGATAATTAACCTTCGTGACGTAAATTGGGAGTTGCAAAGCTCACTTTGTGGTGTTGCACTTGACACTATTTTTGTAATGTCATGTATAAATGAGATACTTTGAAGCATCTTGATCGCGTGATAATTCATGTGTTGACTGAAGTGAAGTAAAGGGTTTTCTAATAAGAGGTTTCATTTTTAATAGCCTGCTATTTGACATTTGACAAGTAAAAACTAAGCCATTACTAAAAATTGGTCAACAATGCATTGAAATTGTTAAATTTACTTCAAAACTTGTCACTGCTCGCAAGACTTAACCATTTTTTGATCGTCGTGAAGCACCTTCTCAGCCGGCAATAGTAAAACTGGTGGAAAAATTTGAGCTGTTGAAACAAGTAAATGAGGTAAAGAACAAATGAGAATAATGCTGCTCGTAGTGTTGAAGAAAACCCAGATTTGTCGATTTCTCATTGATCTTTGGAAGTAGACATTTTACACATGACATTACACCGTATTTTACATAAAGTCTTAGGTCCTAACGTGTTTAGTGTTTAGTAAACACAAGAACTCAAGCCGGTCGATCACCATAAACGTCGTATCTTCGGTGATTGGGTCCTTCAAATGCATCAAAATGTTCCGGATTTTCATCGAAAAATCATCTTCAGTGATGAGGCCCATTTTCCTCTTGGAGATTACGTCAATAAGCAGAATTTACTCATATGTCACTTTTTGGTGCGGTTGTTGGGCTGGCGGTGTGATTGGACCTTATGTTTTCGAAAATGTGGCTGATACAACTGTTACAGTGAATGTATTGCGCTACCGAGCTATATTAATGATTTTTTATGGCCGGAATTGGATGATATTGACGTCGACGACGTTTATTTTTAGCAAGACGTTGCTACGTGCCACACAAGCAATAAAACAATCGCAATTTTGCAAGCAAAGTTTCCTGACCGGTGTTACTTCTCGAAGAGGTGATCACAATTGGCCACCGAGATTTTTTCATTTTACACCCTTAGACTTTTTTTTGGAGGTCACGTGAACGGTAAGGTCTATGCCAATGTTCCACAATCGATGGAATTCGTGGAGGTATCGTGAATATACAGTCTCAAATGTGCGGGGATTGGTCATGGCAAATTTTATGATAATAATATTGTGCTGCAAGCGTAGCGGTGGTGGCCATTTGACTGAAATCTTTTTCTAATATAAATGGCACACCTTCCTCTTTACAATGAAATAAACATTCATTGATTTCTCTTAAAAATACTCGTTTTTTTAAATAGCAAAATAAAACATCTTATTGGAAACCCCTTTATAAAGTGATGGCACATTGAGAGCCATAATATGTAAGATACACTTATACTTAGCAAGTTCAATCAGGAGTTGATTCAGCAAATGTCACTTGGTTATACATAACTCAAGGTGATTATTATGGCAAAACATTGGGAGCTGCATGTATACGCAAAAAGCCTGATTTTGAAATTTTGCTGTAAAGAAATGGATACTGGCGGCCCTCATGGATCCGCTAGATTTAAGAAAGATCTTTGTGGAAATATAAGGGTCACTATCGAATAACCAACTTGAGTTGTAGTTTAATGGTTAACATAGCTTCTCATCATGCCACGGCATCGATTTCGATTTTACCTGAACACTTGCAATGTGTACCAATAAGTAGATATTGACACGTAACTACACCATTTACGGCTTTTAAGCCATAGATTATTTATCAGAAAATTTTGACAGGAAGTAATTCGATTAAGATGATTGATCGGTAGGATATCCTCGAGATAGAGTTTTGCTTCTGCTTTTGTGATTTCCTTGTGGAAACTCACTGCTAGTCCAACTAAACGACAGCGGATTTGTCAGGCTTATGTCGCCGACATCGCTATGGTACTAGTTAGTAAATACAACGTTTGTATTATGACATCACATGCAAGTGGTAATTGTTCTAGTGTAACCAAAGTCTTCCAAAAATTGAAGATCATACCTTATACCAGTTTCTTAAGAAATATTGGGGAATTTGGTGAGATTGGATGGCCCTGGGAAAACATATTTAAGATTTACTGACAATAAATCATTGAGCTTGAAAAATCTAGAAGCATGTACGTTTCGGTTGTCAGACCCATAATCTCGTTTAGCAGTGAGATCACAAATAAAACAGCTGAACAGCTTACCTACAAAAATTTATTGTATGTGGTGTGAGCTTGTAGGAGGATATGACTTGTGAGATACTATGGTGCACATGACAGTGACGGGAGTTGCGCATTAACTCCAATCGAAAGCGACATTGGTTGACTGCTAAGATGCTGAGTCTTAGTAGTCAACCAATGAGCCGATGAGTTGAAGACGTATATTGTCTTTTCAATGAGTGTATGTGGCATATCTGTGTTTTCTGAACTGTGGATTTGCTAGGCCGGTTTCGGTTTGATAACGTCATTGAATAGTTGAGTGATCGAAAAGATTATTCTATCTCATATATGTTCGTATATATGTTGTGAATTGTGTTGCACTAGTTCTACCGTATAACAGATAGTTTAGGTTTTTGGTTAATTTATATTATGGCGGAACGGCTAATTGCATTTTTTATGAACGCCCAAGCTCAGCAAACCATATCCTCTGCAGCATATGAAGTGGCGGTGGAACAGCTTCTGTTTGATCTTTGAAACAGAAGGTATGCATCACTTTATACTCAATCGCCTTCGGGATGATGGTAATCACCGCCCATATGCTCTCGGAGACTAAAAAGTCAAAACATGTCTTTAAGAAATTATTTAGTATAATTATCACCAAATAATTCTTAACATTACCCATCTCTCTGAAGGAGATATAATGATATCAGTATAGTATAATATGGCTGATGATGGGCTAAACTTGCTAGATTCTGAAGTATCTCGCATGGTAGGTACGCCACCGATTTAGGGATGGCCGAAGTAGCCTACGCTACGTTATCTATGCGGTTATATTGACACGTAAAATAATAAGAAAATTATTTATCGAGTGTCTAGGTGGAGATTATAAATATATTTTTTATACATCAGACATACGTTACTCCGAACGTTCAACAGTTCATCAAAACGGAAATTCACAATTCAGTTCAAATTTCACACGTGCTCTCAAGCGTTAAACCAAATTATAAAGTTGTCCCAATTTTCGTTTTCGACCGAATACCGGTTACATACTTCCAATTACCATTTTCAGACAGAAACCAAATATCATTCAACCCTTTTATATGAGCTTCAAAAGAACATCTAGGCGATTAAATTCACTAAAACTCTTTATAGGTCCCTCTTCCAAGCTATTGACTAGATCGGTTCATCTTAGATTCAACTGTACATCGTGGAACAACTCCGCTAGTATACGCATATGTACTTACTTCCATACTGATATGTACTATATGGACATTTCTCTTATTTAGGCCTAACCCACAGTAGGTCAGTTCCCATCTCTGGACCCACTGTATTTCGTGCGGAAGTTACTGCAATTTTGGAAGCAGTACACTATATGGATTGACGATAACTGCAAAATCGTTGTATTGGCATCATCTTTGACAACCAAGCTGGTTTCAATTTCAAGTTTTCACAATTTGTCTATAGGACATGAAAACTGCCTTGAATCGACATGGCTATATCTATAAATGAATTCAGATTTCACTGGATACCCTTATATCAAAGATGGGTATTAAAGAACATGGGTTTTAATGGGTATTTGGCCAAAACAGGCGTGACGTTATCTCTTAGAAGACATATAGACAATCACGTCAACGATCTGTTTCAGAAGAGATGGGAGAATTTTGTATCATTTCGCTCAAAATGTCCTTACAGAAGTGCTTAACCGCTTTTTTGGTGACAGACATTACAATTTGGTTCTTGAATTTGGTGGTCTAGCCGAAGTTGTGTAGGTGAATGCTTACTTAAGGCAGTATGTTTGTTTTCGTTTGTAGAAGTTGGTGGTGAATACGAAAGAGCCGTAACAATTGAGAACATATAAGCGTTATAGATTTTAATTAGTGAACTCTGCTTCAGCGACTTTGAAGCCCTGTCACTCGATGTTGCTCATTTGTTATAAAGATGAATATGACAGTAAGATGATCTTTGCCTTAAAGGATTTTCAGCATTTTCAACTTTTTTTGAGAGAATTTTCCATATCAACTCGTATGCAATTTTCATCTCTAATTTGAAGTAACATCAGAAGGTCTCTACTGGGTGGTAATGATAAATGAAGTTTTAAATACTTTGAAAAGCACGATGCTTGTTGAATCAATTGAATTACTTGGTTAGGATGGTTTTGAACTGATAAGGTATAAGACATAATTTATATCTTAATAGGTTTTGTTTGTTTGTTGAAATAATGGTTAAAACACCATTCACCTAAAAACAAATCCCAAATTGCCCTTCAGTCACTCGAACCAAAACACGCAGCACCCGTGATTAGTAAGTAAAATAAAAGATTCGATTACGATGACAATCCAAGGCAGTAAATGGAATTATCCTGTACTAAAATAAACTAGAAACGAATAGAACGAGAGAAATACCGAAAGAACAACAACAAGTAAAGCTCGTAGTAAGCACGACTGTCCGGAGCCGCAGTGCGCTCTTGTAGGATAGAAATTGTTACTGGAAGAGATAAGCTAGCTTGTGTTCACGAGTTTCACAGCAAATATTTGTTTTATGTTCTTACACTTGTGGTTTAACCGTTATAGAGGAACAAATTGTAGCGAGTTTTTTCTTGAACAAATCTGAGGTCACCCTAACACTCATGTACAAAACAGCCCTTGTAAACTTAAAATTGTCGAGGTCATTTTCACTGTGGCTCTGTTTTGAGGCCAACGAATGGAGATCCAGTCGATACTTTATATACAAGTGAAGAGGCTGTCAACGCTCCATGTTTTTTAAGATGCTGCACGTTCCAAGTATCCATCCTTAATTTCATGTCCGGATACTCAAACGCGGGTTTGGTTTAATGTTAGCAGGTGATCGAATCCTTTACCATGTCTAATAATACTGCTATAATATCTTACGTTCTCCTTTTAGTCATACTTGCAAATCCGAAATTTTAAAATTATTAATTAGCTCAACAAAATGTTTAATTATGAACCATGTTGTATTACCGCCTTATTTGAAACGAACAACCAAACCATTAGACGATGATCTTATACTAATCTGAAACAGTTAAAAGCATTTCATCACTAAAACATAGATCGAAATGAATACAAAACATCATCCCTGGAATTGAATGACGTCATAATCTTTTAATAAAATCTGTTTTATGAGACCTGAAGGTCTAATCGATTGACTAGAGTAATCATCCTCAAAATTAGAACCGGTAAATTGAAGAGATCAACCACCAATATTGTCAAGCTCCCATAGTGTATCCAGCTCACGATCGGTATGTTCTATTTTAACAAGACTTTGCTGTTGAATCCGAGTATCCGACTGTGGGCATATTGTGAGATCGTAAAGCGCGAATTCGTGTTTTTCATGTGAATAGTTGATTTGATCTTACGCTTATCTCGTAGTATAATCATCAGGCTGCGGACAATTTACACCGCATTGCTAAGCGATACTTCATATTTCGTTACACACTAATTACCCGGCATAGATCATTAATTATCAAAACATAATTTTTATCTCATGACTGTATGATTAATTTGAATTTATTATGTGTATTTTAATTGATGATGATGACCATGGTAATTAATTAAATAAACATATTTTATTAAGATGTCATTTTTTATTAAGAATCGATATTTTTACCTGTACATAAAACATTAACACTTTTTGTGTGCTTTTTGTTGCTATATTATGTTCTTCTAATCATCGGAGGATTGATGTTGAAAAATTATTGAATTTATGTTCGTTTATGCTGACTCAATAAGAATATCATAAATAATAATGTTTTAATACAACAAAGAATCTTACAAGCTCATCATTGTCTCATATTTCAGATTTGATTCACAACAACAACAAAAACTGTTATACATAAACAAATAGATGATCACCGCATCACAGTAACGATCAAATCGATCATTAAATATCAAAACTATGTAAGATCCTTTTTCACACTCAATTAATTGTGTACGAAATCGATTTGATCTTGTTCCAAATTTTATTCAAACATTTCATAGATCGTGTGCAGATCACACGAAAAAACAAAAGAGTCATCGATGGATCATTTGTCATTTTGAATTATATTTTTTTGAAACTCAAACAAAGTTTGTTAGCATCTCGGAACTCAAACTATATAAGTATACAAACAGAAACACATACAATACCAAACCAATAAGAAAATACATAAAATTCATTTGATTTCGGACGATCAGTCGATCGGGGTACAACAGATATACAATCACATACATACACACACACAGAGATGATATTTTGTAAACAGAAGGTATTTGGAATGTTTAAGATGTTGTTTTTATATAACTCTTGTCTTCGGAGATTAAATTAATTTTGATAATTTTATTAATGATTTTTTTGTGTTGATGATCAAAATATTTTTTGGTAAATATAAATAAACATAAATAAATAAAGTGTGCCGTGTGTCAAACTCGAGATGATAAAGGTGTTATATAAATTATTATTTGAGGTTTTGCGTTTAAATTGTCGTGCTGATTTATGCGATCGAATTACATGCATACAATATTTCGGCGGTTCTATCTAGTTAACATATTGGGGAAATACCGTGTCTTTCGCGATCGCGATCGTTTAGTTGAGCATTGAAAATTGTACCGTGCTGCTGCCCCAATAAACTGTCGTTTTCATCACACCTACCCGAAAAGATGATGATTACAACTTTTTCACATCAATCTGGTTCATTCTGATATCTCTTCCAGAATGAGTGATCGCAGTCTTAAAATTTGGTTGTTCTGCGGAAAAAGATCAAGAGATTCGGAGGCTCAACGGTCCTATTTTCTTTTTCTACAATACTCGCATTTTGTATTGCACCGAGTTTCGTTCAAAGTATGAGATTGCTCAAAATTCAAAACGTCAAGTGAGTGTATCCAGCTAGATCCTCAAAAAATCTTCTCTAACGAAATAAAAGTAAAGAGTGATCCAATTGGAGATTATTTTACCAATTGACCTTTTCAGTGATATTCATGCGTGACAACTGTCATGTTCATATGACATTTGTGTTCAGAATTCATTGACGTGTCACTGTGAATAAACTTCATCATGAATAGAAGGTTAAAAAATTGGAAATTTATTTAAATAAAACTGTTTTTGTGATCTTCGATCATTTTATGCTGTTCATAATCGTCCAACTGTAAACGCACTGCTTGAAACAATTAATAAATTTGGAACCACTTTTTGAATATTGGATATTCATCGCTAGGGTGCGTACAAGTCGATCTAATGTGAATATTGCTGCTTTAGCTGAAAGTATACGTGAAGGCCGCAATCAATCAATTCGTCGGCGGTCTCAAGCTCTGGGTCTTTTGTCATATAATGTCATATGGCACATTATGCCGTATTTCGAAGAGAGATCTTCGTTTGAAGTCACATAAATACAGTTTGTTCAAGAATTGAAGCCGGTGGACCATCCTTTGCGTTATCGATCCGTTTTTTTATCGAAAAATTGTGTTAAGCGATGACGCTCATTTTTGGCTGAATGAATACATCAACAAACAAAATGGTCGTATTTTGGTCTTATGAACAGCCATCAGAGATTTAAGAGCTTCCAATGCAAGGACAGCGTGTAAACCTCAATGGCGCACACTACAGAGTGTTGATCAATAAATTTTTGTTGATCAATAATTTAAGATAGTGGTGTAGCCGACTTGTGGTTTGAACATGATGGTCCAATGTGCCACACAGCAGTGCAAAACCATCGGTTTATTGAAAGTTAATTTAAATGAGAACTTCATATCAAGAAAAGGATTTTAAATTGGCCTTCGAGATCTTGTGATCTGACGCCGTTAGTTTCCTTTTTGTGAGAGTATCTGAAATTACTTGTATATATCGATAAACCACAATCGATTCCTGCATTAGAAGCGAACACAACTCGCGTAGTTACCGACGATCTAAGAGCCAGTCGCGTACAAAATAAAAAGAAATTATTTTCAAAGTACTGTTATCTGAAAGATGGTTAACTATACCTGGTTCATTCCACAATGTTAGTTCTGCTTACCAAAAGTCATAAACTGAATAACATTACATTAAATGTCATAAACCGAACTTACGTCACAAATACAATTTTTGATTATTAAATTGATTTTAACTTCCGGAAGGCCTCATTTGATCACCACTTATTTCTTTAAACCGTCACTTTCCTTTCCATTATTTAAGGTTGCAAGGATATGGTAATCTTATCCTTCATCTTATGTTGTAACTGTTTGAGTTTAAAGCTTCGCATCATACGGGAATAAGGAAGTAACAACTACAACTTGTCCGTTGTATTTCTACAACGGACTTATTTCTAAACTAAACTTTGAAGTCCTTCTGGAATTTTGGCTCCTCTTTCCAGAAGCCATTTACCTTAAACCAGAGATTAGTCTTCTTTGGAAAATCTGGTTCTCTATAGAGAGCGTGGTCATATATGACTTATTTCTTCTTAAAAGAAGGCGTTTAATCGGTCTTTTTGAAAACTTAGATGTTTTAAGAAGTTTACTCCTTCAACTTTGTCTATACCGATAACCCAGGGTTTCATTGATCTCTGATTTGGCCAGAGATTTGAGTAGAGAATTCTCCTCCTTCTGTCCCAAATTTGGGAGACCCAAATTCATTTGTGATTTAGATAGAAGTAGATCCCAGTAGACTCCGGAAAAGGATAACATGAATTAAAAAAATAATTTTTCACACAATTTGATGACGATCGTTTGTGCTTATCGCAAAGTATTTATTTTATAGTTCCCAGGTTTAAGAAAATACATAATCATCCGTGAGCTGGAAGTACATATTAAAGATAAAATAACTTTGGTTTTTAAATAAAAACCGATAAATCGGTATAACCAATTTGGTTGCTGGAAGGAGTTTGACAGTGTATATGCTATCTACTTTAATGGGCAGAAAAGGAAACCAGCCATAGGTTCCTTAAATGGTTAATACTATATATTATTACTATATAGCTCACACTGCCTGGTGTTTCTCCCTTGGTGTCGGGTTCTGCACAACGATACATCCCAAATCATCCAATCAACCACTTTCTCTCTCCAAATCATGCACTTCCTCCAAATGTACTTTGGTGTTTCGGTTCAAGTTCTCCACCATGCCGTATGACTGTGGATTCATATATATATATATATATATATATATATATATATATATATATATATATATATATATATATATATATATATATATATATATAAATATATATATATATATATATATATATATATATATAAATATATAAATATATATATATATATATATAAATATATATATATATATATATATATATATATATATATATATATATATATATATATATATATATATATATAGGATTCATCCAAGTCATTTAATATTGATTGTCCTGAATATCTCAGCGATTAGATGTGATTCGAAGTTTCTTCCTTGATCTGTCTGTAATTTCAATGGCATTCGTTTACCAATGCATTATTTACTTTTTTGAATTTGTGAAGTAGTCCATTAAATTAATTCATGATCAATTTGTTGGCTCTAGCAACGGTTCAGCTATATAAATAGCTATCAGTTCTAACGATGCTACTCCACGTTGTACTGCTGCAACTCTCTCCGCTTGCTCGTCCTCAGACCCTTTTTGCTCCACGTTGATTTGATATCTTACCCAATAAAATCATTGCCTAATATTGGCAAATGTCTTATTACTCCTCATCATGTAGCTCCTTCAGTACTTCAGGTACTCTGCTCCTCGAAAGGACTAACTGCTTCATCTCCATCTTTCCGTCAGTAGACTACCATCTCCCATTCACGATATCGTTATCCAACTATAACTAGTCCGACTGACAAGTAGCACTTTACATCTGTACTAACGAGTGTTACTTCGTTCAAAGCTGGGTTTCGATCAACTTTCTTCCACCTGTTAACCGGAATCATGTTCAAATTTCCTTGTTGTTCGTTCATTATGGCATTTTGGTTCCATCCTTCGGCGATATTGTAGTTTATTTTTCTGAGTTTCCTTCCGTTGACTCAATACCAAATATTTTTTTTCTTGATGGTGGACACTTCAACCTTTCTGTCCTAACAGGATTCAGGGTAACTTCTTTGGAAGTTGTTAATCTGATCCGTCTTACTACCAGTTCCGAAACTCTTAGTTTACTAGTCGGATAATGACGGGTCCCAACTCTTGCAATGGCTACGTAGCTCCCTGTTTTGAGCTGTGTGCGATGGAGAACCTGCATGTAATTATCGCCATACCATATATGTCCCAAACGGATCTTCTATCATTTGAACGTAGTTCTGCTCGGCAGAAGATTTGGTTTGGAAAATTTCAGTGATTGCTCCTCGCGATTTTAAACCATATCCTGAATGTTTGGTTCTGGTACGATGCAATTCCGCCGAAGGTGGGTTGTTTTAATTTAACTACGGTTGCTTCTGAAACTAGACCACCTGCATTCAGCTTGTCGATTTCACTGCGAAACTCCTTTCACCGCGTAACTCATTTCACCGCGCAACTCAGTTACCTCCTTTAATGTTTTTGAGTCGGTTTATTCTTTTTGTTGCTCCAGTTTTTGGACCTTCGAATCAACAAGTTTTTTAGTATCTTAACTTTAATTTCGATGTCAGCTATATACTCTTGTTTAAAATGCCTCCTTAAGACCTTCAGGTTGCCCTCCAAATTTCTTCTCCATTTCACTGAACTGTTTTTACTGTTATCTTTGAGTGACTTCTGAGATATATAATAACAGCTCATCATGTTGCTCTCGTTGTTGTTGTTGTAAGTTTTGATGCTCTTGCGGCTGTTTTGACTATAATGTTATAGCTGGATGTGAGTTTATTTTATTTGGTCTGTAATGGGTATCACTGAAATTGTGTTTGGATCGAAGGGTATCATTCGTGTGACAATTAATCGAAAAATATAAAATATTTAGTTTTCTCTGGAATAGCGAGGACACTATTTGCATTACCAGCATGTTTTACCTAATGAAAATACAGCGTAGGTTGCAAAGGCTCTTTAAAAGTCTAAAACACCAATTACAAGACTTTATTCTTATACCAGCTAAACTTTATGCTGCTGAATCAGAATATTATACAAAATTATCAAGTCGAACAGCAAGCAGAATTGAATACTAGTAAAACACTGGTTTGTTTTGTCCAACTGATTTCTAGTAGTTTTCAGTACTTAAGGCATAGATTGTTTGTGATCAATTGCCTTTCAAGAATGACGCAGTGAAATGAGGAAAGAAATCCGTTGCTATAATCTGCTGCCAAAAACTACCACAAGCAGTTTTATAAGGAGTTGTTGACTACACCTCTACTGTTTTCCCCCTGTCACTCATGCTCGATTGTCTTGTTGTAACATCCCTTCTCAGGCGTACACTATCAGTCCCGAAATCTATTTCTTCGTCTTCTTATGAAGTCTAAGATATCTTTTATCCTCAAGGTTGTCAGTTGATCTTCAAATAGGAATTGTCTTCCAAAGCGGTGCAGTCTATGGGAAAAGTATCAAGAAGTGCTCAACAGAAGCACAAGAAGTGTTCAACAGAGTTTTCTTCTCCTCCCCCGTAGTGTTCGAATTTTTATTCGAAACATAACCAGCAAAATACTTAAAGTGCGTATATCATAATTTAAGAAGGACTGGGGTTTTTGCTGATTTAATAATCCAAAGAGCATTTTGGAGATAATCGACAAGAGATGGGGCTATCGCATCTCTTTTAGTGCAGAGTGGAACAAAAGTGGAAGCCACATCCAAACGGACATATTTATCAGCCATATATATTTCTTTTTATAACATATGACTGGGTATCCAGTGAACTGCCTAACTTTATTCAGACTGCCTAGTCAATTTAAGGCAATTATCGTCTCCAAAACAAGGGTTTTCGATGAAACAGTATTGGAAATAATAACCTTTAGTGCAACCTAGCTGCTAGAAAGGATGCAGATACGATGATCTTTGCAATTCATCTTCTTTGCAAAGCTTGCTGCTTTCAAAATTGCAAAAATTTCCGCATTTCAAGGGGTGCAGTAGGTGTATTGTGCAAAGCTCCTGCAATATCCAACCAAACATGTCTTTGAAGGCGATTTAGAAATCTTACTCCAACTCCGCCCTATGTCCTAGGCCACCAATTAAGTGCGGCAAACGAGATTATGGTTCTGATCACCGAAACGTATAGCCAATACACGCGTCTGGGTTTCAGGCCCTATAATTTACCAAATTACAGTTTTCATTTACAGTAAATTTTGCATGCTTTGTTGTATTCTCCATCTATATGTGTTTGCTAAGTAATCTTCCGATCTAACCAGATCCTCAGATACTTGACTTCCGAAGACAGCGGTTTGGTGAAAAGAACCATCTCAGTTTTCCCATAGGGTTGACTGATATGTAATGGTCACTACACCAGGCTTCAACTATCTTTATCGCATTTTGCATGTGATCTTATAGTACATCCGTATATATTTACCTACCATTATTATGGTGATGTCATCAGCAGGCAGAAAAATCCGTTGTCCTTTAGTAGGACTAGGATTGAGTTGGCCACAAGAAGCCACATGACCTCTATGATACTATGTCACGAGCAGTTTTTTTAATCTCTCCATTCATTCAGCCCATATAATCCATTGATGTAAAGCCAACACTATACATGAATTAACTGTTATTACAACGCATGCATTAACGTACAAAATCTTTTTTTTTTCAAATCGACATTAAATTATAGGCCAGCAAACTATAGGTTAAATGTGTCTATAAAACATTTTATTATTTATTTATTTATTTTATTAAGACTAAGAAAACGAATCAAGACCAAATATATTATATGTAAGTAAAATCTCAGGTAGTTACGAACCATCATTGATGAAGATCAAGAAGGGATTATTCAATTGTATTATATTCCTCATATATGTATGCGTATCCAAAAAAAAAATACTTTTCTATTCTACTCTATTTTAAGATTAATGGCGCCACTCCATATACTTGTGTGTATTATTCTTACGTTTCTCATTCTTCCCAAATTCTAAATCTTATTTTCTATTCTTCTTCTGAAGTGGGATTTATTTGATGATCATCATGATGTTGATAATGACTGTAAAGTACCATCTCGCAACTATATATCCAACAACAATTAAAAAGCCAAGAATATGAAATATATTAGAAAAGAATGAACGAGGTAAGAAAACCACAAACATGGTAGTAAAAGTATTGTAAGGTCGAATTTAATGAAATTAACAAGTCATATATGTGTACATACCCATATACATATATATATATATATATATATATATATATATATATATATATATATATATATATATATATATATATATATATAGAGATGGATGGGCAAGATGATGAGGCTTGATTCTTATGTTTGTTTTGCATTTATTTAAGATTTGTATTATCATGTTGCAAAATTATTCGTCTATATACATATGTGCGACTGTCGTGTTTGGTGATCAACCGGAATGATAAGATAAAACCAAAATTATTTTGATTATTTCGTGGTAATGGCCGCACATCACGTACAATCCAACTTATATTATGTATTAACTTGGACCACAGTATTCATGTTTTGGCGCCTAAATTATATGATTGTGTGCGCCCTTCGCTAAACACCTATCAACGCCAAAGTTTTATGTAAAACAATTAAAATCTCACATGGAGTAAAAACTGACCGCGCGCATTCTTGAAATGTTGAAACCAAAAACGTAAGACGAATTCAATAGAGAAATACCGCGCGACCGCGGCTTTTTATGATGTTGGTTCGGTTTTGAACTTTAATGTTGTTTGTGTGTTAATATGAGTTCAATATATGTTTATGTGCGGGGATATATGTACATGCATGTTTGATGTATGGAACATATAAATATGAAAAAGGTTGAATTCATATATTTTGAAGCAAAACCAATTTTGATTTTATTTATTAAAACATAAATAAATCATGTATGGGTGAGTAAAAGGTGAGAGTCGTACAAAACATAGATATATATATGTACTTAAATATTACGAATGACAGTCTAATTCTCAAAAATTAGTATTAACCAAAATCATGTTCGGATTTCATAGTTCGTACATTATGACGTTTTTCTGGTTTTCACCATTTGTCTTTCATTGGCCTTACCACAAGACCAAACACCATGTTTCCTCAGGGCGGACACTTCAACCTTTCCGTCCTAACCAGGCTAAATTTTTAATTTGATCCGTTTGATACCAGTTCCGATATTTTAAGTTCACTAGTCGAATGATGTCCATCTCTTGGAATGACTCCGTAACTCTTTGTTTTCTTGTTTTGAACTGCATGTGATTATCGCCATACCATATAGTTTCAAGCAAGGCTTCTATAATAAAAGATGAGAGTCGTATAAAACATACAAAGGTATTGAAAATGACACTTGAATATAAAGAAAATTTTAAAAATCAGTAATTCTATCGAAATATGTGTCTTGTATTGTGTCTTGTATTGTCTCCGCCTAGGTGGAACAGTGGTTAAAGCTGCGGCAGTGGCAGCGGGAGGTACCGGGTTCGAATTCCGATCCGAGGCAAGATGCAAAAAGGGATTTTTCAACGTCGATCGTTTGGGCGGTGCGATCAGTGGTGTAGATGAACACATCTGAATCCCTCGAGTTTAGAATCCATGGGCCTTTCCATCGTCCATGTCAGTACTATAGGCTGACATGGAACTATGCATTGCGCAGATGGTTCTACGGAAATCGGACCTATAACCATCGCCGGTCTAAGTGTGCGGTAGTAGCCACCCAACAAAACAAAAAATTATATTGTCCCTCCTTCAGTCTAAGGTATACTTATAAGGCTATCGGCTGTAATTGATTATACCTAAATCAAACCGTCCAAATAACGCACAGTGGTTAAAGCTGGGGCAATTGAAGTGGGAGGTGCCGGGTTCAAACCCCAATAGGGGCAGAACGCAAAAGGTAGTTTTAATCATCTGATTACGATCAGTGGTGAAAATGAACACATCTATGACCTCCTGTTGAGTTTAGAATTCATTGTCCGACCCATTTTCCATGTCAGTACTATAGGTTGGTATTCCCAATACCATAATATTTCCCAGAATCAGCTATCGTCACATCATCTGCATAATAATTCACTCCAATCCTCTCTCTCCCGCTACAATCACTCCAGAATTGTCTCCGTCTTTACATTGTCAAAGGCGCCCTCAATATCAAGCTCATTCTTGGACTCATGCTTGGCTCATGCCACGGATTTCTTTTGTTCAGTCGTGAGCTGTTGCAGCCCACCTGTCCAAAATCCTAAATGAGGCGCGTTTTTTCCTGTAGCGCTGCTTCGACTGTCGTACGGTAGTCGAACCTTCTTCAGCAGCGCTTGATTTCTCCTGAGTTCCGCTGGTCCCCGACTTAGATGCCTTGAAGTCGCCTCTCCGTTCTCAGTTTTATTGTTTTTAAATTGATTTTTTGGCATAATGTTCTCACGATTGTCGGAGAAAAATAGGTCCACCTGCGCAGTGATCCGTGTACTCAGGTAAGGCTATAAGAAACAACGGTTTTATGCAGTGTCTCCAGCTATACAAAAATTAATGTATCACGAACTTGACAGAATGTTGTCGTTAGGTGTGATTGAGGAGAGCCAAAGCTCATGGTGTTCTCCTGTTACTCTGGTGCGTAAGGCGAATGGCAAAGCTCGGTTATGCCTGGATGCCCGAGAGCTGAATAAGGTGACCGTCAAGGATGCGTATCCGCTTCCTCTTATCAATGGACTGTTGGGTCGATTGGATCAAACTCGATTTCTTCCATTGATCTCAAAGATACCTTTTGGCAGATTCCTCTAGACCCACAGTCCAGAGATAAGACAGCATTTACTATTCCCGGGCGGCCCTTATATCAGTTCAAGGTCATGCCATTCGGCCTTTGCAATGCCCCGCAAACCTTATGTCGCCTTATGCACCGAGCGATACCTCATCAGCTGCACGACAATGTTTTCGTATATCTGGATGATCTGTTGATCACCTCTGCTACCCTAGTGGAACATTTCTTTCTCTTGGAAAAAATAGCTAAGTTATTATCTGACGCCGGTCTAACCATCAACGTGGAAAAAAGCCAGTTTATGCTTAAAGAGGTCAATTATCTTGGATATTTAGTCGGAAATGGATGCCTCCGCACAAACCCGGATAAATGCAAGGCGATCATCGATTTTCCTCCACCAAAACCCACTAAGCAAATTCGACGTTTCCTGGGGATGTGTGGATGGTACCGAAGATTCATTAACAATTTTGCAACGCTTGCTGCTCCACTTACCGACCTCACAGGTAAAAATACCAAATCAAAATGGACTGATGCTGCTGAAAATTCCTTCCGACGCTTGAAACTTGCTCTGTCTTCAGCTCCGGTTCTGGCCAATCCTGATTACAACAAACCCTTCTATATTCAGTGCGACGCCAGTACCGTGGGCGTTGGCAGTGTATTATTTCAATTGGACTCAGAAGGCAATGAACATCCAATAGAATTTATTTCTCATAAATTAAACGCTGCCCAACGGAATTATTCTGTCACTGAGCTTGAGTGCTACGCCGCGGTACTGAGCGTACAAAAATTTCGACCGTATTCTATAGGGTACCCGTTTACGATTTACACCGATCATTCCAGTCTGCGATGGTTGATGTCCCAAAAGGACCTCTCTGGACGATTAGCGAGATGGAGCTTGAAATTGCAATCTTTCGGTTTTTTAAATTGGTTACAGAAAAGGCTCTATCAATGTAGTCCCAGACGCTTTATCCCGCGCTTTTTGTGATGAACTCTTACAGTGTGATTTTGTGGCCGACAGTACGCCACTTGCTCAAACTTTTTCAGCTGGTAAAATCAATTATTTGTCGTCCGATTTGCATGATTTTGAAAGTTTTAATCGAGTTTCCAGCGTTAATAAATCTGGCGAAACTCCTGTGATGCAAATTGACCTTAATTCACCTTCGTTTTCAGACGCCGAATATTTGAACCAAATCAAAACCATTAAACAAATGACGGATTCTCAGCACAATTTCTTAGTTAAAGATAACAAACTTTTAATTGCCCCTTCTATGGTACTCGATATGTAGATTCAAACTTACCAGAATGGAAATTAGTAGTTCCGTTATCATTGACAGGAAATTTAATCGAACAGGCACACTGCCCTCCAACTTCCGCTCACATGGGTGCAGCTAAAACCCTTGAAAAACTTCAGAGGCAATTCTATTGGTCCAAGATGACTCATCAAGTCAAATGTTCAAAATGTAAGATGAACAAGCCGGTAAACTTCTCAACTCGACCACCTATGGGAGCACAAACCCTATCAACACGACCCTTTCAAAAATTGTACGTGGATTTTTTGGGACCTTACCCCCGTTCGAAACGAAGAAATTCTTTTATTTTAATAGTGCTGGATCATTTTTCAAAATTTATTTTTCTAAAACCATTGCGAGAAGCTTCCGCCGCTTTACTATGTTCATTTCTAGAGAGTGAGGTTTTCCTCACCTTTTCAGGTCCCGAGATTATCACATCTGATAATGGTCAACAATTCAGGTCACATTTATTTAAGAACCTACTCGAAAAGTACCACATTTCGCATATTCGCACGCCTATCTATTCCCCGCAGAGTAACGCTTCAGAACGCGTAAATCGAACTGTTCTTGCTGCGATACGGTCTTATCTCGAGAACAATGAGCATACCAAATGGGACACACATTTACAAGAGGTAGCTGCCGCTCTCCGCAACGTAATTCATGAGTCCACTCATTATTCTCCACATTATTTGGTATTCGGTCAGCATATGTCGCTGCATGGGTCAGATTACGCCTTACGACGATTGTTATCTGGTAACGATGCCAATGAAATCTTAGTTATGACCAAGCCAGAGCGGTTAAATTTAATACGAGAGAATATTATTCACTATTTAAAGGTTGCGTATGAAAAGGTTGCTAGGTATTATAATCTCCGTAGCACCAATCGAAATTTCCATCCCGGACAACCAGTTTTTGTGCGATCATTTATCCAAAGTAACGCATCCAACCAATCTACGGCCAAACTTGCAGCTAAATTCATACCGGCGATTATTGAATCCCGGGTTGGCAACGTAGCATATGTGGTGAAAAATTTAGAAGGTAAACTAATGGGTACCTATCACTCCAAGGATATTCGTGCTTAGTAGTTCGTTTTCGTTATAATCTTACCATAAACTTTGATAATGCGTATTGGTTCCCTTAGCTGTTATGTGCCCGGCTGGATGAGACCTTATCTCGGGTGTGAGTCGTCCCCACGTTTGTTACTGGTCGATGGTTGGCGACGGCGTTACAAGTGGTCAATGTTCGCTTTTGACAATGGTTGACCAACTCTGAATTTGTTCTAGTACCTCATTTAGTTTGATTGGAAACCCCTAAAAACCGATGAAAAAAGACAAATGGACAGTCTGAATATTGAGATACAAATCAACACGCTCGAACGAAGTGCGATTGTGATTAAGCGATTAGTAGAATAAAAGAATCCCTGTCGAAAATTTTTATTTGCGCGTGGGGATCGCGCCATTTTTTTATTGAAAAAAAATATCTTATCAGATTTAGTATGTGATTCTTATGTGATTTTGTGTTAAAGTTATTTTAAACAATCATTTAACAAACAATACATCATACCTGTAAAATAAAATTTCCATTACTATTGTGGCTTAAAATAGTCGGTTACTTAAAACGGCATCAGTAAATCGTCTCGATAGATGCTAATAAACAATAAGTGATACAATAAGCTTTACTCGGGCAGAATAAACCAAATAGAGTATCACAGAATGGGTAACATTAAAATACCTAGAAACTATGTGCTAAAATATATCTAAATTTCGAATATTGTGATAAATGCAATCACGTGCCATTGTGAAAAAAAAAATTTTATTGATTAGTTACTTTCTAAGTCTGTATGATCTGTATGATCAATTATTATTGATCAGTTATTCAAAAAAATAAAAATAAAAAAAAAGAAACTATAATAGTATAATCAAAAGAATTTTCAAGTGATTGTGATAACCTTGACTTGTCAAGAATTCTATAACATTACAATCAAAACTTGTAACGTTAAATATAACGTATATGCGGATTCGTGATTTATAATAATACACGGCTACCAAGTCATCTAACTCATCGGAAGATGAAAGTACCGCTTTCATCAATTTGAAATCCAGTTTGACGTTTCATCGCCAATTAGGATTCTTTGTAAATTTGTGAACGGATTTGTAAATTTATTTGGCGAACAATGACGCCAACTTATCAGATGAGTTAACATCATTATTTATTATATGTATATTATTATTGAACTATATTTTATTATTTATTACATAACCTTATAATACCTTATATTATTTTTAATTATATTCATTTTACATTATATTATATATATATATATATATATATATATATATATATATATATATATATATATATATATATATATATATATATATATATATATATATATATATATATATATATATATATATATATATAATATCATATCATTATTATTATAACATGTATATTATCATTATAACATTTAGTATTAGATCTAATAACTAAATATTCATTTTTTTCACAATTTTCAAATTATTTAGAATTAGAATTAAAAATATTGTTAACCAGCAGTAACCATGTGCCATCATGAGCCCTTTATTTTGTAATTTCACCTTGCCAGATTGTAAGATGTTAACCAGCAGTAACCATGTGCCATCATGAGCCCTTTATTAAAAAATTTCCCTTGCCAGATTGTTTGGGGGGTATATATACCTGCGGTAAAATACCTGTCAATTCATTCGAGTTTTGATAAAATTAATACAAAAAATTAAAAATAAAAGAAAGAAAAAGTATTAATATTAAGTTTTTTGTTTTTGTTTTAAACAACAATTATACGGAGAAGGAAAAAGCTCCTCTCCATTAACATTGGTGTCAGAAGTGGGATCTTATCCCAATATCTACAGTAATTTCAACAAATTTATGCATCTTCAGTTGTGTCTACACCACAAGAACGGGTTCTTCATTGGGATCACACAAGCAGCTTCTTCAATCTACGTTTTCTACAAACTACAAGTCATCTTGTGAATTTTCTTCACACACCATATTTTTTACGTTTTTATTGGGATATTACAATAACAAAAAAAAAAAAATCTACAAAATTGTGCGGATGTACCACGTGTTCCAGCGTGTAAATTATCATACAACAAACATCCGTCCAGTTGATCTTCAAAGGTGCCATTGCGGCAATTCACGGTGATAAAGCGTGCGGATTTGAACAACACCACGTGGTCCATCTTGTGAACCATTCTTCACAAGTATCCGTCTAGTTGCGGATTATCGTCATAAGTGCCACACACCGTTCACATTCATTGGGGGTGTATCGACGGCATATACTACTATACTACTAGTTCAGAAAACCGGATATCCTGGCAATCAGCCTGAGGATTCGTGATATTGTGATTACGATTGCTGCTGCATATCGCCATTGACCTGCAGCAGAGCTCCAATTCGGGTGCGCAGTAGACTCAGGACCGGTTCTAGATCATCTACAGTAAGACGTAAGTTGGTGCACTGATTAATTTTGTTTTTGTTGGTTAGAATTTTGGTGTTTTGGAATAATTTCTCTGTTGTTAAAGTTCCACGTTAAGCATATCAAATCGAAATTCGATTCGTAACCGTTTATTAGCTATACGCGATAGTTTGAAGTTCCAACTGTTCTTATGGCAGCGGTCCAGATAAAGCGATTGATTCAATCAAATAAAGCATTCCTTGATTCTCTGGTTGAATTGTCAGAGTTTACGACCACCAAATTAAGTACGGCTTCGATGTCACAGATTAAATTGCGTCTTAACGATCTCATTAGCAGTTACAATAATTTCAGGATAACTCAGTTAGACTTAGAATCATTAGACGAAACTCAACTAGGTACGGACACTCGTTCTGTTGTGACCCGTCAATACTATGAACTAAGACCAGCTTTGGAAGAGAGACTTGAGGAACTGAAGATCAAGAAAGGCACAGCACCGACTATGCAGCCCGATACGTTGGCATTCGTGCCTAAACTACCCGAGATTACTCTTGACAGTTTTTATGGTGAAATTACAAAATGGAAAGGGTTCATTGAGTCTTTTGATAATCACGTGCACAACAATCCCAAACTGAATGATTTAACAAAACTTCAGTATTTGAAACATTCAGTCAAAGGTATTGCAGCTAAGTCGTTTGAGAATTTAGAATTTGTGTCCGCGAACTATTTAGAGGCACGGCGCCTATTATTTGAGAGATTTGATAAACCCCAGCAAATAGCAGAAGAGCACATTAAAGCATTGTTTACTATGAAAACTATAGATAAAGCAACGTCATCCAAATTATTGAATTTGGTTGATGAATTTAACTCTCACATTAGGTCGTTAAACACTTTAGGGCGTCCAGTGCAATACTGGGATGATCTTCTGGTGTATTTAATGTACACCAAGTTCGATTCAGACACAAAGGTGAAATGGAGAGATCAAGCTCCGCGAAATTCGCTACCTACGTTCACTGACATTTGCGAGTTCCTTCAATTGAGAAGTCGTAGAATAGATCTCTCCAAGGATGAAGCTAGTTCATCACTTTCGTCGAATATGTCAAAACTGCAAAATCAGAACCCGCCTTCATTCAGTCGACATCAGCGAAAGGCTACTTCATTCAATGTTGCGAAAATCTATAACTGCGCGTTGTGCATGAAGACGGGACATTCAATTATGAGGTGTTATCAATTTCTTGCAATGTCAGCGATTGATCGCAAGAAAAAAGTTGAGACTCTCAAGCTCTGCACTAATTGTCTGAGATCTGCACATAGTTTGGCTCAATGTAGTAGTCAAGAGCATTGTCGAGTGTGTCAAAAGCCACACCATACACTATTGCATTTCGAATCGACAACAGTATCTCCTGGAAGACAAGCTGGTTCGTCACAAGACACTAGTTGTCATGCCAAGTCATCACAAGTTGGTTCTAACAGTAGTTCCCTTCTAGTAGACGCAGCGAAACAAATTACGTATGAAAACCAGTCCAAATTTGTCTTTTTAGCTACCGCGTTAGTTGACGTTCTAGATAACCAAGGGTCCAAATTGACGGTCAGAGCTCTACTAGATTCCGGTTCACAGATGAGTTTTGTGACTGAGTCATTAATAAAAAGATTAAACCTTAAAACAACGGTTTCACATCTTAACATTAGTGGGATCGGAGGATCTCCAGCAAAATCTTCCCGATGCGCACTAATGAATCTTCATTCTCGCATAGGAGAGTTTTCGTCAATGATTGAAGTTCATATATTGAGGAAAATCTCTGAATACCCGTCTGCAATCAAAGTGGACCACTCAACGTGGCCAATCCCCGCCAACATAAAATTAGCTGATCCCCAGTTTTGCGATGGCCGATCAATAGATCTGCTCCTAGGAGCCGAAGTGTACGGAGAACTGCAATCCGTAGGCCAAATCCGATTGGGTGAAAATTTACCTCTACTACAGAACACCGCCTTAGGTTGGGTTGTTATTGGTGCTACCACAGGAAACTCTCTTGGTTACTCTCACCTGGTATCAACTGAAACCGAATCAAGTCAACTAGACAAATTATTAGAGAAGCTGTGGGAAACTGATCAATGTGAAACTACCAACATAAATTTCCCTGGGGAAAACGAATGTGAGCAGCATTTTAAAGAAACCGTTTCTAGAAATAAGTCAGGGCAGTTTATAGTAAAATTGCCCTTCTCCAAATCTCCGTTGCTACTAGGTAATTCCTCAAACCGGGCAAGAAAACGATTTCTCAGCTTAGAGAGGAAACTACAGACACACCCTGAACTCCGAACCGACTACAATCAATTCATGCTGGAATATATACAACTTAACCACATGGAATGGGTAGAAAGTGTCGAAACTGAACATTTTTACCTTCCCCATCATTGCGTATTGAAGCCCGATTCGTCTTCCACGAAGTTACGGGTAGTGTTCGACGGTTCAGCAAAATCAGCATCCGGCTACTCATTAAACGACCTGTTGATGACCGGGCCGGTGGTGCAAAATGAACTGTTTTCCATTCTCCTACGATTCCGGTCACATAGATATGCGTTTAGTGCAGATATTAGTAAAATGTACCGTCAGATACTACTCCATCCAAGCGACCAGAAATATCATTACATTTATTGGCGTTTCAACTTGGCAGACGAGCTTCGCACATATCGGTTAAAAACCGTAACATATGGTACCACTATACCGCACCTTTTCTCGCGACTCGATGCTTGCACCAACTTGCACTCGATAACATGGCCGAGGAACCGTTAGCGGCTACAGTCATTCAAAATGATATTTATGTTGACGACATTTTAACTGGGTCCAATTGTGCTGAAGAAGCCTCTAGATTAAAATCGTCAATCTCACATATTCTGTTATCGGCCGGAATGAAGCTAAGAAAATGGTGTTCGAATGATGACAACCTTATAGTTGACATTCCATTAGATGACCGTGAGTCGTTATTGCACATTAACGATGACGAGGTTGTAAAAACATTAGGTTTATATTGGCAACCCATGTTGGATCACTTTACCATTCAGGTAACTAATAGATTCTCAGAGTCAAACAGAATCACAAAACGGATAGTCATTTCTCAACTTGCTAGTATTTTCGATCCAAACGGTTTGGTTGCACCTGTCATCGTATTAGGAAAAATATTTCTACAAAACTTATGGAATTTAAAAGTGCATTGGGATGAAAGTTTGCCTATGAGCCACCACTCATATTGGTTGAATTTCATGGAGAACTTGCATGAGCTGAGTCGACTTAAAATTCCACGCCATGTTTTCAATGCAATTCAATGTCCACACGATATTCAACTACATGGGTTCGCTGATGCCAGTGAAAAGGCCTATGGGGCAGTGGTGTATGTGCGTTTTCATGATAACAGTACACATAGTGTCACACTTTTGTGCGCTAAATCTCGTGTAGCTCCCCTTAAAAAACAAACATTACCCAGGCTAGAGCTGTGCGCAGCACTACTTCTGGTGAAACTCATCGACAAAGTCTCAAGCATTATTAACTTTAATGTCAATGATGACTTTTATTGGACTGACTCGTTGATAACCCTCCATTGGATCAATTCTCCATCCACTAGGTGGAACACTTATGTGGCCAATCGAGTATCAATGATTCAATCCCTATCTAAATCAAAAAATTGGCTGCATGTCGAATCTAAACTCAATCCCGCGGATTTAGTATCCAGAGGGTTAATACCTCGCTTACTCGTGACATCTAGCCTCTGGTGGCATGGACCGCCATACCTATCCTATGTGGATGAACATTGGAACAATAAAAGTTGTACATTTGGGCAGGGTATTGTTATTCCAGAGCAACGCCGCAAATCTAGTTTAGTCAGTGCATTAGCGGAAAACGTCGATGATCTTCTTCATCGAATTCATGCAAAAAATTCTTATAAGCTGGTGTGTAGGTCGATGTCATATATAGCTCGATTTATTCACAACACCCAAAAGCCAGTCGTGAAGAAGACTGGACCATTGACACTAGAAGAGGTAGACATTGGGTTAAAAATGGTACTACGTGCAATGCAAATACAGGCATTTCCGAGTATTTATCATGGCTTTTCACAAAAGAAGTATGTAGTTCGAGATCCGACGCTTAAATCGTTAGCAATATTTCTAGACGACAACAAATTACTAAGAGTTGGTGGGCGTTTACAATACTCAGCTCTATCATATGTATCACGACATGCAATTCTTTTGCCAAAAGATCATTTTTTCACCCTAATCATAATGAAATACTTTCATTTACGACACATGCATATTGGGCCACAAGGTCTTTTGGCAACTGTTAGACAAGAGTACTGGCCTATCAATGGGAAAAAATTAGCAACAAAGGTCTGCAAGGAATGTGTATTGTGTACGCGGGCCAGACCCAAACTATTGCACCAGATGATGGCGGATTTACCTGCGGAACGTGTGAACGTGGCGCCACCATTTCATAATGTAGCCGTGGATTACGCCGGACCTCTATACATCCACTACCATATCAGAGGCAGGGTGCCCACCAAATCGTATGTAGCGGTATTTGTGTGCTTGGCGACAAAAGCGGTGCACCTTGAACTAGCTTCCGATTTATCATCAGCGTCATTTCTGGGAGTACTGAGACGCTTCATTGCCACTAGAGGTCTCTGCAAGAATATTTTTTCCGATAACGGAACCAACTTCGTCGGGGCAAATTCAAAATTGCACGAACTTTTCCTTATATTAAACCAGCAAGACGCGAAATGGTCCTCAGTATGCCAAGACCACCGAATTACGTGGAAGTTCATACCTCCAAATTCACCTCATTTTGGAGGATTGCATGAAGCAGCAGTCAAGTCAGCCAAGTACCATATTCGCAGAATGATGGGTAATGTAAATTTGTCGTACGAGGAATTGAACACACTTATCAAGCAAGTTGAAGCGGTACTTAATTCAAGACCTCTCACTCCGTTGACAACCGATGACACTGTGGAAATATTAACTCCAGGACATTTTCTCATCGGTCGTGCATTAACTGCCATTCCAGAACCATCACTCACTGAACCGACCACGTTAAGCCTTAAGAAACGATGGCAATTAGTAAACCAACTCTACCACCAATTTTGGAAAAAATGGTCCACAGAATATTTAACACAATTGCAGCATCGCTATCGTTGGCAGACGCCAACCACCAACCTGACGGAAGGCAGTATCGTGCTTATAAAGAATGACAATCTTCCTCCGTTAAGGTGGAACTTCGGAAAAGTAATCCAGCTGCATCCTGGCACAGACGGATGTGTCCGCGTCGTATCCATTAAAACTGCAGCAGGAGTCGTCAAACGGGCGATCACTAATCTATGCCCACTACCAGTAAATGTTGAACAGTTGAATGTTCAAGGCGGGGAGGATGTTAACCAGCAGTAACCATGTGCCATCATGAGCCCTTTATTTTGTAATTTCACCTTGCCAGATTGTAAGATGTTAACCAGCAGTAACCATGTGCCATCATGAGCCCTTTATTAAAAAATTTCCCTTGCCAGATTGTTTGGGGGGTATATATACCTGCGGTAAAATACCTGTCAATTCATTCGAGTTTTGATAAAATTAATACAAAAAATTAAAAATAAAAGAAAGAAAAAGTATTAATATTAAGTTTTTTGTTTTTGTTTTAAACAACAATTATACGGAGAAGGAAAAAGCTCCTCTCCATTAACAAATATAAAATTGGAATTTTGATTTATAAAAATTCTGTGATGTATCATTTAGTTTTCGCCATTATTTAAAACCCGAATAAATGTCATAATCATCGCAGGAGTATGATGATGAGGCCAAGGTAAGTATTAACAATATGATTCGTTTCGTTGCATTCCTTTCTAATCCGCGGTATATTCAAGCTTCCTATAATTTTGTGGAACTTCCCACGCCATCCCTGAGCTAAACCTCTGTAGGGAGATTCTGTTATCGAAATTTGGTTAATCACCCCATCACGTTACAGACATTAAACGACGAGCTATTATCTGGATTTCAAAAACAGTAGCGTTAACTTCGTTAGAATAGCCATTGGTTGCTATGTTGCATGGACCATACGAAGGTTTAACTGTACCTCAGACAATTCAATCGTGAAACTTGTACTGACCACGTCGGTGAGCTATGATAATCGATGGATTGTGTCATATTCGCCTATGCTGAAATTCCAAATATCTATAAACATAGATCCAAAAGTAATCTACGTTACAGATCAAAATGCAAATGGAGTGGGTCATACTACTAACGAAGTTACATCTGTGATGCATTAAACTTTGAAGTTGCATTGATATTGTTGAAATCTTGATAACAACTGAATCGTGCAATAATCCTAGAATTTATAGGCACACCTTGTCTAGTCTGTACTATATAAATTGCTTTGACGTGCAAAATCGATTACATCTATACTCTCGCTAATCAATAAACAAACACGGAACAAACTTTCTTCTTTCTAAACAGGTGCCTTCGAGTCGCTTGACTTGGTGGTGAAAATTATTATCTTCCATTTTCTCATGGAAATTGGTTTTCTATTCAATACTCGATACGAGACAATATACGAACATTTATGTAACTCTGCACAAAGTCAATTATCTAAACGTCTCAACATAAGGTACAAACGTTTACATTATGTACATATAGTCGCAGTTGTATATAGCATGGCGACAGGTTGAGTAAATTGTTAAGCGATTATTCGATTAAAAATTCGATTGATTTGTTTTTGTGTCTGCCTCATTTGGTTTCCCACCTTTTATACACATATATGCTCGCGTTATAGACGAATAATGAGTGTGGATCATGAAAGTAGAAATCGTAATCGGAATTGATATATGCAGACACTAATTATTTAATCGAAACAATGTTAATTTTGAATGACCTTAATACAAAATTAGAGGCAGAAAGGCTATTCTCAGATTATAGTATACGTCTTTAGAGTGTTTTAAATACTGTCAACCTTTTAAATTATAGGCGCTCTCCAAGAAAATATCTCTGGACCAAATATTAAAAGACCATGTGACTCAAAGCCTGAACATTATAAATACTCGTATTATAAGAGCAGGGACTGATAGACGTTAAGCTGTATAGTTGCGAGTAATTGCACAATTCAAATTCCATTTCCGAATCGAAAAACGCAGGCAACCGTTAGACACCATCAGCCGTAAATTTTTAAAGGTACTATCTTTGGGCAGTTCCGTCAACTCAGGTTTGTAGAGTACAAGAAGACCTTCGATATATACCAACGATCACTTTGTTTCCACTTCTAAGCATCAGCAAGATTCCAATTAAACCTACAGCAAGATGTTGCTGTAATGGCATAAGTAGGACGTTAATGAGCAAATTGTAAACGTTTTGGGAGTGCTTTGAGCCCCAAAATTTAAATTTATCAATAGCCGTGTTTCTTGACGCACAGTAATCCGGATCAGATCACATTTTCCATGCAAACCAAAGACACATTTTGATCCAAATTTCATTTTGGATCAAAATGTGTCTTTGGTTTGCATGGAAAATGTGATCTGATCCGGATCACTGTGCGTCAAGAAACACGGCTAATATTGCAAGGATTAAGAAAAATTGAACAAACCATTTAAACAAAGCTGTTTAAAGGTATCACGGTGAATTATACAAGAGTACTGGAGTATAGTGGAAGAGGTGGACTTACTGAAGGAAAGCTCACTATTTAATAAGTTGATCTTCACCACATTCAAAATAATTTTTTATATGTATCAGGGCGTCCTTGGTATTAATCTTCGTAGAATCTTTTCTCTATCTTCAAGAAATACAATTCAAGTACAGGCTCTAAATATACGAACCAAATAAGGAATAATCTCTTCTATACTTTATACTACAGTAGAAAGGATTGGATTCGTGAATTGCTCATCTGACGCCTTCAGGTTCAACAACTATCCTGCAGACTCCGTATTCTATACAGTGAGGTTCTTAGTTCACCTCACTAAAAAGGTCTCTGTCAATGTTCTTAGTTCTCCTCACTAAGAAGGTCTCTGTCAATGTTACTGGTTCGAAGTTAGTCTAGAGTGTGGAAAGTGAGTTCATTTAGAAAACGATATTCAATTGAGCTTTCATTCTTATTTTGAACGAAGCCCATTGTATATTTTCATGATACGCTTTTGATATTTTGAGAGCTCTTTTTGAAGCATGGGTGCTGAGGACAGTTCATAAATTTTCTCACAGAAGCTTTTTCATGTAGATCGTTTTAATTTGATGTATTTTGTTTGACCGTTATGAAAAATCTGTTTGGTTTGTTTTTTAATGCATCCAGTGCCTCATCCCATCAATGATCCTTTTTGATAGAACACCTTTGTTACACGGGTCAAATACTGTAGTTCACTTCTGGCCGGAAGTACCTGTACCGTGCTTCTTCTGAAGAGAAGTGAACTTATTCTTCACTCCTATCCAGAAGTAGCATGCGATAGGTGCATACTTTTAGGTGGTTATGTGATGAGCTATATCCTGGATCTCAAAACAGTAGCATGAACTTAATCAGAAAGGGCCATTGGTTTTCCTAACGATATGGAGAAGTGATATAATTTTTAAAGATAAACCAAACTTTGGTGTTAGTCTACCAAACTTTGGTGTTAGAAGTGCAAAATATACTTTTTCCATAAGAAAATGCAATTAATCTTAAATACTATGTTGCATGGACCATAAACGGTGTATTACTCTGTCATTCAATGTATATACAGTCGATACCAAGCACATGTAATTGTACCTCAGTCGGTTTAACAATGTGTGATTCGTACATCAAATCTTATTGGAATTCATAGATAATATCTCATCAGAACATGCTAGTAATTGATCATCATGTTTAAGCGTGGACAAGCTAGAGAGTTAACCAAAGTTGATTCACTATGTGACCTATACTCGTAAATTTATTTATCCACTCTAGATATTCAAAAATACTCACACCTTGATTTTATACGTCTGCTGCTATACTATGCTGTGTGATGTGCATTTGTAGAACTTCTAATGATAACGCTTAGTGCTTTATCCTTGCAGTAGACTGTAAATCATTTGTCTTCCGATGGTGGCGTTAAGGCTCTCTCTAAAGTAAGCAGAAACTTTGCAAAGCATTTGCCTGTTGTGCTTATAATTTTTACCATGATAACCATTAGATTATCAGCTGTCCATAATTTCAGTATAAAGGATATGTTGACTGTGATTTTTACATGCATCCGGTTTACCATAGCATCCACTTAGTAAAGCTTACATTTTGATTCCCTGTTTTCGGTAGCACGTTGGTGGGATACGTGGTATACGCAGAGAGTATTCAGAAGACTGTTGTGCCTTGATTAATTTTCTATTTCGTTATGTTTCCAGGTGTGAACCGATTTTTGGCATGACACAATAACTTTGTTCGACCAATTGCTAGCCGAATTCCATCTCTTACCCGGATTTCCCCAATCGCGCTGTTCAAAGCAAAGTGTTTATTAGAAGGAAAAGCAGGAGCTTCAAAGAACGACACACAAGGAAATGTGAGCATTATTATTATGTGAGCTAGATAGTCATTTATACGTGAGGGATTTTGAGAACTGTCGCGTTCTTATAGCTGTCCTTTTTTAGCCCTCTCATCTCGATTATTTCTTTTGGGAAGAATTATTTCTTTGTCGAGTTGTAGATAAGGAAGTTATTAATTTTGATCAGTCATAAGGGACGCATTAGTAAATTTTACGCGTTTTACGATTTAGAGCACGTCGTAGTAAATTTTACGTAATGTAGAAACCACATAGGTCATCCAATTTGGTAGTTGCCTAGACAATGGAGTGAAACACTATTCTTTGTCCATTTAAAATCAACAAACCCAAACCCAAGTCTGGAATGATGGAATTTATGTTTTTATAACTCTCACAATTCGTTTAAGTGGGTATGACACATCGATGATACATCGATGCATATCTTACATAATAATGCCGAAAAATTGATGTTGTAATGCTAGTGGCTAACCAATCCGGTTGCTCAGTGGTTAAAGCTGCGGCAGTTGGAGCGGAAGGTATTGCGTTCGAATCCCGATCCGGGGCAAGATGCAAAAATAAAGTTTTCACCATCGATCGTGTGGGCGGTGCGATCGGTGGTGTGAATGAACACATCTGGATCCCCTGTCGAGTTTAGAATCCATGGGCCATCTCATCGTCCATGTCAGTTCTATAGGCTGACATGGAACTATGCAATGCGCAGATGGTTCTACGAAAATTGGACCTGTAGCCGTACATAAAGTGGCATCACTATACGGACCATCGCCGGTCTAAGTGCTAGTGGCTTAAGTAACCATCATTAACAGTTAATTTGCTGTAAATTGCTCCAAAATTCGCAATCCTCTTACAGATTCTCAGTAAGTCTAATCTGATTTTAGTATGAAAATAGGGAATCGTGGCATTATAGGGCCAGTTAAAAAACACGAAACCCCGAATGATTGAAATATAAAGGCCGTCTGTGCATTTAGATAACGATATTTAGATCGAAATGTATTACATAAATACTTATTACGTCAAAATATTGTAAACCTTTCACCACATCCGTTTTACAGTAAAACCCTTGTCCAATCCAATTTAACTGAGTATCACATTCACGAAAATGTCTTCGATTTAATAATCTTTTGTACAGATCAAGTCGAACAAAATATATAACAATGCTTTTTTATCCCATCGCAACTCTCAGTAAAAAGCTTTTTGTATTGTTATTATTTGTATGCGCCCGTTATTTGACTTCTTCATTCACTCTTACAAATTATAATTTCTCATCTTTTTCGTTTTTATTATTTTGGGAATGTACGGCAAACGCAATACAAACTATCAAAAATAGTTACACAACTACACAGTCATTGTTACTAATGACATCTGATGTGAAAATAAAAACGAAGAGATAGTTAAATACAGGTAACCCTCTTATAACACGGTACACAACTATAAACAAAAGGTGTGTTGTGTGGGACAGTGTTAATCGAGACAACCGATATTTCCCCATTAATGAATTATTTAAAAATTATTTAACGCAATTTTGGCGTTTATTTCAGATTTTTGCTAGAAAGAGATAGGAAATAAGTTTACTAACCAGTATACTTGTTTGAATAAGTTAGATACCTCAAATAAGTCGATAATTGGATACAGACGACTACAGTTTTCATAACTCATACTTATTTGTGGAATTTAACTTATTCAAATCAGTAATTCTGGAATTGGAATTTGTTTTCTTTCTCTTTCATACGAAAGAAAATTTGTGAATACGATGTATTTGGATCTCAGTAATATTTTCCATTATAGACAATCTTAGTCGATTCCTTTTGTTATTGTTTTGTGTTTTTGTCAAAATAAAATATGTAAAGTTATTTCTAACGGTTTTGGTTACAACTTTAATGTGGCGAAATTACAGTTAAATAATTTTAATACTAAAAGAAAATGATACTTTCGGACTTAAAGAAATTTATAAAGCGTAGGCGTAAGTATATAAAACGTTTTATCACTATAGGAGCTGAATGTTCTGGTACGGTTTGTATCTCTTAAAATGGGAAAATCTAGTCGATGGAGCGTCCTTCCATATATTCCATACTATAGGATAGCGCAGGGATACTAAGTATCGCAAATGGCGCGTTCTTTGATCTTGATATGGTTTATTGACTTAAAATTAGTTTCTAAAATCTGCTTAATATTAATTTTTTGTATTCAATAAATAAATTGTACCACGGAGGACCTTGTTTTGATCTGTTTGTGTTATTTTAAATTTGTTTTCAAGATGCAATCCCATTCCAGATTTTAGTATTTGTTCTGATTTCGTTCATAAGAATATTTTTATTTATAAAAATATAATATAAGTGTATTTTTGGTATTTATCTCGTCTTAACATGCACTGAACCAAATGTACCACTCAATATGACAAATTTTAGTGACAAAAATATTGATAAATATTTGTGAGTGTTTTTATTGTTATTTTGAAAAAAATTATTTCATTCTGATAATTTGTTTTCATTTCGAATTAGAATATTACAGTTATACCTTCATTTATATTTTTCAACAAAAATATAATTTTTTATTATTCTTAACAAAATTTTATCACTATGATAGAAATATATTTTATATGATAAATTTATCAGTTTTTTTAAATGGACTAACTGATCAGTTTGCTATCAAAGGGAACATCAATCTAGATTGATAATAAAATAAAAATTTGCGAAAATGGCTGATATTTCGCGTACATTATTGTAATTCGCTAGCACTGAACGTACTCGACTGAAAGTATATATAATATAATAATTGCTCGTCAAATCTGGTTACATACGCCTGAAGAGATGGATTTGATCTACTCGATCGCACAGCTATATAATATGACGTCGTCCAACACATTGAAACCGGCCAAAACAGAATTACAACATTAAACAAAAAAGCAACAATATTACAACTCCTGTAAGAAACCTTACAATAAAAATGAAAATTACATCCATAGGAAGGAGATAGATCTTAGAAATAAAGCCAAAAATCATTACTCCCAAACCGGCCTTAAAAACAAAATGAGGAACTCATTATTATAACTGAGGAGGATGATTATAATAGAGGGGAAAACTTCCCGGAAGAATGTTCCAAATTAAGAAAGCTTATTCTTTTATAATATATTTTTAAGCATGTATTATTATGTATTAAAATTAAATTCATAAAGTGCTATAACATACTTATGTGCATATACTGAAAAATATGAAGTTAAGTTAACAGAATTATTAAATAAAAAATTTATTAAAATCAAAATATAAAATATTCCAATCGATAAATTCACTTTTCTTATTGATAATTATTTGTTGAACTTTTTAGCTAGTTAAAAATTCGTAAATCTCATTGATAGGAATCTTTGTCGGTTGTTTATTGATAAGGAATTTTTCAATGTGAATGTAATTTTGGTTTAAACCATTATTTTTTCAGTGTGCTCTCTTCATTTTAGCTAACCATCAAAAATCATACTGAGTAGATCATATATGCAGATGTGTTTGTATTTAGGATTGTTTGAGAGTTAAGTCGAACTAATGATTTTGATTCTGATTTTGATTTGCACTTTGAAACTCGCGTCTTCTATATCTTTTCCGACTGGTAGAGTTAGGTTATCATGAACAAAAGTTGCTATACTTGCCACGTCTGTAACTGGTATATCTATTGAACTAAGCACACCTTCTTGTGGTACGCCAGCTGATATTTTTTAAACTCTGAGTGTTCGTCTTCACATTAAACACGAAAGGCCTTTGAAGGTCTCGATTAATTTTATGTTAAAATTTTTATTATGTTACAAATTCTGTGGATCTGTTGCATAGTTGAATGGTTTCCTCTGAGTCCTAATTGGTGGAATGGAATTAAATTTCTTTTTGTAGTATTTCGTTCAGGCATAGTCTGCATGCAGCATTTACTTGTATAATATGAAGTAGCTTTTGCTAACCCTTTTTAGGCAGTTTTTCAACGATCTGCCGTGAGACCCTAACTGGTCATATATGTTCTTACGCTGTTTCTAATATCCTTTTTGAAGTAACCAGACAAGTGGTATGTGCTTTAGAGCGATGTATGGTGCTGAAGTTACACTTTCATCTGCTGTTTATCTCTTTATGATTATTCTTGCCTTTCCAGAGAAGTGTATAAAGTACTTTTGTACATGTTGTTTCCAGCTATTTGAGTTGAGCTATTTTCCCATTCAGCTTATTGTAGATTATTGATTAACAACTCCAGCTCATCTTCCTGGTGTCGACGCATTTTTAATGCTTTAGTTAAATTTGTACTGTCTTCGATCAATTTTCGAAGACCAATTTGTATGATTTTTAATTAATATTGTGTTGTAATTTATTAGTATCACTTATAGTCAGTACCACTGATGAACGTCTCGCTAGAGACTGAATTTCTAGGAAAATTCTTTGTATGAGATCTTGATACAACTCCCTGTTTTAGCTAAAACAATTCCAGACAAGAATATTGATTCATGATTTATTTCTATTGATTGGTTATGATCGTTTCAATATTGGGCTCGAAATACTAAACCTTTCTTCATTGCGTTTCCTTTATTCTGTACCGACCAAATCTAGAGCGTACGGCTGTAGTACTGTACCTTTTTGTGGACACAAAACGGGTGGCTTAAAGAAATAATTTCCCGTGACCAATAGTAATAGAAATAAACAAAGCATAGTTATTATTTCTACCACTGTACATAAAATACTTAAGAGCCAAACAATATAGGTAATCCTAATATATAGGCAATCCATTCAAAATAAAAACCTTATCAAACACTCTACCCACTAGGTTCCACCACAACCAATTCACAGCCAATGATACGAACAACCAACCAACTCTACACCCAAAAGTCAATTAAACCAAACTTACAATCTTAACTATCCTCTAACTTATAATACTATAAGGGAAATTGTGTCAATTTTCATAGTAAATGCCAACGACAGCATGATTTCGTTAAATAAAAGTTTCGGAGAAGATTTCTAGATGGCATACCAAAACTTTTTAACGAGAACAATAGATGGCACGCGAAGTAATTTCTTAATGAAATGACATAATTTAAAAAAACAACAAATTTTGTTTAAGCCCATTTATTGTAAAAATTACCAATTTCAATTGTAAATTTTTTTTTAGTTTTTAATTTTGGTTTCGTTAATAATTCGGTTAATATAAACAACTGCAGTTAAAAGATGTAAATATTTCGTTCAATTATATCATGTTGGCACATGATATCGACGAGATTTCCCTTATAGTTACTAGAAGTTTTTTGCTATCCTCCGACCAACAATTGGTTTCATTCACAAGAAAAATAATACCCTCGGACTAAAACAGTAGAATTCTGTAAGCGGCTTATATACAAAATGGGTGGCGCCACCAAACAAGATAGACACGTATCCAAGTTGAAGAAAATTTAATATAAATTATAATGTTATGGAGAAAAATATTATGATGTAGGGCCTCGAAATCTCAGTACTTGTGTCTTTGATGAGAAAGCAAGCTGGCTCCATGTCATCGTTATTTAACAACCACTATTGACTCATATAAGTCTTTTAGTTCAAAAAATGATTTCCATTACAGATTTGCACCAATTATTGATCTAATGGTTGAGACCAACGAAGTAATTTTTGATGAAAGAATTATACTTTAACATTGGGAGGAATTGATTCCTATTTAGTTTATTAATGGTATAATTTTAGTCTTTTGGAACGTCAGCATCTTAAGTTTCTTAACTAACAATTTATTAACAAATTGTTATCCTATTTCGGTAATGCAAAATCAACCGATGGAAGAAAACTCGTTGCAAAGGGACTGTATAAAATCAACTTGATCTTTATCTCGTTTGAACTCAGCCTGAACCCCGACGATAAAACCTGCGTGATCGTTGTATTTGGTCTTTATAATGTGTATAATGTGTATAATGTGTAATGTTAATATCTTTTCATGCATCAAGGGAAAACTAAGTTCTTCCCGCTAGGTGTTTTGGACAATGATAATTGCGGGTATGCCTAACAACCATAGTTATAATTCGAGGAATTACGAACTATGTCGTTCTACATATCACTTCTAAATATCATAAAATAATAATTGAAGATTGTCATTTATTAAAGGGGTTCTGGACTCTCTTTCATCGACAAAAGGGAAATGGGTATCTCTAATTTTTTAACAGTATATTTAACAACCATTGTAAGTATTTTTTAAAACGAATTGCGTGTTTCACGAATCTCTAGTCAACTTAGATTGAAGTTTTCTTCATGGAGAAAGTGACTTAATCGTAACTGTCAATCTATTTACGTTACCAGACGAATCGCATTACTATGATATCGAAAGGCATATTCCGATTGTGAATAATAAACCGCAAATTCGTGATCCATGGTAAATGGTAAACTGTTGCTTATTAAGAAGCCTCGTATAATTTATATCGAGTACCGGAAAATAAGTTCTGTTCTGCGTTTAGTGTGGCCCATAAGTAAATATTGAAACGGTTCTTGTACAACAATTATTTATTGTAGATTGAAGATGATTTTATTTCCAAGACGAAGAATTTAATTAATTAACATTAAAAGAAACGTTACTGAATTTCACTTGATAATTTTGTACCGAACCATGGTTTAGCAATTCTACCATCGCATTCCTCTCCGACCTGATATAACACATCTCGTGTTGGGTTGGGCATTAAATATTATGTTCAGGGTTATAGTCGATAAAATTTATCACACTACATGAAGGTGCTGGGTGTGATGACTTTTCTTCTTATATCTTTACCAAAATTTGTCGAAGGTTTGGCTACTCATCTTGTATTTAACCTTCTCGTCGATGCTTTTTCCAATCTTTTGAAGATTTCTTCATTTGCCATATTTCAAATCTGGAAAAGGTGTGGGGCTTAAATATACTTTCAGCTATCCTAAAACGTGTTGTATGATTGGTGTATTTATTTCTCCAGTTGAACATGGTATTTAACCTAGAAGATGAACTGTTACAAACTTGGTGGCATTATGTGGTCACATAGATAGTAAAATGTTCACAGACTTCTCAAAGGTGTCTAATCATTAATTCCTTTTCAACAATTCAATAGTAATTTAATGGTGAGTTCGTCCCGATTAACTGCGTGAATTGTAAACTTTCAGGAGTACGTCAATGTATCATCTCAGGTGTCGGTTCGGTTAACCTCAGGTGTGTTCCATAGGGTAATCATGTTGGTTTATTTTTTTTATCTTTTTAAACGATGTCATTCATCACACTGAATGAAAATTTAAACGCACACGGAGAAAAGAAATTACTAAATAATTTGCTATAAACTTATAGTAAAAATATTATAGAAATCATTACTAGTTTTTTTGTAATATACATTATGTTAAGGCTTTATTTCTTATTTGTATAATAGTATGTGCTATATAGGAGTCACTGCTATATTTAAATAAATTGGATATATTATAAAAGAATATTTCCTATATAAAATTTATTGTTTATAAAAATGACTTCTATGTATATAACTGAAAATCCTCATTGATTACAATCGATCAATTGCTATATGTGAAACGAAAATTTCCTGCTGTGTATAATACTAATTTCTATTAGTCTAGCAAAATTCTCTTTACTTCTCTACTGTGTATAGTACTAATAATGCACTAATTCCTATTCGTATAATAAACTTTACTGGTGCGTATAGTTCTAGTTCCTTTATGCATAGGAAATTCCCGTTTCTTTGAACCCCGCTAAATAAGAAAAAATGTTTGTTGAAATATTTGTAATTTTTTCATAAGACAACAAGTAGTTAGTGGAGTAAAAAACTCGAAGATAAATATTTAATCATCACCAACCAAAAAGTGTAATTAAAGCCTGGTTTACATTCAACGACTTTTGCAGAAGCAGACAATTAAAACGGGATAGACTAATTCAAAGCCTTCTGCGTAACTGTAGGACAACAATAAAATTTAAAAATATTTTTTCTCTTCGTGTTGTCTCTTATCTGCTTCTGCGAAAATCGTTGTATATAAAGCAGGCATAAAATTATAAAAAGTTTTAACAAAAAGTGAAAATAATATAATAATTTAATTAAAATAAATAACAGAAATGGATTTTATCAAGGATTTGCTGACAAATTGGGGATTCCAACATCTATTGCCTATCTTTATTGGTAAGTTAGAGTGATGTCTGTTGTATTTGTATCATAAGTAACCCTATTCGGGTATCAATAGAAATCTAAAATCATTTTTTGTCGTTTCAATTCGGTGAAATTTTCTTGTTGAAGATCTCATCTATAATCACCTGTGAAGAAGGGCGTTAATAAGCAAACCCAAAAAGAATTAGGCAACCTTAGCCGTTAACAGTCATGAAATAAATACAAAAACCAGTATATTATGATTAAAAAATTAAATTATGTTGAGTGGGATCATGAAATTTGGTGAAAAGTTTACAAGGCACCAGATTTTTTAATAAACCTGGATGAAATTTTAAAAGAAAACGTCAGTAACTTTAATATACCGTAGTTTAACTATATATTATTGGTATAATAATTGATATGCAATATTAATATTAAATGTTGATTGTTCATAAATGTGGTATAATAATATTGATGTTTAAATATTATAACCCGATTTCATGATATCATAGTTTCATACTTCTGCTATTAACAATAAACTTTAACTCATGATTTACAGAACAAGAGTTTACAATCGATAGTTTTTCAAATATACAATATGAATGTTTAGCTGATATATTACCAAAAGCTGGTCCAAGGAATCTGTTTTGGATCAAATACAGAAACCATTTTCGTCCGACTCAGGTAAATCAATAATTATTTTCAATTTAACTTATAGTCCTATATTAGATTTTAATAAAAATTTTTAAAAAATTTAAAGAGTTTTCAGAATGCACAACCATGAGTGTTACAACATACGATGATTATGAATCGCTTGTTTCTTCAATTTCCAAGGAATCCAATGAAGTATGTTATATAACTATAAATTTTAAAATAAAAGTAAAACAACATGCTGTATAAGATAACAGAAAATTTTCAGCAGAAAATATGATTTTTATACTCACCACCAGGGGCACTACTATCGCTTAAGAGAATTTCTTCTGCTGTCATTTTTGTATAGCCAACAGAATTTTTCTGTAAATTTTTAATTTTCTTCAATATTTTAACTACAAAATTATTCCAGGTTTAAATAAAATATGTATATTATTTCCATAAGATTATAATATACTCTTTAAGACATATTAATTTCATCTACAGTTTAACAACTGTAAGCTATGAATGAAGCCCCTGTAATAAATATTTCAGATTGCGCTAAGTCATCTTATCTCCAAACATACAAATATGAAGTTTGAGGATAATCGACCGAGTTTGAGCTCCTCCAGAATTTTTCAAAGTTTTGGCCCATACAAAAAAATCAGTTTTTTCACTGTGAGCTATGGATGGACCCTCCTATAACCAATATGCCATTATGATTTTCCAATAGCTTAGGTGACAATACATCTGATGATGAAGTTTGAGGATAATCGACCGAGTTTGAGCGCCTCCAGAATTTTTCAAAGTTTTGGCCCATACAAAAAATCAGTTTTTTCACTGTGAGCTATGGATGGACCCCCCTGTAACCAATATGCCATTATGATTTTCCAATAGCTTAGGTGACAATACATCTGAATATGAAGTTTGACGATAATAAATATATATATATATATATATATATATATATATATATATATATATATATATATATATATATATATATATATATATATATATTTATATATATATATATTTATATATATATATATTTATATATATAAATATATAAATATATATATATATATATATATATATATATATATATATATATATATATATATATATATATATATATATAGATATATATATATATATATATATATATATATATATATATATATATATATATATATATATAAATTTGTTCTCAGTAATTACACTTACAACATAAAATACAATTATAATTTGAAATTTTAAAATTGCTTATACGCATTAGTATATAAAATAATGTAAATATTTTAATGTTTTTGAAATTTAATCTTAAGCAAATTCTAAATGTTGTTGTAACTTCCGTGGATTGTCAGCATAAACCCTGTTCATATTGAACAACATTGATCATGAATTGAATGTGGTGACTAGTACTTTCCAGATATAATCCGACCAAGTACAGTATGTACTCTGAAGTATGGGAAGATTGTCGTACAACCTGATTTGTCCCACAGAGTACTATGACATATCCATCTATTCTTGACATATCTCGGCGGCCAGTAATAAATCGATATTTTGAAACTTAAAAAACTCGGATCAGCTAATTTTATATGGGACGAAATCGTCTACCATTCAAAATTATGATAACATACAATGGGCTAGTAACTTGTTATTTTTGGAAGAACTTGAACATCTGATGTGATAGAAAAATGTGTATATGTAATTTTTTAGTGATTTTCTAACTACCAGAATAGATAACGGTATTGGATCCAATTCCTCGTATTATGACAATTCTGTTATGACGTGAATGTTTAAGTGACGACGCAAGTAGTTTGGTCATGAAATTAAGTTGGGAACCAGAATAATGGAGTTTGTTTACAATATGCTGGCGTTGAATTGCAATAAAAATCGAAGCCAATTGTAACGAAATTGTACCGTTGATCAATAGGTAGATTAATAAACTAGTGACATCTTACTACTGCGCGACTATTTACTGATCAGATCTATTCATTTGTTTGTTGAAAAGGCTCGAACGAGTTCTTCACATATTAATTGTAGTTTAACTAACCTGGTTTGAAGGATGTCTCGGGCAATCACGTATAGTTGTCGATTGATAATTTAACTAGTGTTCAACTGCGGTTCAACTATTATAGTGTTCAGTTCGGCAGTCGATGCTGTATTAATTTTTTGTAACAAAACTATAGCGTTCTAACTATTCTAACTGATTATCTATTCTGACTGATTTGTTTCGATCGACGCGAAGCCAAGGTTAAAGACATTTCGTACAGTAAATGAAATTCTATTTAAAGTTTACTGCTAATTTGATGGTTTTAAAGTATCACCTTTAATGAAAATCTCGTTGTTTGAATGTATGTAGTAGTTTAAATGACACCAAATAACTCGGTCGAAAGTAGGATAGTTTGGTCTAAATGATGGTTTGGTCCAATTTGGTAAATTCATTGCTTCAAAATGACATTAAAAATGGCAATAGTAATGAATATAATCTGTTTAACCCAGTAGCTTCTACAGCATATAAGAGGAATACTACCCAATTAAAATAATATGCTACAATAATTAAGATAACTAAATTTATTATTTAAGTAGATAATATTGTCATCTAAGCTATTGGAAAATCATAATGGCATATTGGTTACAGAGGGGTCCATCCATAGCTCACAGTGAAAAAATTCTGGAGGCGCTCAAACTCGGTCGATTATCCTCAAACCTCATATTCAGATGTATTATCACCTAAGCTATTGGAAAATCATAATGACATATTGGTTACAGGGGGTTCATCCATAGCTCACAGTGAAAAAACTGATTTTTTGTATGGGCCAAAACTTTGAAAAATTCTGGAGGCGCTCAAACTCGGTCGATTATCCTCAAACTTCATATTTGTATGTTTGGAGATAAGATGACTTAGCGCAATCTGAAATATTTATTACAGGGGCTTCATTCATAGCTTACAGTTGTTAAACTGTAGATGAAATTAATATGTCTTAAAGAGTATATTATAATCTTATGGAAATAATATACATATTTTATTTGAAACCTGGAATAATTTTGTAGTTAAAATATAGAAGAAAATTAAAAAATTTACAGAAAAATTCTGTTGGCTATACAAAAATGACAGCAGAAGAAATTCTCTTAAGAGATAGTAGTGCCCCTGGTGGTGAGTATAAAAATCATATTTTCTGCTGAATTTTCTGCTATCTTATACAGCATCGAAAATTATTTAAAATGCGCGATCGGAATAATAATTCAAAATTATTATAAACTAAATAACTCGTTAGATAACAAAAAACGGAATTCCTTGGCAACCTTGATAATAAAGTTTAATCACTGTATTGATAAAGAAAATTCAACAGCTTTTCCCCAATGAACCAAAATGTTTATACTTTATACCTTATAATCCGGAAAAACGAATGGCTGCCAGAGGAAAATTATGGGAATCTTATAATTATTTTAAAAAAAATTGCGCAAATATGAAAATAAATATGAATAAAAGTATTAATTTGGAAGATGTTAGAAACATTGATGATTCTTTGGAAAACGAGTTGACGCTTCAACTAAAATTTTTAGAAACTCACTTTGAACCTGAAAATGAAATAATGGCTGCATGGAAGGCCACTTTTCAACACCGACAAAAACTGCTAGAGAACTCATCCTCCACAACCACTATCGACGAGTGTTTTGATAAATTTCCAATTCTGAAAGGACAAACTGGGGCAAATTTTATTTTACTAGATTTTGAGATGAAATATAAAATATTTTCTAATAAATTATTCGACAACTGGCAAAGAGTGACTGACAAAATCGTAGCTATAGCGGACTCAAAAAATTTACCGGAAATTCAATTGGCAAAACAACGAAAATCTCCTGACATTTTATTGTTATGTTTATTGCTGTTTCTGCTGCCACACGCATATATAAAAAAAACAAAAACAGTAAACGTATGAAACTAACAAAACAAGAAATTTTAGAAAACTTATTTATTCACGTTAAAGTATATTTTGAAAAATTCTTTTTTTTTTATCAGTTTTCTAATTTATAAATTTTTGAATTACAGATAAAATTATTGCATCATACGTTATAATTATAATAAATTCTCATCTATACAAATGCGAATGTCCATTACATGCAGTTGATCTCTGTTTTAAGTCATTCCAGGTATTGAATGCCAATTATCCGGAGGGTAGCCATATGATTTGGCTTTTTATATAAAAAATGGTATATGGGCTGACAACATTGTTTGATCCAGATTTTACAAGTTTAATTACCTTAATAAATAAATACAAGTTTAAATACCTTAAACTTTTTTTAAAATTAAAGGATTTATTAAAAGTGAAAATAATGACATATGTATTTTAGGGCATAAAATTGTTGTATTGTATTTTGATTTTCATAAATATGCATTTGTTGTGGAAGTTAAAGATGAATTCAATATTTGATACATATTATTTACAAGTAAATATTTTGAAATTAAAAGATGAATTATATATAATAACTTAAAATTATTTTTATAACATATAAATTAATAATTTATATTAACAAAAATAAAATCAATCGATTATTATAAATGAAAACTGCGTTTTATTAATAAATTAATTCTATTAAACAGAATGGAGTATATTAAAACATAGCAAAATCTATTATTTCAAATAGTATCTATATTTGAAAATAATACTGGAGAACAAACCATACTGAAAGTACAAAATACTATACTTAATTGGAAAGATTTTATTAAAATTGGGAACCGGTGTTACAAGTAATATAACTTGTCCTACAAAATATAGTAAATTTTATCATAAAAATGCTAATATTATGTCATTCGAAACTATTCAATACTATACATATTTCCCTATTCTGAACAATATACCATTCAGCTTTTTATAGCAACTTTTCCTTCTAAAATGCTAAACGTTATAATAATAATGGTAATCCACGTTATACTTTATATAACGCGAAACGAAAAAAATATAAGAATAGTTATCAAATTTTATGGAAAAATTACAATTTTTATGAAACTCTACACTGTTAACATCTAGAATCCTTCATATACTGGTAAGGATTTTGTTCAATTATTAATAGCAACTGTTGCTAAACAGCTAGAATAATTCACTGCCATTTATAAGATTCATTCCTATTCGTAGAAATGACGTTAACTAAATACGTATATAAGAAACTTTTCTTTTTTGTTCATTTAATTTACTATTGGAATAGGAATATATCAATAATTTGGCATAGTACCTATTCCGATAATAAGCCACTATCCCCTGGGCTAATTTATGGCAACGTCTCATATATATTTTTTTCCGTGCACCGATAACTAAAGGATACGACTGTGTTATGGTACAAAAGGATCTGAATTTTTTTGCTTCTGGTTTATATTCTGTTTAACTATTCCATTAAAATGGTATAGAGTATAACTCAGACTTTGGAGTAGTTTTTTCATCTGACTTTGACTTTGATTCCACTTTTGGGTTTATAAAGTGTAACTCCCGTGTTCATGTTACCTTTGATCATTTTACTCTTGAAGATGCAAATTTTCATCTTCAAGAGAAAAAATTAATTTCATACAAATTTGTTCAGAAGCAGTTCGTTCTTTACACATTTCATTTACTACCATCGATTGCAAGCCAACGAAAATGCGCTATTCCACCTTACCAAGATCGTTGTAATATTTTGAAGTATAAAAGCGCTTAGATGTCCACCGAGACGTGGCTTTCATTACTGTATTGTATTGAATGTTCTGTACTTCTGGCGCGACTCATAATTTATTTACCTGAATGCGCAAAAATAAATGGATTGACATAAATACACAACTATCGAAGTTGGAAATGGTAAATATCTCTTCAAACAAAAGAAGGATATTCTGGGATGTTACAAACTGATATAACAAGCTTTTAAAAGTGCGCAGTCCGATTCTTATGGCAAGAAGAACCAGGTCGGTTGTACGATTACTCCTTCTCTAGAGAGCCCACGATCTATAACAAGTTCGAAACAATGTTTTAACCAGGTTTAAAATCACGAGCATCGAGTGCTTGCCAAACACAGGCATAAAGACCTGAAAAGAAAATTTGTTCGAAAAGTCATAAATAAACCCTTTGTTTCTGAGATTCCTTTAGGTTTTGAAGATCGTGTTTAGTCTTTTGGCTAAAGACCAACAGATCCTTCGAAGACGCTACAATTTTGGTTGTGTCGGTCACATGGATGATAATATTTTTTAAAATTTCACAGAAAAATCGGGTCCATCCATTAGTATAGAATACAAAACTAAACTGTCTGAAATGAGAGTATCACAATAGATTGGAACAGCAAGGTGACACAATGACGCAATATATAATTCGGCTGGGAACAACAACTTTTCCACATGTTTTACTAAGTAGTGTTTAAACTCTGATCAGATTACGTTTATATTTATATTCATACATCAGTAATCGAGGGGAAAACTATACGTTCTTTCCGCTGGGGGTTTTGGACAATGATAATGCGTGTATATGGCTAACTCCCAGTTATAACTCTAAGGAATTACGAACTATATGTCGTTCATATAAAAATAGATCGTCATGACTAAATAGCTTTCAAAGTTAGAGACGCAGTAAAATGCAAATGAAATGATAGCTTGTCACTATCAATTATTTGCCGTTTGGTTTGAAATTAATGGGGTTCTGGAGTCGATGAAAGGGTAACGGCTGCATCTAATTTTTTCTGAACAGAGTATGGTACGTCTTTTTAAAACCGATTTTGCTTGTTTAAGCGAATCTCTAGTCAACTCGAGCTTTCTCATCGAGATGGTCACTTCTGCTTAAGTTACCACACGAATCGCATGCATGGTAGCGTAAATCATATTGCTTATTGAGAAGCGTCAAACAATTTATATCGCATACATGGAGATAAGTTTTATTTTACGTTTAGTGTAGACCGTAAGTTTAAAATATTGAACCGGTCCCTGTATAATAATTACTTATTGTAGATTGAAGCTAGAAACGTTAGAAAAGTTAGAATAAGATACGTTATTGTATTTCACTTGTCAATGGCGTATCGAAGCTACTCTATTTATTGATCAACTATATGATTAGCAATTCAGTCGTCTCATAACTCTCCGGCCTCATCTGACACATGTCGTGTTGGTTTGGAATTTAACATTGTTTTCAGGGTTACAGTCGATAAAATTTGTCATTGTACATGAGGGCGCTGGGAATGATGGAATTCTTTATATCGTTACCAAACTTTTTCGATGGTCTGGCTAGACTCATCTTGTATTTATCTTTAATAAAAGTCTTCCCATGGAAATTTTCCAAAGGTCTTTAAAACCTTTGGAAGATTTCTTTCTCTCGGTCTATTTTACAATATAAATGATGTAATAGCCTTACTATACTCTTAGCTTTTTAAAACAGTTTTGAGGCATTGGTATCCAAATTTTTATTTTTTCATTCTGACCTTGCCTTAGTGAGGCAAATTGATTCCACATTATGAATCCAAAGATTAAGTATCGTGTTCATGTTGTCTATGTTCGTTTTATTCTTGAATACACGAACCAGATTTGGTTTACGTTCTATACCATTCAAACAGAATAGAATTTGTTCAGTAGCAGTTCGCTCTTTACACATTTCATTTTCTATACCATCCATTATGCAAGCAAAAAAATATGCTATTCCACTTTACCAAGATCGTTGGAATCGCTTAGAGTTACAGAGTTTAGATGGCCATCGCGAGGCGTGGTTTTTATACTCGTATATGTCTACTCCTGACATTCTACTGTATTTTATTTATTAATCTAAACTTCTTGGGCAAATCAACATTTATTCACCTGGATGTCGACTTTTTAACAATTCGAATGATAGTTTGGCTATAAAATCCGTAAGGAGGTATTGCATATGTTAGTTGACGAATGTTGGTTTAACGTTAGGTTAACGTTTCAAAACTAAATGGATTGACACAAATACACGACTATCGAAGGAGTAAAGGGTAAACATCTCTTCAAAACGAAAGAAGGATCTTTCAGGAGATTAGAAGCCGATAAAGCAAGCTACACAAAGTCCCATACTGATTCCTATATGACAAGAAGAACCAGGTCGTTACGATGACTCCTTCTCTAGCGATTCAGGCGTAAAGACTTTCATGAGCGTCGAGAGGCTAAGAACTCAGGATCTAAAGCAAGCTAGAAACTATGTTTTGACCAGGTTAAAAATCATTAGCGTCGAAATTTACTCGAAAAATGATAAATTAAACCTTTGCTTCTGAGACTCCTTTTGGGTTTGAAGCCGTGGTTAGTATTTTGGGGTATGAAAACGTTGTTTTTTAAGTTTAATTGAAGTGGGAGTATGACCTGGTTTTCGTTGGGGGTAGCATGGATCATAATATTTATTAAACTTCAACTGGGAATCGGTTCCACTAATCTACATTCAAAACGAAACTGTCTGATATGAGAGTATAAAACTAGATTGGATCAGGAAGGTGACACAATGATGCAATATCTAATTCGGCTGGGAACACCAATTGGGTTTTGTTCTGATAAAACATGAGATTAACGCCTTCTAACACATGTCGCTTCTTATCTCGGTACATAATTAAATCAAGTATGCTTCCCAAAAATAATTTTTTGCTACAAAATGCTTATCTAATTGTAAGCATCCCACAAAACTGACCACAAAGTGTAATACGGTAACATTTAATCCGAAAACTATTAAATAATAATAAATTTACCAAAAAACCGAACCACTAATCAATACTTCAATCTTTTAACACAACAAAAATCCAAAACATCTCGAAGAAAAAATCAGCCAAAAATATAATTCTTGAGGTGAGCCAAAATGACTTTTGGTTTCGTCTTCGTGTATTTTATGTTAAATCATCGAGTAGAAAAATAAACTCAACTTTTGAAATGTACATGAAAGACGAAACAATGTCGGATGACACAGCATAAATGATTTCTTCATCTTTATTGTTGATTCAAGTGGCATTAAAGAAATTATGTTTTCATATAGTTTTGACACCCAAAAAAATAAAGTTGAGACGTTCAGAATTCCTCATAATGATGATGTTCACGAAACCATAGAAAAACAGACATATACATACACACATTTACCTATATGTAAAGTTGAAGATGAGTTAAGATATTAGACGACCAAAAGTATATAAATGACAACTATATAAACATGTTTACGGATGAAGCGATTTGAATTGAACGGGTCTGGTTTGATGGAGATATAGAAAATATATAATTCATGTTGAGTGTGTACACACTGTATATGTACAGTGGTAAATTGGTGATGTGTTCTCAAAACTAACATAACGATTTGTTGAACCGCGAACGTATCACAACTATACTCGCCGCTCGAGTGAACGACAGTATACGACATGGCAATGTTTCAAAATTTGTGGTTTTGAACGAAAATGATGAATCCCAGTTTGATTGAGCCGCAATATGAATAAATAGCAGATTTGATTTTTTGTTTTGTTCATTCAACAAATTGACTAATACCGTTTGAATGGTACTTCCTGTCTTCTTGTCTTTCCATTTTCAATGTTGGTTTTCTTAATAATAGTCTCAAATTTGATTTTGATTGGGATTTTTTATATAATTTTTTTTTTGTAAATTGAAATTTGTTGCACTGTCATGTTTAATCAATGAATCTACGTCTTTTGTGTGTGTGTCATAATGTAGATATGTAGTTCTTAAGTATTCATTTTAATTGTTTTCCATATTGAATTATTAAGATATCAAATATGTGATAACCACTTGTGGGAAACAACATTTTCTTGCTGGTGTTGTATTATATAAAGTAGAGTGTTTGAATATGTGTTATAGTGTTACTAAAACACTTGGACAATCAAGTTACCAACTTCTTCTTTCCAAGACGAACTTTGGTTACAGCTATATTCAACTATAATTTTCGTCATTCTTATTCGTCTAGCTTCGGGTAGTCGTTCGGTATATTTTCCCGGCGAAACTGTTTCCGGCGAACCGATATCGAAAAAGTCCGATCCACCGCGAATTTTTCTATTATGAAATTGTTTGGTCGAATTTGTCAAATGTAAGCATGTAGTTAGCAATAACGTGTTTTGTAGTTCACCTAAACTTGCTAAATTTTATTCTTTTGTTGTGGTTTTATTGACTTATGACTTGCCAGATCAACTCTTGTTCCTTAAGTTATGCAACACTCAAATTCGATAATACAAAACGAAATTCGTTTACTACATAGCAGTCGGATTTTGCAAAATCCTCTTTCGGACCCGTTTGAATTTTTCATAACAGCCCCTTCTTTTATTCTACGCGATCGCGTCAATAACTACCACTTCATTACGCTTCATTTTTGCTGTTCATTATCCTTGGTTTATTATGATACTAAACGCTAGATGTCGCACTATTGCAAGTATTACTTTGGTCTGATATTGCCTCTTATATCATGGTTGAATTTTCATAGAGTTTGTGACATCTTTTGTTACCTTAAATTTTTCCTTCTCTAAATTCTTTTTGAAATGCTAAAAAGAGATCGTTCTTCAGAATATTTTTAGCAGTGTACCCCATAAATGCCCTATGGGTGAGGGTGTCCAAGTTTCGTAAATATTTCGCATAACACCCATACAATACCACCACAGTAACCAGAACTTGTACAAGGTGACTAAAGATCGACACGGGGAACGTGAAGTCACTTAGAAAACCAGGCGTGTTTGACACCCTTTGCATATGTAAGTTGACAAATGTTGACTAAACGTGAGGTTAACCTTTCAAACATTTGAATAAATTGACACAAACACACATTCGATACTTGGAATTGGTAAAGAGCAAATATTTCTAAAAAAAATTCTGGGATGTTAGGAACGAACTAAGCAAACCTTAAAAAGTGTGCAGACCGATTTGTATTTCAAGAAGTCGGTTATACAATAACATTTTCTCTAGCGATTCAGAGGAAAAAGTTTCTTGAGCTTCGAGATAGTAATGTCTGGTATGGTAACAGACCAATGGATCTGTGACCAAAGGATGGCTTTTTAAGGTCGTGGTTCGTTGTATTAAAATTTTAAAACAATATTGTTCTTCTAATACTTTACAACTGACTGTATACTAGATTTCTTGTCTACTTCAAATGGACCACGGCTTAAAGCATCCATATATGTCATTTTATGTCCACTTCGAAATTCTTAATGAAGTGGAACTCTAAGTCGAATTTGATATGATTCTCTCAAATTATATTGTCCTTTATACCATAGTTGAATTTTTTATTTCGATTGGTTTCTTTCAACATGAGAATGTTTTCATCTGCGCTTCTCTACCTTTGGGTTATTATAGTTTCTATCATTTCATCTCTTATCATTCCTCTTGTAATGTTAATAAGAGTTTGTTTTTCAGAATATTTTTAACAATATATTCCATAATGCCCAATTGGCGAGGGCGCTCTTATTTCGTTAATATTTTGCACAAAACATAAAACTCATATAATACCACCACAGTAACTAGAACTTGTCGTAATAGGCGACTAAATATGGTTGAACGCTGGGCTGACACCCCACATCCATAAAAATCTCGAGTGTTAAAAATGTTAACAAAACTAAAAAAAAATGGATACCGCCAACATATAACAATAACAACGAACCATTGTCAACGAATGTCATTTAAGTACACAGACACGAGATCAAGGATTGGCAGGCAAACGTGTTTTACAACCTCATCACATGTATGCAAGAGTACCTACTGTAATTCGTGGCCCTTCAAGAAACACGTGGAATAAACTTGCAGAGACCATATGTCCCAAGACTATACATTGCAACACAGTGGAGCAGCAATTGGAAATCTTGAACTTGTATTTATCATTGGGTCACAGATAAAATTGGCTGTATTGAACTTCCAAGCAGATAGTTGTCGATTGTGTAAATTACGCTCACATGAGATTAGCCAACTTGTCAAATGTCTTTGTATAGACCTATTTTACAATCATTTGGATTTCAGATTGGTAATTGATGAGATTAATACAAAATTCAGACCAACTTATGTAATTAAAGTCTATGGATTCATTTAATAAACTAAATGACATGCAACTGTGCTCATAGTGCCAATTCGGTGTAACAAGGTCTGTGAGATGCTTTAATTTATCAAATATTTTTATCTGGTGATAACCACGATGCGGGGCGTGTCGATGTTTGTAAAATACCTTTTATCCTGGTTCAATCACGTCGTGATTCAAAATTCATGATATTCTGCTTTTTTCAATTTTGACTAGAATTATTCACTAAATGGTTTACGATCATATGTGCTGGACCGCATGTAGCAACACATTTCTTTCATCCTAATTTGAATTTACCTTCAAAATATCAATCTGCTGGGCACATTAATTTCTATTCACTTACCTCATTTATTCTCATTCAAAAAATTTGCCAGTAAATTGTAGGTGGACACAGACCTCTCATAGGTTGTTGGAACATCATTCCATATCAATGGAATTGGATCAAATTGCAGTGCTTAAATTTCAGCATTGGCAGATGTTGAGGAACTGTTTCTTTCTGATTAGGAATTGTTTTTATCAGTTCATTTTTCGATATTTTGAACTCTGATATTGGTGTCTCACAAGTTCACTATGGCGGGCTAAGCAATATATTCCAAAAGCAAGTAAGTCAGATTATTGGCTTTCCGCCCATTTAGTCTTTCTTCAACTTTTCTTAAAACAATCGAAAAATCGAATACAGATTTATAAGAAATCAAAATATATTTCTCATCCCACTTAGTAGCATGCAACAGGCGTACATTGGCAGATCTGTGAAATTGCTCTGCATGAACTTATTGCAATGATTGAAAGGTCGATTAATAATAAACAGTTTACTGTAGGCACATTCATGTATAAATCACACTGATGCAGACGAACTTGAAAGAGATAACAACTGGATACTACAGAAATCCAAGAGAGAAAATAAGAATCCAAGAAAAGAAACCAACCTAAGCAAAAGAAACGCTGAATCGTCACAAGAAATTTAGCCAATTGAAACCCACATCAAAAGTGCCAATGCAATCTAGGAATAACAAATCACGGCAGTATTCAGAAACTACGAAAGAAGTAGTACGAAATGACTACAAAGTATAATATCACTCAGTAATAACATCTGGAAAATAAACACAACAGAGGCCGAAGATTACAAAGCTCTAGCCAACAAAATAAATTCTGATGGTCGATGAATTAAAGTAATGGCAAGAGGTTTCTATCCAACATGTTCAAAAAATGAAATTATTGAGGACCAGCAAAACAAAGGCCTGAAAATAATCGATGTATAGTCAACATTATTAGAAAAGAGAAACGAGAAAACATAGAGGGAAATGTTGAAATCATGAGAAGAGTCTCCCACTTTTCATGCTAATCTTCGATAACGAAAAAAAAAGTCGAAAATATTTCCTCAACCTCAAAATTAAAATAGAAATACCGAGAAAGGTCACTCGACTAATACCTCAATGAAGCTAGGTATGTTAAATGTGCAGGAAAACATATAGGAAACGACGGACTGCACGGTTCCCCGAAATACAGCGCCAAAGTGTATCAACTGTAAAGGCCAGCATCTAGTCAACTACAAAAGATGTGGAGTTGCAGTACAACTACCAAAAATAAAAGATAAATCACGCAAATCAGATACAATATGAAATGTACAATCAATAAAAAAAAACACGAAACCAAAGCCGCCAACTCCTAACATGCTGCGAATAAACGAAAATGTTACTTATGCACAGATAGTCCAGCAGACAGAGCAGAAAGTCTAAAGTGGAGCTCATTATACAGGATATACAGAAAAACAGAAAGAACATCAATGCAAGACTTATTGCACAAGAATGGAGTCTGCAGAACACACTCGAAGCAATCAAATCAGAAACTATGTATGTGCATAATGTAAGCCAAATCGACAATATGTTGAATTGACTTCGGGTTGCCTCAGACATGAGATCGTTTTAGTCGTGTACTATAGCAAATACAAGCCAAATGGAATGTATTCATAACGTAAATCCAGTGTAACAGGGGCTGTGACATGTTTGAACTTTTCAACTATTTCAATCTGGTGATAATCGCTCATCGTGTCGATATTTGTAAAATACGTTTCATTGGGGTTCAATCACGTTGTAATTTGGCCAAAATTCATGATATTTTGCATCTGGCCAATTTGAAGTATATTGTTTGAATCGATAATTCCAACACTTCAATTGTCAAATGAAGTGCGTGCAATAATAAATGAGAATCTTGTGAATCATCATCTACCATAATATTGAGTGTTGTTTAATTGTACTTTATTTATGCAGTCAGTCATCTTTCCTCTCGGCTGGCATTTAATTCCTCCAAAATCTTTCAGAACCTGAATAATTGTTGAACCGTGTCTACAAATATTTCGTACTACTATATATAGTATTGAATGGTGCTTTACAACGTAAGCTAAGTAATAAACTACCGCAGTTGACTTGTACTAAACTATATGATATTCTTCTTTTGGGATTAATTCGAGACTATTAAAGGCCATCTGCCTTGATTCACAATCGATGTGGAATGTCTTCCTCATTTCTGCAACCAAAACACTCTCTCAATCTTCCGAGTACAATTCTTCGCTAAATGGCTTTCGTTATACCTACTGCACAATCTAAAATAACCACGATTATATGTCCTGGACCGCATAGTCTACAAGACGCATATACCAACACACTTTATCCATTCCAATTGTAATTTATATTCAAATTATCAACACACTGGGTCGTTGATTTCTCATATTTACTTATCTCGTTTATTTCCTATCAAAAAATTGTTGGATAAAGTCATTCTATATCACTTGCACCAGAAGGTATTTGGATCGTAGTTTCAGTCGATCCTGAAAATATGTTGCTGTGTTGATTAAGGCCCGTCAATAGCTGTAATGAGAAGACCAATGGGGGTTACAGTATATCTTTATCACATACCATTCCAGCTTAAATTAATTGATAAACCTGCGTGATTTGTCCCGAAGGCTAGCCAGATGGATCATTATATTGCAAGGTTTCAATTTTTGTATATAATATGTATAGGAAAAGCTTACTAAATGAGATACCTATACTGTCTTGGCTAGAATGAATCGCTAAACTTTTGTTGGTCCGTATGTTTGTGATAATGATGAAGTTGTTCCTCCTTTACATATCGATCTGGATTCCAACAATTGAGTGAAACAATTTCGTCTTTGTACAACATGTATATATAAAGTCAAAGATCTAAAAAATTCAGAACATCTTTGCTTAACTTCCGTAAAAAAATATAAAACGTTCTGCCATTACTTGCGCTTGAATAAAAGTTTGGCTTAAATCGAGTCCTGCAATCTTTTCGGGATGATAGATTGATCTTTTCCCATAGATAGGGAGCAGCTGCTATTGGTTCACTTTCTTAGTTGCGATATTATCAACTTTGATTTTAGTGTTCCACAGCTTTCAAATACTACCGTTACCCCTCCCATTTCGACATTTTTCGTTGAACCGTGTTTCGGTGGTGTTGATGGACTATTTCCTCCTGAATTATAGTGATGAGTTTCTTTTCAAATAATATATATATATATATATATATATATATATATATATATATATATATATATATATATATATATATATATATATATATATATATATATATATATATTTATATACCATGCCTTGCTTTTAACACTGTCCCACAATCGTAGAATAAGAAACTAATACAAGTCTTACTTCAACTTTTCTTAAAACTTGTAAGATGCAATTAGCTTATATTGGCTGTTTCTGTAAAACCGCTCTACAAGAACATTGGGATTGAGAGCTCGCCTTGTAGTAAAGAGTGTATTGTGATCATATTTATATATAATGGAGATATTTTTGGCAATACTATAAGCTTTTTATCATTCTCCAAACTATTGTGTCTAATTGATTAGAACGATGCTTGGGCCTCGCATATAGCAAAAGCAATGCTAAACTTGTGGAATGGATTTTTCATTTTTATTAAAGTTTTCAATTGTTTTTCTCAGGGCAAGCGTTATTTTCCCTCTCATGGGGTCTCTGTTATATGCTTAAGCAATCTGGTTTTGTTGCTCAGAGCTATACTGATAACTTCATCAGTGCATGGTGCATTGAGAAGTATTTGCAGATTATCTGTATAAAACCAATTATTGGTCTTTATTGGTCAGTGGTTTGGCTGGGCGGTACTATCACTAGTTTTAAGTAACTCGAACAGCTGGGTGCTAAATTAGATATCCATTAGGTGCCAAATGTCAATTTTTCAATGTAGCATTTGGCAACCCTGGGAATTAAACCCTATAGATGCTATCTTACGATTCTGGTGACCTGTGGTAAACCATAAGTCTTCTGAGCATGGGTGTATATCCATTAACGGTGATATATCTTTGACCTTTATATTTACTCTATACAGATCGTTTTGTCACTGCAATCGCTCTCGTCGTTATCCTATAGGGACACCTGGATCCATGACTTTGTGACTGAGGTATATTGCGGCATGGAACATTTTCTTCCTGAAACGTAATGTATAGTTAGTTATGTTAATAGTATAATGCCACAATCGATAAGTAGATATGGTTAATGTGTAATTATTACCAGAGTTTGACCTCGATAGCCCTTTTTCGGTGGCTATATCATTGAGGGATCTATGGATGTCCAAAAATTTCAAGGCATAATCACTTGTTTTTTTTCAGTGGTGGTGTTGTATAGTTCAGAATTATTAAGCTACTATCCGATATTTGATTTAAAATCATGTGGTGTTGATATTATTTACTCATTGTGTGATTAACGCTTTTAAGTTGAACTACCCCACGTTGAAATATTATACTTTATACAGACAGCGAAATTAACTTCAATTCGCTTAATCCACTCCCAGTCCCAAACTGCTCAAGGATATGTGTAATAGAATAGACACCAATAGTGTAATGGTTATTTAGGTACCACCACACAGAGACATTAGAAGAAATATGATCGCATACTCTTTAGTGAGAGAGGGTTCTCAACTGGAACCCATCGGCTTGAACTAACAGCTCCTTTTGGAATTGAGAAAGCTATTCAGTACTTCTTTATATTCCAAGCAACTATCGTATGGGTATCCTCTACTGTTGGAACGCAAAGTATTCTATTGTAGCGAATATAATTAGAGGTTAACAGGATACACTTCGTCCTTGAAGAGAACACGTTGAAAATTTTGAACGGTTTTATTCAAACACTCCCTCTCGATGTAGAAAATTGCAACTGTAATAACTCCAATTGTGTCTAACATTCTTGACCATTTATTACGAATGGAGTTCGGTATCAGTTTAATCTCCAGAACCAAATGCATCTAAGAGGCTATAGCAACTTATCTACGGTTTGGTCATACATATATTGGCAATGAAGCTTGGGACATTCATTTAGGTGAGTAAGGTTCTGCCTTAAGAAACGCGGTACACAGTTTTTCTATTCTTGACCTTCGGTCGACAACACATGATAAGTTACGGACCTTTACAAATTGCAATGCAGTTTTGTTTCATTAAGCGAAAAGCAACTATATGTAATGGATATAAGTAATTGAAGGCGTCATCAGACTAAGAAGAAGATCTAAATCGAAAATTATTTTGTTTAATTTGTGACAAGATATTTTTGTTGAGTTTCTTTATTTATAAGATCTTTACAGGAGAAGTGGATTGAATACTCATATTTTTTTTGTTTCTTTTGTTTGGTGGCTGCTACCGCACACTTAGACCTGCGATGATCCGTTGTGATACCACTATATGTACGGCTATAGGCCCGATTAACGTAGAACCATCTGCGCATTTCATAGCTCCATGTCAGCCTATAGTACTGACATGGATGATGAGATGGCCCATGGATTCTAAACTTAACAGGGGATCCAGATGAGTTCATTCACACCATCGATCGCACCGCCCGAAGGATCGATGGTGAAAAATCCCTTTTTGCATCTTGCCTCTATCGGGGTTCGAACCCGGTACCTCTCGCTCCAACTGCCGCAGCTTTAACCATTGCGCCACTTGGGCGGTGATACTCATCTTTTTCCCCCGACTTTTATATTCACGTAAATCGTTTCGAATAAGAGCGGGCTTGAGGTGGACATGTGGTGAGTTTGTATTGGTTTTAACCAAATACGTATAGACAATTACCAATAGCTTAGGCATTTGGTTAAAAACTGGCATGATGTTACGTTTTGGACAACTCGAACCTACTTTTTTGAAAACGATACATATGGTCAAGTTGGCCCCAATCATCATGTGAAGTCTGAAAAAGGTGATCGCAAAATACATCTTTTTTATTTTATCAATCACCAATCTGACATCGTGATCAGGTACAAATGTCATCAGATTATCAAACTTATTGTAAACAGGTTTACCTCAGTGGGCACATCTACATTTATACAGTTGACAGAAGTCTAATCCTATATAAGCAAGCGGAGCATACATATTGTCTATAGAAGTACAATATAACGTTTTAGGTTTGTGAAACGCGATGAGAAATTTATCTTCAAGATTCGTAAGCTCCAAGATTGCAGTTTCATCTATATTGGTACAGTGTTGATATATACAATCTCGACTGCAATTCACATCTCGATGCGTCCTATCAATCGCGCATCATTTTGCTTCAATATTTTTGTAAAGCACATCTCCTTTAAGACAATTTAAACAGCTGTTAAAATGCTATTTTTATATCATTCACCCGATGATATCTTCAAGATCGTATATATTTTTATGCAGCTTCTTCATAAGATCAAGAATTTTTTAATCATTACTGTTTGTGCATCATCAAACGAATTCTTGTCGTATGGTGAGAATTTAATTATACTTTATGCGGTTTTTGTTGTTGTAGTGCGACCAAGAACTTGTTTCTTGTCATTAGCAAATCTTTAAATTAAACAATTGACGAGGACAACACAATTATACGAAATGCAACGTTACCACAAATAAATTAAGACGAATTTAAACGGTTTTCATGTACTGTTCACTGTTCGTATGTGTCGTTTCTTATCTTTGACTTAGTTTTTGTTTTGTTATATTTTTAATTAATTTAATTAGCGAATTACAATATGTATTCCACAAATTCTAGTAGAAGAACAAATTCTTAACTTTCATTTTTAATTTGGACGGAACGCGTGTGTACAACTTTGGTACAGAATGGGCCCAAAATAAAATTCGGCACATTGTACTGTTCGAAAACCAATTTGCCAAGACACCAACCCACCACCAAACAATGTATTAACATATTCGTGTATCGTAACATTGACATGACATATTTTGATGTCGTTGGTTGCCTACAACCGGCATACAAAACCACACACAGAAAATGGATGCCCCCGATATACTCGTATGTATACACATGTGTATGCTACATATAACATAGAGTGATTAGTGGTTAGTTTTTTTTTGACAAGGTTGATAGAGTTCCGTTTCCATATTTTAAGGGAGTTTCGTTTCATGTCTGTGTGGTAGAAAATTACTTTTGAAATTGACCTTGTCATGTGGATCGAAAACTATTTTCGAGATAATTGGAAAGCGGTGTAATCCTACACACAAGATAGAATCTAGGTGATAGTACACGAAATGAACTACAGTTGGGAGCTCACCTGCGCTATTCGTTGTTGATAATATAGATAAAAACTATTTTGGGTTTTGAACTCAACTATCCGACATGTCATACATATAGTTACATATATAGGCATATTCAAACATGATGTGTGTGTACACATTATAGTCTCAGCCACATACATTATAATGATTTCATCTTAAATAGAAACGAACACAAAGATACATATGTATACAAAACTTGTGTAGAGGATTTGTATTTGTTAGAGAATTAGAGAAATGCCGGCCGTCACGCCCAGTGGCGCCGTACATGTATATACACATATAAGTATATTCTAAATAAAATCTTGCCCGAAGCACTTTTATAGACTTAGAAATGTTACATAATTTGTATTGTATCGGTAAGATTCAATGATCATATCATTTGCGGTTTTGTTAATGTGCTGTTTAAATGATTAATTAAATTTAATGAACGGTTCGTTGTGTTTCGAACATTTTGTGCTAAATATTTTTTTGTTTGGATAATGTTTGACCGGCAAAAGGATCTAGCGCTATATGCAATGACTATATGACTTCATATATTTAGTGAAACTGTTCGCCATTCGTTGAAGGTTAATACAAGACACGAGTTGTTTCGTAATAATCTTTATTAGAGATACCGTGAAAGGTTTGTCTGCAGAATTAAAGGATAAAATACCACCATTTGTTACGCCAGGACGGAAAACACGAGGAGCGGTTAATACGCATAGGTTTACGGTGAAGCTGCCGAAACCTCGAACTGAAGATGCAAGGCGCGAATTTATTTATCGTACATCTAAGAAGTGGATTTCGTTGGCTGGTTTTCAGTTTCCGTTGAAATATAAAATGCACAAGTTTAAGACAGCTATCAACCTTTACTTGAAGGATTACGCGTTGGGTGCTGAAGCTCTATCAGTTACAAGGAGCTAGGACAGTCTTAAAGTCCGCTCTGCATCCAAATAAAATTAAACATAAAAAAAATAGAAAAAAAATCGAAAACAAACGTTTTGAAACCGTCACTGTACAAACTGTTGTCGGTTATTCTAAAGGATTTTCCAATCCTTACTATTTGGGCAGCTTTCAATTTTGAAGCTGTCATCTTTTGATGTAATAGTGATGCGAAGAATCGAAACCGTAAGCGTCGCCCAAGAACAACTGAGAATATTGCTGCTGTAGCCCGTAGCATTTAAGAAAACCCAGCTTTGTCGATGACTAGTCGATTTTTGAAATAAGACATTCTACAAACGACATCACAACATATTTTGCACTAAAACTTAGGTCTTTAGTTCAGTTAACACAAGAATACTAGCCGATCAATAACCATAAATGTCGAAAACGTCGAAACTTCACTGATTGGGACCTTCAAATGCATTAAAATGATTCGAATTTTTATCGTAAAATCATCTTCAGTGATGGGGCTGCAGAATTGTCGCATTTAAGGCTCAGAAAATACAAGAATGATTCTTGTAAAACCTCTCCATCCTCAACGTGTCACTATGTTTGGTGCTGGTTTTGGGAATAAATTGATGTTGACGATGTTTATTTCCTTCAAGACGTTGCTACTTGCCACACATGCAACGAAACAATCGTAATTTTACAAGAAAAGATTCCTGACCGTGTTATTTTTTGAAGAGGTGATCACAATTGTCCTTCGAGATCTTGTGATTTAACATCTTTAGACTTTTTTCTTTGGAGCCATATAGAAGATAAGGTGTATGCCAACCCTTCACAATCGATTCAAGATCTTAAAGATGGAATTCGTGAAGTTATCGAGGACATACATTTTCTTAAAAATGTATAGTGCTGTAAGTGTAGCCGTGGCATTCATTTGGCTGATATCATTTTCAAATGTTGATGGCATACCTTCCTCTTTACAATGAAACAAACATTTATTTCTCTTAATAAATACTCGTTTTTTAAATATCAAAAGAAAACCTCTTACTGGAAAACCCTTTATAACTTATCTTACCATTGATTAGAAATCGGTATAAGCTATAAACTATGTGGCCTTTCCTCACGTTGATTTGCCTTTTGTGCAATTTTTACCAGAAGAAGGTCTTCTTAATTTGTTCAACTAGATTTCATCTTTCAGATATTAATATTTTAGTACATCTAATAGGCCTGTTAGTCGTCGTTTTAGGAAGGTCATAGTGAGATTTAAATTGTACAGAAGTCACTAAGATGAACTGATTAATTCTGGACCAGATAGCTACCAGATAGTTTGTTGACCTCGTGCTTTCAGTCAGTAATCAATTAGAACCTGGAACGGTGTATCTCCCATTAATATTTTTCCTTCTAAGGATTTTGTCTAACCATTTTTTAATAATAGCCCTAGAGCTATCGTACCCGACATTAATATCACCTGCCGAAAAATGATTCTATTTCAGAGATTGCTGAATCATTCACCCCGGTTTAGTCTACTCCGTCATATAGCACACACATAAGATGCTCAATCCGCTCACTCTCACATCCATACACGATAAGTACTATCATTGCTTCAAGATGTTTCTGAATGCATCATTAAAGCATGTGACTTTCACGTATTTAAAGTTGTTATGTGTATATTTTTATCTGTTGGAGTGCAAAACATGGTCATGTAGCCGTTTCATTATCCTGTAGGTCAAATAGATTCTAGTATACTTATTGAGATAGTTTTGAAATGTATGATCGTTGGTGGCAGTGTAAGAGACAATATTATTATATTTCATGATCGAACCCACTATGATCTTCAACTGTGCTTTTGGATTATATATTGCGAGGGTTTGCTTTAAATACCTTTTAAGGTGCATATGCAAGAACATTATTAGATAACCGGAATAAGATATTGTCACAGTTAATTAAGAAGCTCTGCTTCTAAGGTTGCCTTACTGAAGTCATCTGGTCAGAATCACTCCCTCTTTGTTATAAATAGCGCCCTGCTGGACCAAGATTGACAGCCGATGTTATAAACATTCGATTGGGGAAGAGGTGACGAGTATGTGTTGAGTCCTCTAAATTTAGAGTAGCTGCCATCCAAAATACAACCAGATGTATCAGAGTGGATCCGATTATAATGTTCGAAGAATTAACTACAACAATAAGCAAATTTCGACATAATAATGAAATTGGTGTATTGCTATAACTCAATCAATTTCGTGACTCTTTTTTTCTCTTTTTTACTCAGCTTATACATTAGTCCATTGCCCACAGTATACATTAGCCCATTGCCAGTTGATCTTCAAATAGGAATTGTGATCGAAAGGGTAGTGCATGCTATGGGAAGAGTATGAAGAAGAGGAGCACAAGAAGTGCTCAACAGTTTCCTTTACTCCTCAGCCACACTGTTCACCCAACAAGATCCGCAAAGTGAGTCTATTATACTTCAAGAAGGACTTGGATCATTAGATTGTCCCATCTCTTATGGCGCAGATTATCAAAGTGATATTCAAATCATTAGCAAAGAGCTTTTAGTAGTGTTCCTACCAAGGAAAAAATAATTTGGCTTTAGAATTTTGTATGTCTAACTCGATACCAGGCAGATTATAGCGTACAGATCCGTCAGTAAAGATAATCATTTCATCATCGGAGATATATGCGATTTTCGGTAATAATTACACAAAAAAATTTCCCGCAAAACAGATCTATAAAGCTGCACACTTTCAGATCCAAAGATCAAAGGCCAGCAGACACACAGCCATCTCAAAAGCTGCAGTAGGTGTGGTGTGCAAAGCTTCCACAATACCAATATTGCTCAGACTATGGAAGCTGAAATATTATGCTAATGCTTCATAAGTGTGGGTTGCTTTAAAGTAGAACTATCACTAGTTTCATCTTGTGTACTGCTGTGCACTTTTGTTGGATCAATACTTTTGCTGCTGTCGAAAGCAGTAGATTTTCTCAAAATTATTTGTCTGCAAGTAAAATAGTTCGTTCCAAATCCATTCATCAAATCATCGTCATCATAATAGTCAGGTTTTGTAAAATACTAATTAAAGGTAGCTTAGTTGTTACACCGATCTTCAGAATATCGTTGAATATCATGCCAGAACTAAAGCTTCATTGTATAGTATACAGACTCAATAGATTTGTACTCCTCGCAAATGTTCTTCCACATGTGTTGCTGCACTATTTGATTATCCTTAAATTATAGATGATTTTTATAATGGTTGCTTTACAACAAAACTATATGATCTATGTTATGGAAAATTACTTCACATTTGTCCTCTTCCTTGGAATGTATTGCAACATGTCAAAATCACTGGAGACTGTTATTGATATCAAAATGAAATTTTAAATCGATTATTTGATACTTATGATGACCAGCTTCCACCCAACTAAAATTATATAACCATTTCCCCTTATGGTTGATAATTGGCTATGGCGTAGGGTACGACTTTAACAGAGAATTACAAACGTTCACTTTTGCCGCAAAACAGATTAAATAAACACTGTTATTATTTTAGAGAGAGCTAGTGGGCGTTAACTTGTTAAGTTACAGGAAACCGCTAATAGCCACGACAACCATATAATATAATATTCCTCGCAGGGTCCCATTCGAACGTATTGTTCTGCATCCCAAATGTCGCAATATTATAGGCAAATACTAGCCGAGTGTTGGTATATGATATGTTCCACAAATTTCCCTTCTGGATAATGGCAACTGAAGGTCAAAGTAACATAATCATATTTGTTCTGAATTCAACACTTCTTTGAATTCATCCCATTCATATAGGTTTAGTATTGCATTTTATTACAAATAGTGAAGTTATCCTTTATTTTGATGCTTGGTAGTGAATTTTCCACAGTTTATTATATTGTTCTGCTGTTTCGTTATACATGTGATGAAAAAATCTCCGAAGTCTCCGAAGGTGTCGCATTCGTCATTCGATCGCATCGGCTGATAGACTACTCCCAGTTCATACCTCGTTGGACAAACGATATTGATGTTATATAATGAATGTAATGTTTCTATATTTACTTACATTAAGGTCTAGTCTGTAATCATCTATGACCACTCACAAAATCTGTCCAAATCATATTAAAGTTTGGTGTACACTCGGCTACATTGTTGTAAATAATGAGAAAAGGGCTTAGATTGTACCCGAGGGTACGCTATTAATCTCACAAAATATGTTGAAAGGTTGACCCAAAAGTCCTACAGTTTTTTGACGGGCAGAGAGGTTCAAGTGTGATAATGAATAAGCATTCCGCATTTCTCTACTTGACAATAACCATTGAGTCAAGTTCTTGTCTCGATTTTAAAGTCAAGTCAGTTCACAGGATAAAAACGTGCTAGTCCGGAGATATACTGGTAATTGGTTTTATATAAAAACACTTAAGGAACAATAAAGTGGTTTTAACAAATTTTTTTATTAAACGCGTCACATAAACTATGGTAGTTGTGTTAGTTGCCTTTTTGCACTCTCAAAACCTAAACTATCCACTATAATTGAACTAGTATGTGTTTCTTGATAGCATGTAATCGTAAATGCGGGTTTTGACGACTCTATAACGTTAAGTTTATCACTAAATAGGTATCGTTGACACTATCGAGTATTATTATGCTAATGGTGCACGTCTCGTTGCGTGTTGGTCGTCCGTTTGTATTAATGTTTAAATTACCATACAATTCGGGTACGTTTAAGGCCGGAACTGTAAATATTTATCACTCATTTCCAGAAAGATATATTATCTATTGCACTTCTAGCGAAGTGTTTAGTTGGTTGAGTATTTTGACTTCACCAATTGGTGGTTTTACGTTTGCTGGCTTAGCTGATTCTTAATTGTTTCCTAAAGAGGCTGATTTTTTTATCGTTATTGCCATTGATGATGATTGAGTGTATTTGCTTCTCTTGTTGCACTCTCACAATGTAATCTTCATTGCCAATTTTTGCCGAGCCAAATTCGTTGAAACTATAAAGAAGCCACCCTGGTGTTGTCTAGATTGGCTTGGTTGTATAAAAATTAATCACCAGTTTCTTAAATCGGATGCCCAGGGGCTCATCTTGTTTTACCGGAGTAGCTATGGGACTTCAACGAATCACGAAGAGATCCTAAAACATTGACCTTGCGACTGTTTGTCGCAAGGGTTTATTGAAACAACACTAATTAACTGAGACTATGCCATAAACTTTATTCTCAAATAAAAAAAAATGCCTACGAGCTGACTAAATCTAGTTCTTAAATTATATTATGATTCCACTCAACTTGAATATCAATTTTTTTAATTTTTTCGACTACTTTTACAGCCGATTATTGGACCGTACCTTGTAAACAGCGTAACTCCATCGGTTTCGATCACGAGCCAGCTTTTCATACTGTTGCAAGCAATAAGATGATACCAGATCGCTGTTTACGCCATGCAGCCTCATCGACGACAGCGACCTTTTCGCCTACCGAAAGATCACTGTATCATTCGGTTTAGATCAGCACGCAGAACGTGGCCCAGCCAGCGTTTTTGCCGTCCTTTGATTACATGCACGGTTTCAGGAATTACATTCCAGATCTTGGATTGAAATGTACTCGGTATGTGCCATCAATGTCGCGTTTTTGACCATGTATCACATATACGCTTGATTCTTCTCTCGAATGTAAGAAGCCATCTCTAGTACTCATCCGTCAAGGTCCAACTCTCACATCCATATAAGACAACAATCAAAAAAAAGTATCGGGGACAGCGCATCTTCTTGTCGAATGCCAGATTGCAAAAGTTCTCGAAAGTCAGCATTATGACTGCGTTACTGTCATTTTACACAGATGTACCAAGTTTTTTGGTATTCTTAAATATTCAAGCGCATACTATAGCCTCTCTCGATTGATCAGGTCATATTCTTGCTTGAAATCTAGGAATATCTGGTGTACATCGCGAGATGTTTCGTAGTACTTGGAACGAATCAACCACAGCGAAAAAACTTGATCAGTGACTGACCGATTTGGACGGAATCCTCCTTGGTAGTCACCGACAATTTCCTCCGCCAGAGGAGTAATTCTTTCCAAGATAATGTATGACAGTAACTTATATGCTATGTGCAAAGGAGAGCTATACCGCGATAATTCTCGCATTTCAAGCGATCACCTTTCTTGAATATTGGGCATAACACGGCCACTTTCCATTCGTCAGGCATAACTTCATTTCGCCATACCAAACGAACAAGGTCGAAAAGACAGTTCGAAAAATTTAGCCCTCCGAACATCAAGGCCCTGAATTAATGCAATCAACTCCTGGTAAATTGGCATGGTCATTGTGAATTCCTCATAGGATGGACCATCAATGAACATCAGATCCGCATCTCTGCGGCCTGTATTTGAGGATATTCAAATACAACTTGTGATATATGTGGAACGTTAAGAAAGGTAAAAAAACGTTCACGCCATGCGTCGAGTACCGCATCGTCGTTAACGCAGAGGTTTCCATCATTGGACAGAATGGCACTTGGCCGGCCAGAATGGCAGTTGGCCGAGATCTTAAGGTACACTGATTCCTTTAAAGAAACCACGCGAATGGTGCTCATTGCTGAGTTGTTGTACCCTTAAGATCTTAGCCTTCCATACCATTCGCGCTTCTTCAGCCTATAAATTTGTTTGCTCTCCTCCTATTGCAATGACTGCATCATTTCTCATGAGATTTAATGGGCTAGATTTCGTTGGAAGCCGACACTCCTCATCAAACGAATCATTTGGGTTTAGTTTTCACTACACTGAGAAAGTGTGAATGGCAGCATCGACATTGGTTTTAAATGAGATCTTAATCTTTGGAATACAATTTTTGGAATACTCATAATCCTATCACGATCACGGTTGCATCATCAGCTAATCATCCAACCCTACGGGTCTAGCAATATTGACCGGTATGATCTCTAAAACACAATTTTAAGCGCATATTTCTTACGTTGCTGTAATTGGTACTACACGGTCACGAGTTCAATCTAACCTAAATTATGTTTTTGGATTAAGACTTTATATACTTACGGTTTTACTCTGCCAATCATTATTAATTGGCAAGGTATTCCATTCCATATAGAAACCCAAGTTATTATTTTTGTTTTGTCTTCACTTTAATTTGAGTCACATTATGTCAAGGTCTTCGTATACACGACATAATCATAAACAAAAAAAAACGATTGTACAGTATAAGACGCAAAGACAACAACAACAAAATATAATTGTTGGTTGGTTGGTCAGATAGGTTATAATATATTCTTACAATTTGATGTTGGATTTCATTTTTAAGATAACACGAAATCCAATTATAATTTTTTATTCTTAAGATTCTTGTGTGTCTTGAATATCCGCTTATTGTTCAAACTAGCTATGTTTGTTTGTTTGTTTGTTTGTTGTTTCTATTCGAAAATCCAAGACATGAGTAACACAAATTATTGGTACGCTAATTGGCTTACAAATTTCTGGTCTTTTTTCTGGTTTTATTATTTATCGAAATAATTTCGGTTGGTTGTGATCTGAACAGTTGCTTTGCTACTGGTATTTTTGATGGTTGGAGTTTTATTTAATGGAACTGTGAGAAATTATTTTTGTTTTGGTCTGCTTACAAAATGGTTCATTTGTATCTTTGTTGTTTTGTGCATAATACAATATAAGAATACAATTTTTAAATTTTTGATTAATAAAATTAGTACTTATATTGTAAGTATGAGTGCTCTCCACTTTCCATATACTTGATTGGTATTAACGTATTTAGTTCGCCATGTGGCTGGGGACGTTGGATAGCTTATCACATGTATGAAAGAGTATCAGCTGGAACTCGTAGAGCTTCAAGAAATTAGATGGCCTTAAAGTGGAGACCATGTGTCCCAGAGCTATACGTTGCTACACGTGAGTATGACCTCGAAAATCTTAAAGTCGGATTTCTCACCATAGGTAAATAAGGTTACGTTAGACTTTCAAGTAGTCGATAATCGAGTATGTAAGCTACATGAGACTAGCCAAACTGCCAATTGTCGGTGTTCATGAGCCCACTGATATAAGCCAACCTCAAGATAAAAACTCATTTTACAATAATTTGGATAATTTGATGGGCTATATACATATCTGAGCACGATGTTAGATTGGTGATCGATGACATTAATGCTAGATCTGGCAGAAATCAGACCGACTTATGTAATAACATAGGTCCGTACTCCCGACATGAAACTGCGATCAAAAATTGGGAAAGAATGCTTACTTTATGCGTACTTTGACATGAAAACATCCACGTAAAACACCCCGATGCTAAATTGACCATGTGTTGGTTTCCAAGGAGCGATACTCCAGAACATTCACTATATAGTGAAAACTACGCCGAAAAATGATTGGTTTGATGAGAAATGTCGTCTTACCGTTGAGCAACGAAATATATAAGACAATATCTTTTTTAGAAAACCCAAAGATCTGATTTTTGGTTTTAGAAACCAAGAAGTAATTTATTTTAGTAGTGGTGAGCACATGTTTAAGAGAGTGATGAGATTCAAGTATCTTGGATCTCTCATTACTCACGATAATAGTGTGGGAAAGGAGATCAAGGTTCGCCTTGCCGCTGACAATAGGGCTTTATATCCTCTACGTCCTCTTCTAAAATCATAATATCTTGAAAATGCGGATAAACGGACATTTTACAGACCCAAAAATTGATCAGACCCAATATCATGTATGGATTTGAGAGTTGAACCTTGATGGATGAGTACGAAAGATCCTTCTATATAGATGAATTAGGCGTGTGATATATTGCCTAAAACGATTCCTGAACTCGTACATCAAATTCAAAGGATTCGAAACCGATTGGATCAGATTGTTAACAAAGTACGGTTCAACAAAAACTCATAAAATCCGTTATAAATAATTATCGTTTTTATACGGTTACAAACCAATGAAATATTAAGAGTATATGGACTATAGTAAGGGTTGAACCACAGAGCACCGTGACCTGGAATATCTTCAGTTCTATGTTATCTTATATATGTGCAATTTCTATTTAAATTTATTCTTCTTTTCCATGGTTGGGGTGATACACAAGTAGGTGGATAGTCGGAAATACTTAGCTCCATTTTGTATGGTGGTATCGTAAAGCCTTTTGACCGGTTGGGAAGCCAGATTAAACTTTAAAGTTCAACCAATCAGTCTCTTAGATTAGTTATGATTCTGAACACTACACCAAAATGTTACCCATTTTAAAACCACTCAGTGCTTTTGTGCATTTGTGTAATGGCTCCAGTCCAAAACGTGCTCGTCCACATTAGCTTGACAAAGGTTGCCAGTTGGTCAATCTTAGGTTGTTCAGTCTGTTTGATTATCAAGTTAAGAAATAAAGGCAAGATTCCGCTAATCACTAAAGGCAAAATTAAAGGAGATACAGAAAGATCAATCTGCCAAATATTGAAACGAGATTGTTTATGGGCATCACAATGTATATAACAGATTAATAAATGAACTGGTTCTTATGAAGTGTATTCATTGGAGTCACTCTCCATGTCGTACAATTTCTCCATCGTTTTCAAAATTATCTATATTGTCTATCTTTCGACTGTGTGATGTCAATGAGTATCTTATTGGATTATTAAGGTTAGTCATTTATCTTATCAGTAGACTCTATGAGCTATTTGAAGACTAACGGGAGCGCTCTACCATGGTCAATCAGAAAACAGTTGCCGAAAGAGGTGAAAAAGTTAATTTATGATAACGGCAGTAGTAGAACTAGATCGATTTTACGATCTAGCGCTACTACTGGCCGTTACCATAAATTAAATTTCTCACCTCTTTCAGTAACGTTTTATTTATATTGTATTACCAGTTGTCTTAAGTTGGAATCTCTTACGGTGGTCCACATCGGGCTGTTTTTCTGGTTATGGCAACATCAATTTTTTGATTTAATATATTCTATATGTAATTTTTCTAACTCGCAATATCTTGAGAGATACCTATACGTGTAATTTACCCGACAACTTTAAGCCTTTCAGCTTAGATATAACCTCTTTATAATCTGGAAAGGTGTCAAACGGAATTTGAACACAAGACAATTACTCATGTAATGTTGAGTCATTCAATGGCCAAACTCACCACAGTCACAGTAGAAACTAGCAATTTGTGTACTTGTTTAGAAATTTAAGATTTGATATCTTGTTGCAGTTCTTTCCCCAAAACGAATTCCTTAAAGTTTGGGTTATTACATCGTTACGATATTTTCCAGGAAACTCTCCGAATTGATTCCTGTCCTCGAGTGAATCAGCATTTAAGACCTTTCCGCTTTAGACGTTCTCATTTACGAAATGTTTTTAATTTTTGAAGCTGAGTAGCTAAAACACTCGAGGAATTAGGTAGAGATAAGTATTCCTACAAAATCTTGGTTGTATTCGATGATGGTATAGTCAGATGATTGGTCGTATCAGATAATTGGATAATATACCTCCTATTATTCATGGGATCAATAGGTAAACTCAACGACCTGGATTATGTAGAAGATACACAATCTCTTCAGATCTAGTCTTTCAGAAAACAAAGTTCCGAATGCAAGCGTAATCTTATAGTTGAATAGCCATAATGTTCTTTTGGTATACTCTAAGAATCAACTTGTCAAGGATCTCCTTGTCGTATTACAGATAGTATGCCGAAAGCCTGCGAAAGCCAACCAATAAGCCTGTTGAAGATTTGTCTATAAATAAATTGTGAAACCATAATGCATTTATCTGAGTGAAAATTTGATCTGTTGTAGATCGGTCAGAATGAAACTCATATTGGTAATAAAAGCATTTAAATTGTTATGCAGTTTAACCGATGTACCTTTTTATGAAGTGGCAGATAAAAACTGTAATTCAAATTTTTAGCCCAAACATACAACAGAACAAACGCTCTGTACTATTTTTTAGTATTTTTTACAGATTATTCCAACTGTAGTGTGACATTTCATCAAATACATATACCATCCGTAGTTGTTCCATTGTATATAGTTGGAAGTTATATTGTTATCAACTGCGTGGAATTCAGTATGTCACATCAAATCAGAACATCAATGTTGAGCATGTCTATAAGCCATACGTCGATTTTAACGATATGCCAAACCATAAAGTCTGATGATTACCGAAACATAGCGATCCACTCGAATGGAGCTCCACTATAACATATAGCTGCATTTTCCATAGTTTGAAGAACTATTTACTGCCATGTATTAGTCAAACTTTGGACATCGTTCTATTATGCCGAGTGTCTGGGATTGTTGTTTATGCTTAAATAGCATTCCAATAGATTTTTCAATTCAAACCATCGGTACCATAATTAATAATTATTTATTTTTGCCATCGGCATTTTCCCATGCCTTCAATTACAAAATATATCACATTTAGTCCAATACATCTTGACTATTGAACTTGTATCAGCAATTTTATTCAATAATGTTATGTTCTTGTCTTCTATAAATTTCATAATAGTTCTTAAAAGACGTTTCTTCATTTTTCAGATTCTAACATGACCCTCAAATGTTGAGATATTCATTACTCATCACCCTACCACAAAGCTTACACTCCATAATGACATGTCATCCTTACAAAGCTTCAATCTATTGAATTTTATAGTCGCAGTAATCCAATCTTACGACCCAGCATGCAATCTATAGTCTTCTGGCGTCTTGAACTATATAAGTAATCCTGTTAACATGGTTTCCAATAAGAACTGATGGGTCATAGTAGATAATTGCGAAAATAATATATTGCATTATGCTATGGCTAGCAGATTTCCCTGTTATACTATATAATTTCGTTCTGGTTTTCATAAGATTTTTAAGAATTATGAAATTACCTTTTTATACCATTATTAGTAGCATCCGTATCAACAATTAAGCTTTTATTTGGTATCGGGAATCAAACTTTCAAAGTTGTGTTTCTATAGTAAAACATCAACGATCGTGTAGATTTGTGGTCTTGACCAATCCTTTACAAATGAGATTTTAAGTCCCAAATAATTCCTCAAAGTATTTTCTCTGGAATTTTTCCAATGTTATTATTTCAATACTCTGTCCATTACTTGATCAAAAATTGCAGGGTTAATCAAAAGGATATAGTGTTAAAATGTCTGAACTTTATTTTTCTTTATTTTGCGACTTCCACATGGCATATCCGCTCTGCAGACCTAAAGTTGAAATATTGGTGCACGTACCAATGTTTCTTCTTTGTTACCAATATCAATGGTGAACCCTGTGACCGGTTGATTGCTCAATTTATTCATGCTGTTTTACCAATGGTATTCTTTTTCGTTCTTGTCGAATTTTCCTACATAGTTCTGTGTTGATTCCGGTGTTTAACTAAAGTTGGTTCTACCATTATCTCCTGCAGTACTTCTAAATGGACATGGTGATTATTCTGGAGGTACGAGGACGGATTGAAAATAAAGCTACCTAGCGCTAGATGGCAGCACAAACACAAACTTTTTGGTTGTTTAGAAATTGCGATCTGTCAAACGTCAGCTGTTAAATTTCACCCAAATTCATCGATCAATTTATTTGTTGTAGTCGTTTGAAGTAAGCAACTTTTGTGATTCTTCAAAAATGGAAAAAACCGAATTTCTCAAAACCCAAAAGAGGTGGTTACTGAAAAAAATATCAAGAAAATCCTCGATATCGTTATGAATGATCGCCGAGTCATGTTGCGTGAGATTGTTGAAATGGTAAACATATCATATGAGCGTGTGTTCAACATTTTACATGAACATTTGCATATGAAAAAGCTATCGACAAGATGGGTGCCGCGTTTGCTCAGTGTCGAACAAAAACGAATTCGACAGACCACTTCACAGCGGTGTTTGAACATGATAAAGCGTAATCCTATTGATTTTTGGCGTCGATTAATTACTGTTGATGAAACGTGGGTCCACCACTACACACCTGAAACCAAAAATCAATTGAAATAGTGGGTGGAAACTGGTGGAAGTGCTCCGAATAAGGCAAAGGCTGTGAAATCGAGTGGCAAGGTTATGGCCACTATATTTTGGGATGCACACGGAATATTGCTCATCGATTATCTTGAAAAATGAACCACAATCACAGGAAAGTATTATCGTGCATTATTGGATCAATTGCTTGATTGAATCAAAGCATCCTAAATAATATTATACAAGCAGACATGAAAGACCCTTTAAATTTATAGAGCTTTTTTAAGGGGTATAGATTTTGATACTTTCCATAAGAACTAATGTATAATTGAAGTTTTTTGAGTCAATTGTAATGAATGAATATAACTGAAAACCAAAATTATTTTTAATACAATATGTACATCAAACATTTTCATATAACATATATAGAAATCAAATATAAATACGAATTATTTTAATAATTATGATATAAATAAAAACCTTTTGATTTAATCAATTTTTAAACATGTATATGTTTTAATTGGTTCTAAACGCAGTATACAAATAAATATATAAAACGAGATCAATGCATAATATAAACATATAGTTCAAATGTTGGATGAGAGATGGCACTTTATAATATTAAAAGTATATATCGTATTTATTGATATTTCAAAGCATATTATTAATGCTATAATGCAAAGTACATGATTAAAATACCCAAACATGCAAATTAAAGTATAAACGTGAAAAATTATTTGAATTTTTTTCATTTCTATACAATTGTTATACTTCATGTGTTGCATACACGATGGCATCAAAAAAATCGTTACGGATTTTAACAGTGTGAATTTTTAAATCTATTATTTGTATTTGATTTGTTTTTTTTTCTAAAAAAATGCATTTAATTAGATACAAATTGTATTTAACAACAAAACGGTACCTATAGTTTCGCCCATATAGATTTATATCTAGTAGTTTCAATTTTGTTGGACTACATTTATCATGAAAGTTCGTTATAGTTGAAAATTATTATCACCTTAGTTGGTTATAAAGCATTAACAAATGGTTTTGATCAACAAATCAATTTAGTGCGTTGTTTAAATTCTCTTTAAAGACATTACCATGTGCACATTTAATCGTGTTTCGAATATTTAGACTTCGAAATAGTTCTTAGTAACAGTGGATAAAACTATACTCAAAAATAACCAATCAGATCAGGAAAATGGTCAATGGTTCAGTGTTACATTAATTGTTGACTATTTGAATCCTTCCAAAAAACGTCGAGCTAGTGCATAAACGATGTGAATCACTGGAATAGTCTGATTGCGCTTTATTTTTTAACGAATATTATTCTCCAATGATTCTGAAAGCTTTAATATATTAAAAAATTTCACAAAACTCATTTTAAACCCGTCAAAACTGGCCCGTTGTCAATGTGCATACTATCTCAAAATTTAGATTCGTTACATCTCGAGATCAAACCTTGAATAGAATCAAGAAACCTCACATTATTTAAAAAATTTAGTTCGAAAAGGGTTGATTTATATCTCGCTATGGAACTCAATGCTATGATTGAAAATGAAATAAAAATCAATTTTCTTTGTAAAATAATATTTATTATTTATTAAAAGAACTTTTATTTTTAATAAAAATTTTTTTTTTAATATTTATAACAATATAATACACTAAATTTAACATTTAAATAACAAAATTAAAATTTATACATTTAAAAACTATGGCTTGAGGTTCTGATGCAACTGTTTTTAATATACATACATATTAAATTAAAAGTGTGTGGATTTAAGTTATACATTATGTTACCGAGTTCACACATTATAAATATTAATTTCAAATTTGGTTTAAAATTGCAATCATAGATGTCTGTTTTATAATAATATATAGGTCTAAATATATGTGTATATATGTGTATGTGTACGTACTTATACACATGTATAATATATATATATATATATATATATATATATATATATATATATATATATATATATATATATATATATATATATATATATATATATATATATATATTTATATATATATATATATATATATATATATATATATATATATATATATATATATATTATATATATATATATATATATATATATATATATATATATATATATATACATATATGTATATATTCATTTATATATATATATATATATATATATATATATATATATATATATATATATATATACATATATGTATATATTCATATATATATATATATATATATATATATATATATATATATATATATATATATATATATATATATATATATATATATATATATATATATAAATAGCCATATAGATTTACAAATACATATACATATGCATATACATACTTCTTATACTTATACTAATCTAAAACTTAAACTTATACATAATATGTTTGTGTTTAAAATATACAAAATTTACGGTAGTAGTTTTGATTAAGTTTAGTCCAGCCTAATAATTGATATGCCGAGATCCTCGATATATTTGGAAGCTAAAATGAATATTTGAACTTGTTGACAAAATCGTATAAATTGGATATTTTATTTAAAAAAATGTTTATAATATTTACCTTAACATTAATCAATATTCAAATAATAAGGTCCTTGATACTGCTTAATTGTATGCCCTAAACTTCTAGTAATTATTTCAATCACTATTGAAAATAATATGAAAAATGTTGAACGGTTTTTACTATACAACATACGATACGAAGTAATACGTTGACCACATACATTGTCGAACAGTTAATCAGTTGATTCCGAGTGATCTCATCACTCAAACAGTAACAGTTTGAATTTAACGATGTGGTGAGTGGACGCATTAGGCCTAACAATTCGTAACCGTGAGAAATTTCGTGAGAAATTCACTAGTAATCCAACTGCCGGTCTATAAAATATAATTAATTAAAGAAAAAATAATTGAACATGTATAGTAATATATTTGCAATCATCAAACCTACCTAGATTTCATTTTCGATGTTGAATGCATTCGTTTAATTTCTCCTACAAGAATAGCACTTCTTCATTTTGAACACCTTGACCTAGATATCAATAAGTTGCCGCAATTGTTCAGTTACATCTAGTTCTAATTTTTATACTCCATCAAACGCTGGTGCATATTCGAATGACTTATGACAAAAGTCATATTAGTCAAAACACTTAAAATGTTTGATTAAAATAACAGCTGATTTTAATCAAGTTTTGACTCCAATAGCCTAATATTTTGGAATACATATATGGTATGCCAATAATAATCCAGTATAATTAAATGTAATTATAACAATTACAAAAACTAATATTGGAATGATAACTGTTATTCGTTATCTAAACATAAATAAACAATTTCAATTTCGATTTGCAATTATGAATTATACTGGAATGTTGACATTCATACTGGAATGTAACATAACCAAACATTTTCAAAATATTGCACTATTTTTTGTGAAACAGAAAATCATCACATTTATTTATTGTATTTATAACACATTGTTTATAATATATTCACTTCACACACAAATTAATTTATTTATAATATTTATATTATTTGATTTAGTTATTAAAAGTTAAACTTTAAAATAAAATAATCAAAACAAAAAAAAATCCAAACAAAAGTGACATTTCAACTAAAAATAAATTTATTTTCTAGACACTGTTAAATTTTTAGTAATTATGTTTAAATGTAGGCGGATAAAGTTCGTTTTTCATGACGTCATGAATTTTTAATGTGTTAGTAAATAAAGGGTATAATTTTTATAAGCTCGATTTTGATGTTTGCGGCTTGGATATCTAGGTGCTTTGATTGAATCAAGGAAAAACGACCACATTTCAAGAAGAAAAAAAGCTCTTTCTTCAAGACAACGCACTGGTTCACACAGCATTAGATACGATGCTAAAATTACGTGAAATACACTTCGAATTGGTTGATCATCCACCTTATAGTCCAGATTTAGCTCCTAGTGACTTTTTCCTGTTTCCAAACTTGAAAAAATGGCTCCTAGTTGTTCACTTCTTTGTCAATTCATATTTTTTCACATTTGCCAATGATGATGAACCACCAAAAAGCATTAACATCACACCAACTGTTTTTGACATCATGTTGGACAATGCCGGCCTTCAGTATAAAAACCATATTTTAGATAGTTGAGTTGGTCTGCACTAGGTGATGCCACGTTATCAAATAGGAAATTAAAGTGTGCTGTTACTTTGACAGAGTGCATACGTGGCGGCAATAGTCAACGATGTTGATCTCGATAATTATTACTGCTTATACTGTTTTAGGTGATACTGTGATGAAAATTGATGACCCAATCATATTAGTAGTAAAACAAACATTTTCAGACCCACGTACATTAACACGCCGAATGATTCACAGTTGAAATTCCAAATAAGAATCGTATATAAAACGCCCCTTATCTCATGCAAGACTTTGGAATTTATTAATCACACCAAGACGTTTACTATATATACACTTGGGTGTAAAAAAATCGCACATTGCTCAATTTTCGTAAACATTTCAAAAATTATTAAAAAACTCAAATATTTGTTTAATTTTATTTTTACGCAGATTCAAAGCCTATTTCAATACCTATCCACTGGCTTTTTTGTATTTGTACCATGCCAACAAAGTGATTTTATGTCAAATACACACAGCAGGCTTTCGAATTAAATTCTAAATATAATTCAACAGCATGCCATGAAATATCTTGCTCGGAATTGTATTCATTCGCATATCGCCGCTTAGCTTAAACAGTGGCAGCACCAAAGTAAAGGGGTGAATTGGTTCGAGTATAGGGGAGATAACAAGTAATTGATGTAATGAACGCTTACTTCTTTGCGAAATCGTCCTATAAAAGCGGTTTAATCGAGACGGTGATTCCAAGAAGTTGGAGAAATCGATATCAGTCGATGTAGAGTTAGAAGACGACTTAGTGGAGTTAATCTGATTGCAAACAGATTAGCAAACGGGCCGAAATTGACGGCTGTACACCGACAAGCCCGTCGTGAGTTTGGTCGAGAGCATTTGAATTGGAATGGAGAAGAGTCCTATTCTCGATAGGATAGGTTTATATGGACGCGTAAGAGTATACAGTAGACAAGAAGAGTGATATGCACAGTTCTCTCGTATGACGGTGGATCGTGCATATTTTGGGGAGGTATACCACTAGATCGAAGACAAATCTTCTATTCATCAACCGAGGCAGTATTTGCTGTTGATAAAGAGGATGTGCATTGAAAAAGTACTCAAAGAGTACGACGTACCTTTTGCCGGGCTTATTGGTAAAAAATTTCCTTTTCATGCAGGATAGTGTGAGACCACATACGGCTGGCGTTATAGTATATCCGTACCTGGTGAATGTGCCTGCTATGGTGTGGCCAGCTTGAAGCCCGGACTTTAATCCCATCGTACATTTATGAGACGAGTTGAAAAGAGTTCGAGTTGAAAAGAGTTCGAGTGATGTTGCTCCAACGAGTCTCCAGGAGCTGCAACAGGCAATAGTAGAGGAATGGATGGCGATAACTTTGTGAAAATTTTGTGAAACTTTGGTGAAATCAATTTAGCATGGAATGAAGGCTGACATTTGAGCCAGGAAAGGGAATACTTCTACTGGATAGGTATTGATTTTTTTTGATATTTTTGAACTTATGTGAAAAAATGAGAAATGTGCAATTTTTTTGCACCCAAGTGTATAAGGTAAACCGAAAGTAAAATTTTATAATTCATAATATTTAATTTAAATATCATTAATTATTTGAATTAAGCCGGCTCGTAAATTGAAAATTAAAAACTCAATTGAAAATGGTTAATTGTGTATTCTCGTTAATCTTAATACGCGAGCAAGATACAAACGGAATGATAATAGTTTTGTGATTACTATCATTGTTCGCCGCGCGCGTTTATTATTTATTTAACAGACATAACTATATATACAAACACACATATTTATTTATAATAACAAAGTAAATTAATAAATAAATAAATAAAATCAAATAATTTATATTTAATTCATATATAATGTATGTACGTGCACACTGTTAAAAATTATGTAATTAATATCGTGAAATAAATCTTATTGTGCGCTTAATGTAAATTAACACATATTTATGTATAATAATCATAATTTATTTATGTTTTATTGACTATACATAGTTTTTACGAACTTGTTGACGAATGATTTATGCTTCTGCAGTTTGTACGAGTATAGTGCGGAGTCGCACACAGTGCGAACGGAAATACTATTTATTTTACTTTGCTCACTTTAATCAGGAAGTCGAGATTAAGACGGTTATTATTAAAAAAGGTAGCATCTTCAATTTGTCGTGTAACCAGCATCTTGTGATTTATATAGCAGCTAAGCTCAATTATTAGGAATTAAGATATGTGTTTACGTATTAGACACCTTCGCAGTTTTCACTTCATATATTTATAAATTTCCTGGTGGTCAAATTGCATAAATTTATTTCTAAGAAATCTATATCGTTCCGTTATGTTATCTCAAAACGATCTTAATTCTATCAATAAAACAGAAAACTACGTTAATATATGCGTAACATACTTTTTAGTTTCCATATAAGTATAGACGTTCATGAAGTGAGACATTCACAAGAATTAGGGTGATTGGAGTTGGACTCAAATTTCATAAAGTTGGTTTCGACTCAAATGTTGGTTCCGGAGAGAGTGCCTACAAAAAGTCAAGTAGGTTGTAGTTTTGATATACTCCATAATGGAGTGGTTTTGTTGAATGTGATAAATGAATGATGCTTCTGGGAGCTGTAATCGAAACAGCTAATGATAATGATGGGAGTTAAACTCGAACTCGAACAGAGTGGCATTGATTGACAGCTAGGGCGTTAAATAAACCAGCCGATGAAGACGTTTGTTTTGAAATGTATTGCATCTTATATGTTAATCTGTAATATGTTCGTTTCGCTAGGCCGATTCGATTTGATGACGTCATTGATTCGTTGTGTGATCGAAAAGATCAAATCCATCTAATCCGGCATATGCGATTTCATTTCTATATGTTGTGAGGCTATGTTGCAACAGATCTAGCGAATTTCAGAATTTCAATCGAAATATTTTTTCGAATTTGTTTTTGCTTCACTATTGTGGCGTGACTGTGCGACGTATTTGTGAACGCCACAGTTATCTTATTAAGGGATAAAAACCCAAACCCATATATTGTGAGGTTATAAATCTGTTAACAATTAAAAGTTATAATATAATCCAGTCATAAAGTTTACTCATAGTGTCACATTTTTTGTATAATCTGGAAAGATGGTATGAGTAGTTTTAAGCTAAGGGTGTGCGCTACAACATCATTTCCTTGTTTTTCTGAGCTCATAAATAACCCTACCTCCTCAAATATATATGATATGCAATATATTCTTATCAGAGTGACTTCTAAAACACTAAACCTTCTTTTTGTTTTGAATTCCAAGAACTCATTAATAGCTCATAATGCTAATAAGAGGAGAGATGGGTGGTCCAACATGAATTTTAAGTTCAGAAGCAGATGTCACTTCTGTACATAAGTTGACTATCAGAATAAAACGTGTTAGCAAACAGCAGGTAAAAAATTGATGGGACTTAGACTCGACTCGATTGTTGAAGAATCGAGAAATAACTGACATGGTACTCCTTACGTAACACGTATTGCTGTCAATTCTACACCAGAAATAGTAGCGAAAAAATCACGCACTTAACAAGCAGTTGCGATTAGGAGATTCTGCATGTCAAAGTATCCAACATGACTACTCATCATCAGATAAATATTTCATTGCTACCTTAGTGATGTTGTCATCATCTGCATAAACAGTAATGAAGGGAATTAAGGACAGCTGGATTGAGTGAAGTTTATTTTTAAACATACACATCTAATCGACACGGTGGTTATCAGAAAACCATCTTATGTCTAATGACAAGGCAAAGGTTCTAGGGTTTTAGAATCTACTAAAAGATAAACGGTCGACTTTTACAAACTTGAGACTACTCAACAATAGATTGTATTCAGGATAGACCTAAAGTTGTTCAGTCATATTATTGATTCCGACTGAGCTCGGTTTAAGGTTATCTCAGGACCGTGAAGTACCATATTATTGTTTATTTGTTATTTTTGGGTGATGCATTGCCTTAAATAACAACTCAAGTAATACAGTAAGCCAACTTATTTTAAAAGTAACTCAGATGACATTGTAACGATACTCATCATTCGTAAAATTTTGCTTTATTGGGGATTACTTGACTTCTTCAGATTTCAAAGTTCTTAATAGAGGTTGTCAGGCGACATTGATTAATACTGAAGAAATATTTAGTGATCGATGCCTTTTAGTGATCTTATTTTAAATTGGAGGGTTACAAATAAAATGCTTTCCTCTATCTCAATATAAAGTTAAGGTTAATTTGTCACTAGATGAACCTCTTACAGTCTGCCTTCAAACCGTCATTAATATACAAGTGGTTGCACTTATTAAAGATGTGACTGAACTGTCATTCAAAACCGCTTTTATACCCTTATAACTATAAGCATTTTTTTATGTCCTCTGTCACTCAGGCTCAATCGGCCCATTGTAACAACTCCTTCACTTGGAACCAACTGCGCATTGCAGAGCTCCATGCCAACCTATCGTACTTATATCTAAGATGAACCTATGAATTCTAAACTCAACTGGGGGTCACAAATTGGTTCATTCACACCTCCGATCGTAATCAGATGGTGAAAATCCATTTCACATCATGCCCTATCGGGATTCGAACACCTCCCGCTTCGGTACCTCGCCGCATCGAGTTCTGATCTTAACCGATTGCGGCAAAGTAAAAACCTTCTTAGTTGAACAAATAAATAAACAGAAACAATTAAGTTCAAGTTTTAGGAACCTATAAGCTCAATGAGGAAATTGATATAACAGGCTGTTTTCGTTAAATGACAATTGTATACTTGATGTACTACACTGCCTAATGAAATAGTGATATAATCGTGAAAGGTATGGGTGAATTAATGCTTTCTACCGATATTATTAGTTTCTAGTCTGTTGCCTCGGAATTTAATTTTTCTATTAGATCTCCAAACTGAAAAGCCAAACAAACATTTTGCATTGGAGAATTTCTTCTGCTGCGCTGTTTAAATAGTTTGCTGAGCATGATAAGAGTTTTTCATCTGAAATTAAGCATGGAATTCCGATTATAAAAATCACACCTTCGCTATCTATTCAAACCATCGTAGCTATTCCTTATTCTTTGAGAACTATTCCTTATTTGAGAAGGAGCAAATTAGTTATTATTTCGAAAGTAGGTAGTTCTGTTGATAGTATTTATTGGGCAACATGCAGCTGTACAGAGCTGGTAGGTAGTGTAAAACTGCACTATTAGATGAACCAGAACTAGATTGTATTTTTAGATGAGTTAAAACTACGAAAAGCCTGCACTGTGGCTTTTGATTCGATCTGCAAAAAGTTTGGTTTCTTAGAAACTCTATGCACTGTATTTTAGGCAAAAGTTAATGCTTTTACACACTGGTGAAATAGAGACCTTGAAATGTTTGAACAGACAGCAAATTTGTTCTCTAGTAATTAAATAAGCGTTTAGCCATCTCTTAATCGAGTACTGGCTCATGCCAATATAGTAATGCAACAAGTTGGCTGACACTTTGACAAAACCTGGGTCACTTGTGCATCGATTAAGAGCCGACGATTCAAGAAAGCCTACAAGAACCTTGGAACTTATTCTTTTATTTCCCATTAATCTAACCCCATCAAACTATTTGTTAACCAAATCAAAGTCCTCTTATAGTTTTCTTTATCTTATCAAAATGGACCGATTAAGTAACACTGGGCATAGTCATTTTACTGATCATATACATCGACTGGGTCTAATTCGAAAGGAGTTATGTGGTAATTATATAAAGATGACTGACAATTTCATACACTATGTACTAAGTATCCCTTGGTGGACTGCTGAAGTTTATTTTAGTCGTTGCAACATGCTAACTATGTGGCAGTGAGTTCGGAACTAATACATTTTAGGAACCAGACGAGAGAGAGGGAGAGTAATATATAGAGAGAGAATAAGAGAGAGACATAAATCACGAAAGTAGTTTGAAAAACTTTTAAAAGCATAATCATGAGTGAAGATTTTGGTGTTTAAATTAAAGGTAAATTATCGGCAGGTCCAGTTATACTTAGATCCTTAAATCCTTAGATCTAGCCACGTGGATTAAATTCATTTTAACAATTTTGTTATTTTTGTTGGAGTATATCATCTTCAACACCTATATGTCAATTAAAATTGATAAAATAAGTTTATGCATACGTTTCATGTACATCCTGCTCGCACGAGGTCCTGACTTAAACAGTTCCATGCAACGTGTCAAATCTGTTTTCAAATCGAATAGTCAATCGAATTTAAAACTTGTGATTACATTGGTTGGGTGCTTAATGGCAATTACCGGCGATCGATCATTTTAAGTTCCTCGTTTTCATGTGATCCTCAAATGCCTAGACTTATCTTCGAAACGTTTCTTTAATTAAGTGATATTGTTTCAAAGTCGTTAACAAAGACAATTATTAACGACTAAGATAAATTCACGATTGTAAAGTACCATATTATTATTTTCCTTATATTTAGCCGATGGCCATAAATGTCAGCTTTACCTGAAATGATCAGTTGCAATATAAAACATGTCTGCTTACTATGACTTAGATGACATTGCAATCGATACTCATTATTCTTAAAATTTTGCGTTATTAGACAATATCTCTGTTTGATTACTTGACTACCTCCTGAAACCTAAATAGAGGTTGTAAGTCAACATTTATTAATTCTGCATGAACAGAGGTTATTTTGTTTTCAGTGACCTAATTTAAAATTGGAAGGTTGAAACTGCAAACAAATGATTTTTTTGCATTTGCATCTTTTTTCTTCTGTGCGTTTTAAACCAGCTGCGGGCTTGATAATAGTTTTCCCACTGTAATTCAGCATGGATTTACTCTCATGGATAATTCTTCGCATTTTTAACGGAAACAAAACTCCATTTATTTCATTATTATAGTACACGTTACCTAATATAATAGAGGCATTACAACTTTTGTCCAGACATCATATCTGTTCTCTACCCATTAAACACCCTCTGGCCATCTCTTAATTGAATACCTGCCCATTGCAATCTTTTAATAACTATATAACTTACAAACAACTTTGATCAATTAGAATTTGTCGATTGGCGCAGCTTTTTGTGAAAGAATTCCGAATTGTGAGTGGTGGAACCTCTTAAGGTTCCTACCAACTTTAATAGTACCAGTTGTTAGATTGGAGAGTTTTGACTTTACCGTAAGATACACGAAATAAAAATGACCATGCGTTGATTTCAAATAAGCGTGCTGGACCTTATTTAACAAATGAGAAAGTGAGAGTCGATAGTCAAATACACAAGTAGTAAGTGACCATGATCTAGACATTGCCAAGCTACGATGAAAATTTTTATACCAGTTACAGATGCCTGAATTTTGTTTATGATTCAATAGGTGGGTACTGGCCTATTTGGTTAACAACAGACCGCGATTTGAATTTATCGAATAATTCAATTACTGGACTCTGTATATGAAAAAGACAACTCGATACCTAAAGGTAAGTGGTTCACTTAGTTTCTAGTTATGCCGCTGTTGAAAAATTAACACGTACCGAATAACCTGCAAAGCAATTGTGGATATGTGAAGAAACCTCTTCTTCAAAATATGAGATAGGACAGGCTATTAAATAGAAAAGAGGAAGGTATGCCATTAATATTTGAAAACGATATCAGCCAAATGCCCACCACGGCTACGCTTGCAGCACCATGACCAATTCGCAAATTTTCGGCTGTATATCCTTGATAACTTTACAAATTCAATCTTTAAGATCTTGAATCGATTGTGGAGCATTGACATACCTAGACATTATCTTTCACGTAGTCCTAAAGAAAAAATGCTAAGGGTGTTAAATCACAAGATCTCGGTGTTCAATTGTGAACACCTCTTCGAGAGTTGCAAGTGTCTCGTTGCTTGTGTGGAACGTAGCACCGTCTTGCTAAAAATAAACGTCGTCCAAATCAATATCTTCCAATTTCGTCCATTAAAAATAACTCGGTAACAGCTGTACCAGCTTCATTTTCGAAAGAGTAAGTCCAGTCACACCGCCAGTCCAAACCCACATGAAACAGTGACACGTTGAGGATGACTTTTCAACGCTCAATCTTGTACTTTCTGAGCTCTTAATGCGATAATTCTACTTATTAACGCAGTCTGCGTGGTGGAAATAGACCTCAATAAAATTGCATTTGAAGGACCCAATAAGAGACGATACGACGTTTACGGTGATCGACTGGCTTGCGTTCTTGTGTTAATTGAACTGCAAAAGTCCTAAGACCAGTATGACTTTATGCAAAATACTGTGTAATGTCGTTTGTGGAATGTATAATCCCAAAGGTCGACCAGGATCGACAAAATTGGGTTTTCTTGAAAACAATGGGCTACAACAGCAATATTATAACTAACTTGCCCCAACAGCTTAAACTTTTCCACCAGTTTCACTATTGTCGGCCGAGAAAGAGCACTTCATGATCTGCATGACTGCAAAATTTTCACAATTTTTGAAGTGAATTCAAACAATTTCAATGCGTTGTTGATGCGTGAATCGTACCAGTTTTAGTAATGGCGTAGTTTTTACTTGTCAAATGTCAAAAAATGGCAGCTTCAAAATTGACAAATCCCGAAATAGTAAGCTATTCAAAATAAAACTTCTTATTGGAAAAACCTTTTAACAATACTTCGTTTAACCGATGACACGGAAGGGTTATCATTCAAGTTGATATTCACATATGTATGACTTGACAAGAGCAAAGAACTTAAAGGTAAAGGTTAATCTAGCCGGATTTTTGTCCAATAATTCTTATCCAAACGATGACTTAAGCATCGCTGCACAATTTACTCCAGATTTTCAAACAGACCGTGACCGAGGTATCCTTCCAACCAGATTATGAACAATTCAAAATTCAAATTCAGTCTATTGTCAAAGAGAATAAATATAAAGAGGAACATCTTGTATGAACCGTGGTTGCATATAAACTAAAAATTTTAAAATATTTCAGAGTTATTTAGTGATGGCAAACGAAATAGGATAAACATATATTTTTTAGTTCGTTTTCTCTTTCGAACTACAGTAAAAAATATATTTGACTATTTCAAAACTTCGCTTACTATTTTATTTTATTTTTTTTTATAGTTTTTTCTATGCTATCTTTTTTGGGGCTAAAGGCTCTCCCAGTTCTTTCGCGGTTCGCTTATTTACGTCCTACTTTACGCCTTAACGGCCAAATCGAGGACGCACGGCTATAGATCCGATTTTCGTAGAACCATCTGCGTATTGCATAGCTCCATGCCAGCCTATAGTACTGACATGGAAGATGGGTGGCCCATGAGTTCTGCACTCCAACAGGAGGTCATAGATGTGTTCATTAACAGCACCGATCGTAATCAGATGGTGAAAAATCCCTTTTGCATCCTGTCCCTATCGGGATTCGAACCCGGTACCTCCCGCTCCAACTGCCACAGCTTTAACCAATGAGCCACCTGGGCGGTCATACTATTTTATTTGATTGTAAAATGGAAAAGATATATTTTCATATAATAATCTATTCCATTTTACAATCTTATTATAGCAAAGTTTTTAAATAGTCAAATATTTTTTTTTGTAGTCATTCGAAATGGAAAAAACCCATTCGAAAGAGAAGTTTCGAAAGAACTAAAAATATATGTTTATCCTATTTCGTTTGCCATACTCAGAAATTTTTTTTTCAAATGTTTAGTTTATATGCAACCGCGGTTCATATAAAATGTGCCTCTTTATATTTATTATCTTTGCTATCGTCTTGAAAGCCAACACTTACACCATTTTAAACGTCAGATTTTTACATAAAATGTCTGCTTGCAACGATATTTCGGTTACGGTCTGCTTACTAATTTGAAACAAATTGTGCAGCGATTCTTAAAAGGAACGAGATGAAAACGACAGAAAAATACTTAACAAAAACGACTTTTCTACTTTGGATCATCATATCCGCGTGCCGTGTTCTGTTGGACATGTTTGGGAGCGGTCACAGACCACTGTTGGTTGTGGAATTCGTCTGGTTCGTACATACTGAATACCTAGAACTATCGCAAGAGCGATGAGCACTCAGAAAACTAGATGGGTTATCACACAGTGGTATAGATGTGATGGTTATTGCTTCATTGAATTGTTGAGTTCTTATGTCCTGCTCTAATTGCGTATGTGTTGGGTGTGGTGATGGTGTAAACGCAACGATTTGTTTTGGTCTCATAGAACTGAAAGTCCCATTATTGCACCAAAGGTATTTGTATCACGATTATTGGGTTGGTTTCGGTTACTTTGGTCATTTTTGTCATTAGACGATACAAGTTGTGCAACTCTAAAAGCCTATCCCCAGGAATAGTGCTGGTCTTTGGAAGATGTTTAAGTTTAATGCTGGTGTTTCGCACTCGTTAATACGTTCAGTAATCCTCGATATGTATTTTTAAGATATTGATCACCACTCATTGCATGGACAAAAGGCTTTATCTTGATGGGTTCGACTCTCGTTGGAAAGTGGTTAATCGACTACCAACTGATGTTGTGCCTCCATTAGTTGCTTTAATTGTTGGACGCGGTGATGTTGGCGCTGTGTTTGAACCGTTTCACCGTGTTGTCGATGATCGAACTTTAATTTTTAAAGTGTATGCTTCGTTTATCTGTATGTAATCAAACTGATGTTCATACTGTTCTGCTTCTTTTTGCGATAATAGTCCGAACATGTCATCCATTAGATATCTTATTGTATCTTCTACTCCACGTCATGCCCTACGATTTTAGGGTTATAGTCCTTTGGCTAGTACCTTTTACATAATTTTATTATATTTTTAGCCGATTCAGGTTGGATCTAGTACATCAAGTGGTTCCTTCCTTCGCAGTCTTCTCACTGGATTTATGCCATCCAACATTCGGCGTATTTCAGCATTTTTATGTTGACTAATCAGTTGCATGTGTTTTCTTGCAGTTTTATTTATTTCTATACACTAACAAAATACATCTTCAAACTGTTATGGAGGTTGTCATTTCTCACGTACCACGATGCATTGACTATTCCACGTAGGACTTTGCTTTGGAATGACTGGATGATTTTGACGTTTGTTTTCTTTATACAGCCCAGAGCTGAATATCGTAAGTCAATACAGGCTTAGGATGGTTAAGAAGGCTTATTTGCCGGTACAATAGCAATTTATTATGTAAAGTAAGCTCAGAACTTCTCCTTCAGAGCCAATTCACCTTTCTGTATCTAATATTTAATTCTTCTTTTTTCTTTTTCACATGTTCTTTCCATTTTAGTCGCCGCATCAACTGCAAACGTAAATATAGTTGTCTCTTCTATCGTTGGCAGATCAGATGTCCTGTATGTGTCCTGTAATTAAGTCATATCCTGGAGATTTCTTTACACTTTGGTTTGTTTTTATTTCGTCTTTCAATTCTTGCACTGTGACAAGAGATATATTATAGTTGTCCACTTTATGTACTGGTGGTATATTTTCATCTGCTGTTTGTCTAGGTAAAGCGTTGAATGTGTTTGCAAGGTGAGTTGCAAATAATGTTACTTTCTGCTTTACGCTTATAGCTGAAGTTCCATCGTCGTTTCTAACTGAAGGCATTTGAAGTTTAGGTCGGTTTAATTTATTTGTCGGTATCTTTTTCCGAAGACAGGCTACTTAGCAATTTATTAATGGATTCATTTTTGAGTTCTTTAATTAGCAGCTTTAGTTCGTTGAACAAAAAGTTTAGAGTAGTTTTATATTCAGTCGCTCGGTTCTTTTTCCATAAGCATTTCTTGCTAATCGTTTTGCTGCTACTAATTCCCTAACTTCCAAAGAATAAATAACATTCAATCAAATAAAAATTTGATATTTTAAGTTCAAAAATATTCCTTATAGTAGAATTTTTATTTTTTATATATTATAAATATATTTCGGCAATCAAGTTACCATCTTCAGTATTTATCATGAACTAAAAAATAAATTTTATTTCCATGCCTTTTATACTTTTTCCAGGGTAGAGTGTTTTTATTTTCAAGGTATAATATTTTGTGACGTATTTTTCAAAACTAGTTCGTAAAGTTTGTTCGTCATAGTATTAATTTTGTTGTTAAGTAGAAATTTATTTTTGCGGTTTTTATATATTTGAAATTCTTCTAGCCTGTTCATTTGGTCGCTTTTATTCATCTTGTAGAGAATTTTTAAGTTTGTATCCATATCTGTGTAGTTGTGTAAAGTATTATTGATATGGAGAGCAAATCTTGACTCAGTATTCGTTTTACCGATATCCTTTATATGTTCGTGAGATCTTATTTTAAAGGATCTACCGGTTTGTCCTATGTAAAATGATGGAAAGTCTGAACAGGTTAATTTATACTATGACGAACAAACTTTACGAACTAGTTTTGAAAAATACGTCACAAAATATTATACCTTGAAAATAAAAACACTCTACCCTAGAAAAAGTATAAAAGGCATGGAAATAAAATTTTTTTTTAGTTCATGATAAATACTGAAGATGGTAACTTGATTGCCGAAATATATTTATAATATATAAAAAATAAAAATTCTACTATAAGGAATATTTTTGAACTTAAAATATCAAATTTTTATTTGATTGAATTTAAAAGTCGAATAAGTCACACATAAGAGAAATTCTTAATATGAATTTCAACAAAATAAATAACACTCTTTCGTATTTTTCTTGTATTTGATGGTGTACTACTCCACACCGCTTCTGAAATTTTTCCCCAGCAGGTTTTGTTATTTCTATGGCAGGGTGGACTAGTTCTCTTGACAATCGTTGCCCTGATTGTCATAATAACAGGACGTGTGTGATCTGACATAATCCCGTCGCTGCTTTCTAGATATATGTAATTCTCGTCTATACTTTTGGTGATAAAGAAGTTTATAAGATCGGTTAATTTGTTTCTATCCTTAGGCCAATATGTTGGTTGATCTCCGGAGTGAAACTCGCAGATGCATTGTTGTCCTGCTGCAAAACAACTCTCTTCCTTCTTTAGAGGTTATTCTTGATCCCTGGGATGAATCCTTCTTTGCGTTAAAATAACCTCCGATTGTGAAACAAGATCCAAGTGATTTACTTAATGTGCAATAGTCTTCCTTTAGCAGATTTTATCTTGAAGTGCCATATATTGACGATACGCTATATCTTATTTGTTATTTATATATACTTTTATTGTGACAACTTGCATAAATTCTTCTTCAATTTTAAGATCTATTTAATCTTTGATGTTTTCTTTAATTATACCACTGACGTTTTAGTAAAATGGTTGTCCGATATTACGCATATCTATTTACTCGGAATTTAGTAAAACGTCTAGTTCTGAAATATGTTGCATTACATTCCAGATTTTTATTGCTATTTGAGACATTTTAGTAGAGAATGGATGCCATTACTTCGAACATTTTCATGTTATACATAGCCGGTCACTGGTCACACGATTAATCTTATGCTGGCTAAGCTATAAAAACATAAAACAAATATGAAGAATATAATTAGGTTATGATGTGTGCGCGGAGTTTGGGTCAACATATCCGCGTGTCATGTTCTGTTGAACAATATTACTTCAGACAGCTACTGAAGCAGCTGATCGGTATGGAAACAAACTGAATTTCGCTTAATCTTAAGTTTTATTTCTATTCAGTCGGGTTGACGAAAGCTGTACAAATTTGGGGTAGAAGGTTGCAAAACCGATTGAACAGCGCTCCTATTAGCACTGCAAAACAATTGTTATATCACTCCGTACATTTGGTCGAAAGTCCCATCATTCTCGTGATGAGAATATTTTCATGACAACATATTGTATAATTATAGATTATGTAATAAAAATTTTGGCACCATCATCGAAATTACAAACGACGTTGATTTCATATATAATGAACCGCACAGACAACAAATCTTCGCGTATATTTCCTGTATATAACTGTTACCCAATAAAATTGCAAATTAACATTTAAGATTGTATCCATATACGTGTATCGAGAACAGAAACATGTAGTAGAAATCTCAATTAGCCCATAAATCAACTAAATTGATATAATTTCCTGTGGGGTCGTGGTTTTGGTTGGATAATAATTGTGCACGAAAAACGACTTCAAACTACTTTATTATTGTATAGCCGTGTTGTTGAAAAGCAGATGCAAGAATCACAATATGTTATGTACCATATAGTAAAGTAGCCTATTAATTAGTTAATTATCTTAAGAAATATTACCAATATTTTATTTCTTTGAGCTCTAAATTGCTTTAATTCATCATTTCGGCCTCATACACATAGTAAGTACACAGATATATACGAACCATGCGGTCGAGGAGTAATTTTTCATTAATGATAACTCTTTTAATTTAAAGAAATACCTTTTTGTGTTAACCTTTTAACTGTCAGTACCAATAATGTACCAAACTGTACATATATAGTTTAGACCGAAAATGCTAGGCGCCAAACAAAACAAAAGAACACATAAAGTCGAACAACACTTTGAATTTTCGGTTAATCTTCCACACGTCAAATTCATCTGTCGGTATATTCGTACCTCATGTATTGCCAACCTCTTTCGTTTTCAAAATTAAATATAAATGTTTTTGTTGTAATGTGTACTCTCGTTTCCCCCATTTAGCCTTAAAGATCAAGTTCGAGCACACTTAAGGTAATAAAACAAAAACAACTGTATCATTAATATACATTCGGTCCAGAACACAGAATAACAATACAATAACGATTAACTAATGTAAATGATCTAGTTTTGTTTAGTTTAAGACGAAAACTATTTATCTTGTAGTTTACGGTTGTACAAACCCCCTCAAAAAAAAAACCAAGAATACTTAAGTTAACAGAACTAAATATAAAAATCGACATCTCAAAGAGTAATTAATCAACGTTCTTCTTATATACTCGTACATACGTAGTTCGTTGAAAAATTAAGATTTTTGGGTTCTGAAGTTTACTTTTGTGGATTGGAGTGGTTTTTTGATCTTTTTACGATCATTTCAAATCTACATTTGTTTTAGCCGTTCTACAATTTAATAAACAGCAACAACAACAACAAATTCTAGTTCCGCGGATCTTTTAATTTACACCGCAAACATGAAACAAATCGAATAATAATTTATCATTTTGTAAATTGGGTTGGTTTGGGTTTTTTTTAAGAAGAAAAAACGTTGAACGCACAGAAACACAAATTGTTAACCTTTTATTGGCATCATGCCTCCGGAAATTTGATTTGGAGCTATGAAATTGGTTGGATATATAATATTCTATTCAAAAGGACAGAAAAATACACTTTGGAAGGCACTCTGTAAAATAGGGATGGCATACCCACTAATATTGATGATCTCTGAGGTTAGGTTAGATTTAGGAAATCCAACGAGTCACTTACAAATAATCGTACCTAGTCCTAACACATTATCCCTGCAGCAAAGCCATTTCAAAACAGTAGCAGGCTGCTTTGGTCTCCTAAGTCCCGTACAAGGTCTGTACAAGAAGAAATAATGAGTGCACCATCGGATATTAATGAGTCTGATGCTCTTACTCGACTGGGGATGAAAATTGATCTCCTCTGTGATTACATCAGAGGAAGGAATAACGTTCACCATGAAATCAAGAGGCTAGTTACATCAATCAAGAATCTGTAGAACACTCGCAAAAGTGTGGAAACATGAGTGATGAGTATCACACAACACAGACAATTGCTAAACTGGCTAAGCAGATAGCAGTATGCTGCGAGACTCAAACAACGCCAACCATCTCAAACCCGAGAAACAAGAACACAGTGCCGTTGGAAAATCAAATATCATCCAATAACAAAAGGAGAAGGTCCAATGGACAAAATCCTACTGTTGGGCATGCCCAGAAGAAAGGAAAAAAGAAATCTGATGAAGGAGCTAGAACTCTATCTGAAAACCTTGACGAAGCAAGTAAGCCAGATAATGGAGAAGTATCCAGCTGGCAACTGGTACAAACCCAAAAAAAGAAAAACCTGTCAGAACACCACGTCCTCGTCATGATGCCATCCGAATAACGCAAAGTGGATCTCTATCGTATGCTGAGATGCTTAAGAAAATGAAACGGGACTCAAATCTGAATGAACTCTCTGATAAAGTTACCCGCATACGTAGGACTGCAAAGGGAGATCTCTTCCTGGAGTTAGGGGAAGCTGGGGCTATGCAATTGGGATTGCAAACTGCGATAGAAAAATCTCTTGGTCCCGATGCAACAATACAAACATTAGCTCAGAGTGATGAGCTTTTAGTCGAAATTAAAGACATTGATGAGGCTACAACAAAGATAGAGGTGCATAGGGCGGTTGTGGACAAGTTTGTGGATGCAAAAGACCTACGGATAGACTGTATCAAGTCTCTGAGAGCTGCCTATAGAGGCACTCAAACGGCAGTATTAAGCTGTACCAAGATCCATAGCTAAAGCGATGAATGTTGAAGGCAAAGTACATATTGGGTGGGTTATCTGCCGAATTCGACATCAGAAGTTGCCCTTAAAGTGTTACAAGTGCTGACAGTATGGGCATATAGCCAAATTAGGTAGTTGTGACGTGGATCGCTCTCACCTTTGCTACAAATGCGGAGGAGATGGTCATGGAGTTAAAGATTGTAAGGAACAAGCAAATTGCATGCTTTGTCAAACCAGGACGAGCCGTAATCATATAACTGGTAGTGGCCGGTGCCGACACAACAGGTAAAACTGCAATATGGGCCTGTGGCAGACGGATCATTCAGGAAAGAGCTAATGTGGGATTTGTGCGAGCGAAAGTGGACGGTATGGAATAGTTTAAACACTGCTTGGACCGATTGATTGCTGATGTCCAAATACAAAATCCTGCTGTTATTGCTGGCGACTTTAACGCCTGGGCAACAGAATGGGGAAGTAAAAATTTGAATAGAAGAGGATTAGCATAACTCGAGGCATTCTCCTCAATAGATGTTGTGTTACTCAATACTGGTGATATACCGACTTTTCGTAAGAGTGGTGCCTCTTTCGTAATTGATTTGACATTTGGTCAGCTGCTTGACACGTTTGGTGACTGCATGGAAAGTCAGTGAACACTACACGCATGATTACCACTAAGCTATATTGTTTGAGATAAAACTGGTACAAGAAGATAGACGCACAAAACCTATAAGGAAACAGGTTGGTTGTTGAGCAAGTACGTTCGAGGAAGATTTACTCAAGCTCTTCCTTGTAAAACCCAACCTCTCGGGGACGGCCAATGCCAAAGCGACACAGATGATGAATGTGATCACTGGCGCTTGCTGTAAAACTATGGTAGAAAGACAATTAGATAACCATCGTCAACCAGCATACTGGTGGACTGAACAGATTGCACAATTGCGCCGGAGGTGCCACCAGGCAAGGAGAAAATACCAACGTACCTGGTGTAGAGAATCCTATCCTGCTCGAAAGGTATTTGGATGTCCGAAAACAGTTTTAACAGGCAATTCAAGCGAGTAAGCGTCAATGCTGGAAAAAGCTGTGCAGCGAAGTGGACCGTGATCCATGCGGGAGACCCTATAAAATCGTAATGAATAGGCTCCGAAATCGAAATGCATCGCCACTCACTTGTCCAGTGACACACAACAGAATTGTAACCGCTTTATTTCCACAACAAAATGATTTGAACCATGCAATTGATGTAATATCTGACTCAAGGAAGTACCCTTGGTATCTACAAAATAACTGATGAGTGCATATCAACGATTTGGGAATTCAAAAGTTCCTGGACCTGATAATATTCCAAATATTGCTTTACAGCCCGCCATCCGAGCTAGATCTGATGACTTTAGAGAACTTTACAACTCGTATTTGAGAGAAGGGGTATTTCCGGAACGATAGAAGAGGCAGCGCCTGGTGTTGTTGCCAAAGACAAATAAACCTCCAGAAGATCCAGCCGCGTATCGACAATTGTGCATGTTAGATACTGGCAAAGTATTAGAGCGCATAATATATAACCGATTGGAGAAAACTGTTGAAAGGGACGGAAACCTCGCTGGCCCTTTCAACAATATGGATTCAGAAAGGCTCGATCGACAATCGACACCATACAAAATGTCATTAAAATCGCAAAGGAAGCAACAGATGGTAGAAGTTGGAGGGGAGGCTCCAAAATATACTGTGCAGTGGTCACACTGGATATCAAGAATGTGTTCAACTCGGCAAAATAGGACTATATTCTCAATGCTCTGCATGAACTGCAAGTACCGGTGTATATAAGAAGGATCATCTCAGATTATTTTCGTAATAGAATATTCATGTATAATACAGACGATGGTATCATGGAATACAAAGTTACGGGTGGAGTTCCTCAAGGATCAGTATTGGGGCCTTTGCTATGGAACATTATGTACGATGACGTCTTGAGGCTCAGTGTACCTGATGGTGTTGAACTCGTGGAGAGGAAAACGATAGAGGAAATAGTGGAGGTATGTAGGCTGACTATTATAATTATTAAAAAATGGCTGATATCATTTGGACTCCAGCTGGCTGACCATAAAGCCGAAGTAGTTTTAATTACCAGTAGGAAGGTGAACTGTAAATATCGATGTTGGTGGAATTTTAATTCCCGAGTAGAAAATCTGCCAACGTAACTGCAGTCCTCTCTCGCATTATGCTCAACATTGGAGGACCAAGACAAAGACGAAGGATTCTAATGGCAAATGTGGTAACATCCATCATCCTAATAGATCACCTGTATGGAGCGATGCGATGGAAGTTAAATCGTATAGATGCAAGTTGCAATCGGTTAACCGCCTAGGTGCTTTAAGAGTGATATGTGGTTTTCGCACAATATCCGATGATGCGACACTTGTTATTGCAGGGATGATCCCTATCGAACTACTTGCAAAGGAAAGGAAGAAATGGTACCTACACCGAGCACAACTAAGAAGTAGAGCATCAGAACGCATTGCAACAGTTGCAGAATGGCAAAGGCGCTGGGATAGCACGGTAAAAGGCCGATGGACCTATCGTATGATTCCCTCCATCGAAAAGTGGATAAATAGGCGACATGGCGAAGTTAATTATTACCTGATACAGTTGCTAAGTGGGCTTGGCTATTTTGGTGCATATCTTTACAGATTTAAACATGCTGACACTCCAGAATGTCCTGCTTGCAACGGATCACAAAAAGAACTGTCCATCGCAGCTTCGTCTTCTTGAAGATTTCCTCACTTTACCCCAAAAAAAAGTCCTAACACATTAAACCTTCTCTGTGCCCATTCCACTGAGACCGGTCAGGCGAGGCGGTCTAGAAAACTGCAGTCCACTTTGTGCTAGTCGTGGACAATCATATATGAAGACGAGTAGTCTACTAGCATGGTTACCTATACCCATATCAGACAACAACTCTCACAATTCCACTCTTGGCCTGGATATTACGCACAAGTTGCTACTAAACCATGTGTCAATTATAACAATCTTGTCGGTCTCAATGGCCAGAAACAGTTCTGACCTACTATGTGTCGAGTTAAGGAAAACTGAATTACACCGTTACTCTCCTTAAAAATTCGAATATCCTTTGTAGATATTTACCTGCACCAGTGTATGGCTTCCATTATCGCGATGTATTCAAACGCTTTAATAGTCAGGAATAGGAAAAGAGGACCTTAGATCCCGTCAAAATTTCCTAGAAACCTTTTTAGTGACTTTATCGTTCTCCTTTACTCAACCAGTTTATCTAACAATGGTAATGGAATGGCGCGATAGGTAGAAAACGTATCTTGAAAAAATCTTTATAGAGTGCCATGTTATTCCAAATCCACATGGAGATGGATTTGATGTTTAATGACTGATATCGTGCCCTTTTATTTGCCTAAAATCTTAAGTGATTGAGTAGGTTTATCCTAAGTGCTCCTCTCATACACAAAGTGCTGTTCTCTGAGCGTTCATCAAAGTGTTCAGGGTGGGTATTATGTTTAACGGTGATCACCAAATATCAATTCCATATGGTCTAATAACTGAAGCATTAGCCCAATTAACGACACGGGGTTTAGTACCCATTCTAACCCAATTCTACTTTTATAAAAGTGGAGAACTAAAGTTGCTTTATTCTTAACTTTTTTCTTGAATATAAAGTATTCAGGTTAGTATACTTTTAACTATAAGATCGAAGCATACTTTGAGTGTCGGGATTTTACCCGAAAACATCATCCGTATGGTATAAGTAACCACTGACGCATTAACCCTCTTAGTTCAGTAACAGATTATTAATGACCAATTTTCAAAGTAGAAAGACCAATATCTTTCTGATGATTTACCTCCACTCATCAATCAACTAGCAGAGTCTCCAATTAAATAAACTGTCAGGATCCTATATATTTGAGTATATTTCGGTTGACATTTCAGATAAGTGAAGTTTCAAGAGATTTCTCAATCGATTCTGCGATAGAGGCAGAATTATATATATCCCATATATAGTTAACAGATTCTTCCTTACAGTATGCGCATTGAGATTTAAATAAATTCAACGGCTCAATCCCTTGATAATAGCTTCTATCAGCTTTCCAAGGATTTAAGGAAGATAATCTTATGGGTCCTTGCGTTTGCAGTTAACTTCGGGTTTCGGACGAGGCGTACAGTATCCATGACAACCATTTCACTCGGGACGTTCAAGAGAGGCGCTCTAGAAAACCTCATTCTGCTTTGCGAGTGGTGGACAAAGTGTCTACTCCTAGTAGTCATATGGCTGCCTACCTATATGAGGCAGTACCTCCCACAATTTGACAATTCTACCCTTGGTCAGATCTACCTTGATATTACGCACAAGTTGCTATTAAACCATCTGTCAATTATAAGACTCCTGCCTTCCACAATGGTCAGAATAAATTTTGGGCTACTACCGACTTAAGGAAGTCTCAATTTGAGCCCAAATATCCATAAAATGAGAACATCCTTAATAGATATTACCTGCACCAGTCTATGCCTTTCATTGTCGTGATGTATTCAAACAATGTTGTAGTCAGGACTATTTTCCCAATTGGGCTTTTGCAGGAGAGAAGCGCTGTAGTAGTTTTATTCTTTACCCTTTCTTGTATATTAGAAATCCAGCTTAGTTTACTGTTTAATATAGATACTTTACTTTGTCAGTGAAAGTCTAGTCTATACTCTACGGGTGTTGGGATATTTCCTTAATACTTCGGGGTAACATCATCCGTTTAAGCAACCATCCTGAAGAATAAGCCAGCTCAACTCCGTAACAGGATCATGAATTATCAATTTCCATAGAAGGTTTGAAAATATTCGATATGACATATTTGCGGTGTAAATCTACTCATCAATCCATACTAGCCGAATCCTCACGCAGATAAACTGAGTATTTCTTCTGTTCAAGAGATTTCTCAATAGACCCTACGATAGAGAAAGAGCTATTTCAGCAGATCGCTGTACATTTTACAAGCGATCACCCTTTCTACGTATTGAACATAACGCGACTACTTTCCATTTTTACGACATAGTTTTATTTCGCCATACAAATCGAGTAATGTCGAAGATACAGTTCGAAAAAGTTAACACTCCGAACATCAAGAATTCTGCATTAATGGAATCAATTCCGCAAGTGAACGTTTTGTTTTAAATCTCTGTAAGCACATGTGCAAAGAGAAACCTCGTGAATTAGGCTCATTGCTGAGTTGTATTCTTCCACCATTACCTTATTTTATCTATACAAATTCGTTTAACTATCTTCCTAGCAAGAACCACTTTATTTGAGTTGAGCTGGTAAACAATACTCTTCAAAAAAAAAATTAAGAACACCACAGAAATCTGTCTGCACCATTTTCTGTGACGCAATAGATTAAACAAGTCGCTGAGCAGGAATAATACCTATAAACTTGACTCACTTCGTCAAGCTAAATTCTACTAAAAAGGAGGTAGGTGATCTACTACTCATTTCCCAGGATGTAAAACTATTACAACCGACAATTCTGGTGTAGTAATTAACAATTTGGATGCAATTCCCAATTGGGACCTAGCCTGCAGATTAATCAATTATGAGGTCCTACGTCGGAGCTTGTTATTTTTCGAACCTTTCAAATCTGCCGTTACTAACGTTATATTTCTTGCAGAAGGATATTCTCTCATTAAGGAACATTTACTGCATCTGTTCCAGACATGTATCGCTTAAGTAAAGTAATTTTTATTCAAAAATTAGCAAGTCGGACTGCACTTTTGAAACTTTTTGAAAGAGTTGGCTAGTCTTGTGAGACTGCCTTAAATGAACTCGTAAATAGGATTGAGAGATCTATGTACAACAACGAGTTTCTTGTGGGCACTTTTCTGGATATTGCCGCCTTTGATAACACTACATTCGTCTCGATTGCGAATGCGATATACGCGATTGAAGATACCTTAATTTCAATTAAGGCTTCTAGAGGTTGCCCGCAGGGAGGTGTGCTTTCACCCCTGTTGTGGTTTCTAGTCATTGACAAACTTCTTGTTATTCTTCGTGAGTTCGGTTTTATCACTCAGCATTACACTGACGATCTGGTTCTGACAGTTTCAGGTAAGCACCTGAATGTCTTATTACGCTCTTTTCATTAACAGTGGTGTCTGGATAAGGATTAACATGTGAAACCATCTAAGACCGGCATGGTTATATTTACAAGGCGTAGGAATACTGCAGCTTTTTCCGTACCATCACTTTTCGGTTGTAAGGTTATTAGCTCAGCCTACGTCTAACACTTTGATGTTTTTCTGATTGATTGATTGATTGATAGGACTGTAGGACCAAGCGCTAGGCAAGATTCCCGGATAACGCCGGGCCTATTCCTACAGCAGTTTACATAAAACGATAGGTAAGGATAGGAAGGTATGTTAGTTAGGAAAGAGCGACCCGGTTACAGACACCATGACAGTCGGTACTAAACTACTATTATCACAAGACAATCACAATTATAATCTACTAGTCTGCAATCGCCAATCAGCCTTCTCCAGTCCGCAACACCTATATGCTCTGCTGTATTTTGTATAAAATTAAAACTAAATTAAAATCCTAAAATAAATGTATTAGTTAGTCGCTCAGGAATCTGTAACTTAATTAATTAATTAATTAATAAAACATAAGTACAAAAAACTCTGAAAGAAAATTTATTAACTTATGACTCAGGTATCTGAAACAATTTAATTAATATGGAATAATAGTTTAAGCCATCCGTTACGATAATGTTACGATAAGTCTGTAACATGCTCATCAGAGAATCAAAATAGACTAGGGCGACAATCTTCAGCAGAACCAATTTCCTGTTACATAATTAGTAAAATAATGTGATTTGTTAATAAAATCTATATTATTTTCACATTACCATTGGTTATTATTTTTATTTGGATTGAAAGGACATTTCTAATTCCATCATATGTATTTGTTTTACCTCAACAGTTAAAACTGGAGTCTTTAGGTTAATTATCCTGGGGTCTTCTCATCATATGCTGCATATAAAGTTGCGTCCCTATATTTCCAGATCCACCACCATCTAACGCGAGGGGCAAGATTTATTTATTTTATGACCCGACAGCATTTCATATACATACATTGTGACAACCTAATAAACTGTCAATTCGTGAATAGGGTAAATTATTTATCTAAATAAATAATTGAGTAAGTTAGCTAAAACCTGCAACTTAGCTATCACGTATTAAAATTAAATCATTTAATAAAATTCTAAAAATAAATTTATTAGATAGGATTCTGTAATTTAATTATAATTAATTTTATTATTTATTTAAACTCCAGTCCGCACACCAATCATATAACCAAAAATAGAAAACTCTTAATTAATTAACTTACGGCTCCTGAAACTGTAACCATAAATTAAATTAATATGGTATGCTAGATTAAGTACCCGTCAGCCATTACGCTGATGATACCATAATATTAGAATACGTTTGTCAGAAAATCAAAATAAATCTCTGAAAACGTTTTACATTCCAAAATTATGCAACCTCTTTTTTTTTAATAAAATTAACTTTCCTTGGTAAGCCCCCTCCAACTATAATTATATTTACACTTATATAAATAATTAAAACCAAACCTTATCCATAAACTATTATTATTTTTATTTAATGGTCGTGATCAGGGATGCCACTCTACTACAAACATAGTAGATCCGCCCCGACCTTCACCGTTCATTAATCCAAAAAGAACAACTAATATCGACTTCAAAAAGCACCCTTAAATCCAAATATGAAACTTGATAAATTTAAATAACGCATGGACAACCCACAGGCACGCATGTACGACACACAGGCAACAACACAGGCAGGGATGCCACATACATGCAGAAAGTATAGAGCAGAAGCACCCCAAAAGTGGAGGAAATCGAAACCCTCCGGAACGAACCCCATTCAAGCAAACGAAACACGATCCAAACTCAAGATTCAACCAAACATACATCTATTAGTAGTAAACAAACTCTAACACGAGAACCCGATTATAAGCATCCAAACTACAAACTAATTCCAACCACCCTCAACAACGGGACACCATCCTACACAAAAATAAAATGTGCAGCCCTATCTCAACCGAAATCCATCCAAACACCCCACATTCAAGTGAATCCTCCGGCTCCCAACAAATCCCACATGCCAACAAAAGCTCCCAACCACCACCGCAACTATCTCAACCCTCATGCCCGTCCCAATAACATCCACCCACGAAACCTCCCTCAAGCCCCCCCCCCCCCAACCACAGCATTACCATGAGGCAAACAACAAATCACCAGCATGCAGCTACAAAAAACGCTTCCTCCAAGACACTCCTGCACAATGCCAGCCCACTCCAGAATCGGCCGACATCCTCCAAAAATCCAGCCAAAACATCGAAACCTCCTGACACTCTACAAAATTGAATGCTTCCAAACCACCATTGCAAAACTGCCACAATCCCGCCGACACCCAAACATTTTAATAGTTCCATCTCCCCGCCCCTAAAATGAAATCCTCGCCTGACCCGTCACGAACTTCCAGACTAAACAACCCTCAACCACAATCCCAAAATGTACCTCCGATAATGGAAGATACAGAGTCGGTTTCTGCAACAAATCTAAATACTCCTGTCCTACAAAATCCCTGAGAATGTGTGACACATAGGTAATAAGGAGAATTTCCTTATTACCTATGTGTCACACACACGCATCCTTGTGCTATATACACGTTACCTGAACTTATTCTATTTCGCACTCAAATACGGCTTCCTATCAAATGATATGAATGGAGCCCCTCGAAGTCACCACCAAATATTCCTCTTTTTAAACTGTAGCAAATTGGAATCAGCGCCTACTGAACCCATAAACAGTAAAAGGGCATATGCAACCTCTATCGATACCTGGAACTACACGCCATCAATTCGCTCCGCACCCCTCAGCACCTCTGCAGCTGAAAGGAAGCTTCCAAAACTAAACCCACCTAAGACAAACATAAAACTCAATCCAACTACGACAACAGCCGAAAACCCCAGCTTACATATGAAACTTCAAACACGTATAAAATTCACTGGAAACAAGAACATCAACCCCCGCTTACATATGAAACTTAAAACACGAATAAAATCCCCTGGAAACCAGAACATCCACCATAACAACATGAAGCACTCAGACAAAGAGCCGTCAAAAATCAGCCGAACCAAGTCCACACCTGCAATCCAGATCAATGTCCCGCTACACAGGTAAACGTCCCGCTACTGAAAATGTCCCGAACACACCCACATATAAAAAACGCCCACAACTGAACCACTCGTGCCAAAATCCATCCAACACCAACAAATATACATATATTCAATTAATTAAGTACCGAATCCCGATCGTGCCTGCTCTATCTAGTCGGAACCCACTCCAAAATATGTCTATCCACTCCACCTCAGAGTCATTCCGCTCCACACTCCCCACATACAAGTAATGGTCCCTTCGACCATTAATCTATACATGAAATCTCGAGCATTAAATCCTAATAGCATTACAGTCAAAAACTAAATTTAAATTCTCAAAAAATAATTAAATATAAGAACATTACATGCAAACCCATCAAATAGCAAAACCAAAAACCAGGAATAATATGTAACGTAACGCACTGTATGCATTTATATATTATATTATATGTACACAAATATGAACAAGATCGAACCTGTATACATTGCCCGTATACGCATTGCGCTATATAACGGGTGATTTTTTAAGAGCTTGAGAACTTTTTTTTAAAAAAAAATGCATACAATTTGCAAAATCTCATCGGTTCTTTATTTGAAACGTTAGATTGGTCCATGACATTTACTTTTTGAAGATAATTTCATTTAAATGTTGACCGTGGCTGCGTCTTAGGTGGTCCATTCGGAAAGTCCAATTTTGGGCAACTTATATTTGGGCAACTTATAGCAACTTTTTGTTGCCAAAAATGGAAGAACTGAACTTAGTTGACATGTGGTTTCAACAAGATGGCGCTACATGCCACACAGCTCGCGATTCTATGGCCATTTTGAGGGAAAACTTCGGAGAACAATTCATCTCAAGAAATGGCCCGGTAAGTTGGCCACCAAGATCATGCGATTTGACGTCTTTAGACTATTTTTTGTGGGGCTACGTCAAGTCTAAAGTCTACAGAAATAAGCCAGCAACTATTCCAGTTTTGGAAGACAACATTTCCGAAGAAATTCGGGCTATTCCGGCCGAAATGCTCGAAAAAGTTGCCCAAAATTGGACTTTCCGAATGGACCACCTAAGACGCAGCCACGGTCAACATTTAAATGAAATTATCTTCAAAAAGTAAATGTCATGGACCAATCTAACGTTTCAAATAAAGAACCGATGAGATTTTGCAAATTTTATGCGTTTTTTTTTAAAAAAAAGTTCTCAAGCTCTTAAAAAATCACCCGTTATAAGCAAAATATATAAAACAAAGGGAAGGGAAATACATAGCTAGTCAAATATTTAGAATTTTATTTGACTAATGCAACTAAGATAACAAAAACAAAGTAACGTGCTATATACAATTTAACAAAAATGTATATGCAATAGTTTTCAAGGACATCAAAATTTAGCATGTGAATTTGTGTTTTCCACAACTGATGTATATATAAAGACACAAATACACATGCAGTGAACGCGTCACAATTCAAAAATCTCCAAAAATCCCCTTCACTGTATGCCTTGATATATACATTATGATGATACATAATAAAACAAAATAGAAAAAGAATCATCCAGACGAAAGGGAAATATATGAAGATCGAATTATGGGATTGGCTCGTCAAACGAAACAAAACAAAAACACACGTGTCGCATTCAATCGTTTGCAACGGAAAATTGTGTGTGTGGTATTGAAATTGATGTATATAACTATATACCAACCAATAGCATACCAACCATTACTGGCAATGTATACACGATGCAAACTGACACACACAGATACGATATACATACATCCACCATAATATACATATAAACACTAAAACCTAAATATATATAATATAATGCAATATATAATATAATATAATTTAATATTAAATATAATAAAATATAATATAATTTAATAACGATACTCATCTGAGATTCCAACTAAATTAAATTAAAAAAATTAAGCCACAAACACACACACTCACACACACAAACGAATTTATTTTATTTAAATAAACACCGAGTGGAAAAAAACACGTCCACTCAGTGTGACGACTAACACTGAACTCTCTCTAACACTTTGATGTTTTTCTGGATAATAAACTTTTTGGAAGTATCATTTGGATTTTAAAGTGCAAAAAGCCACTGCTATTTTTGGTAATGCCTTATAGATCCTTTGGGAATTCTTGGAGATTATCCCCCAAAATGCTATATTTTATATACAAATCACTGGTTCTCCTAATGCTAACTTATGCATCTGTTGATTAGTGGCCAGAGGTTAAAGTAAAATCTTCGCTTGTCAGACTGTAACTGAAGCAATGGCTTCAATTCCGCTCCTAGATGCAGCTAACTCTCTTAATACTCCAGTTACAATCCTTCATTTTAGATACTGTTTGATCGGCTGTCTTTCGCTTGAGGAGTGTTAGGACGTGCATGTTTTCGACACTACTTTAGGCCATAAATTTATTCTTAATGAATTTAAACTAGCTATGCCAGAATTTAAATTTCCACATATCATTTGAGGAGTTTTATCCATCCAGGGATATGTGGTTCTTACCAGATTTGCTCAAACAGATATCCAAATCGCTTGTATTCTTTTCAGAAGGGTTGGTCTCTGAACTGGGTGTTGGCTTTGGTTACTACTGTTAATCGCATGATCTGAAAGTCTCAGACAGTTTGGGGATCTACTGTACTAGTCATCAAGCGGAACTAAATGCGATTACTCACTGAGTGATTTCAGATTTTAATTTCGTTGCAGACGACAAAGAGATTATTTTTTGCACGGATACAACTGTCCTTAACTCCTTGAACAACCCTCTAATCAGCTCCAAACCTCCTTGGTTGAAACAACGAAATTGCAGACAATTTGACTAAAACTGGTTCTCGCTTGTAATTTGGAGGTCCTGAAACAGCTGAGCCTCTAGCTATTCATATAGTACAAAAACATTTTGCCCTATCGAAACCGGACGTGGTCAGCTACCCTTACTTGTCGAATGGTGAAATACTTGACCATGGCCGTTTCAAAAGTCACCTTCATTGCATGGAACTTGCCAGTGTTGCCGTATGCGAAAATTGTTTTAAAATATTGATGATAGCTTACACTTCATCAGCAGGTGTCCAGTTTTGGACCGCATGGGATCTGTTTTGTTCAACTGCAGGAATATTCCTGTAAATCTACTGTCTTCTTGCCCTGGTTCACACTGCTTCAGTTTGCTAACCTTAAAGGGTTCCAACCAACATTCCACTCACAGGATCGCTTGTACGCCGTTCCTTTTAAATCTATGTAAAACCAAAATGAAACAAAACCCTTCATGAAGATAGTGACATGGGTGTTTATGTGAAAAGATTGATCACCGTAACTTCTTCAATTACGCATTTGGAAGTCATTACATTTTTAATGGCTCCATGTCTATCGAAAGTATTTTGTTCGCGCAACTGTTTGGAATATATAAGTACCAATTAAGTACACGCCCAAAAACCAACCAACTGTTATTCATGACTTTCACTCTACGAGGTTAGCGCATGTATAAGCAATAGAATCCAATCGAGATACACACATATCGTATAGTATTGCCCATATATATAGAGAAATAGCCCCAGCCTCGTCGACGTAACAATTCCACTATATATATAGCAAAAAAATTATGATAAAATATGAAATGATTGACCGTCAGGTTTTTGAAATTTGAATACACGAAAAAACCAACAACAACAAGAACAAAACATATTTCATGTATTTATATAGCCGTTGGCCATTCGAAATAAACACAAGACAAAAAAAATCTTAGTTTTTGTCTTATTATTGTTGTACCTTAATTCGCGGTATATTTAAGCAAGCACAACACACACACACAAATATACAAAACAACAAAATATCTTAAGAGAGTTAAGATATGTTCAGAGTACTCGTATATACCTGCGTACATAAGAAGACAGGAAAAAAACACTGAACAGCTCCTTGAATATACAAAACAGACAAGCGTTGTTTGTGTCTTGTGTTGTTAACAAAAAAAAATTATTCAACAATTTTTTGCTCGCCACTTTTAATTGTTTCGAAGACCTGTGCGTTGTGTTATGTACTCGCAATCTTACCTATATATATATACCTGTATCTACGCGTATCAATACAACAAGTGAACAACTTGATTGTATGTATACATACGGATGTTATGTAAATTATATAATTATGTTTATGTCAATTTTGGAACATAACGTCCGTACCTGTGTCTGTGTATGTACTCTGGGTACATACGAGCTTGGAAGAAACCCAATTAAACTTCACTTTCAGTAGCTGTTTGTCGTTCTTTGTGGTGTTCTCGTTGGACAAGAAATGAGATAACAATAAAATGTGACGAATGTGTTCGGGAAGGTTTTGAACGGTGCGGATGTTTCATTATAACATTTCTTAGAAAACTAATCCGTGAATTTATTTATTTTCTCGATGCCCAAAAGTAATTTGGTAAACGAGCTCAAAGTTATAGATAACACGCGATCTTACATATTTCTGGGTATAATTATTGGTTTAAGTATTCGTCTGGAATAACTTCATCCGTTGATTTGGTTGTGTATATACACGGTAAATGATCACAATTCGAAATGATTTTAGGTTTATATATATATTGTAAACCTCACCGGTTTTAGCATAATGATTAAGAGAGTTTCTCATCACGCCGCGGTCTCCAGTTTGATACTCGTCGATAAAATAAAAAGGTTGGGTTAACCACCTATAATGTGCACGACTATATACGTACGTATGGTCCGTAAGGCCTTAGTTGGCTTTTAAGCCATAGATTAACCTGCATTGTTCGTTGAGTAGTAAAGTTATAGCAATAAGATCAGAAACATACTCTATCGATATACAGCCTAGTTCTATATTGGATAGATCATGTACAATTGGCGTGCTCGAAGAGATACATCAACCACATTCCAAACCACATAAGTACTATAGTAAGAATTTACTGGACTTGATTAATTATGCTAAGATCTCCTAAGCTGAAACAATTTTTATGGAGACACTCAGGTAAAGTGTCTTAGTGCCATGCTTCTGTTAATAGAACTCACTGTCTTTACTTAGATAGTGACACGACCATATACTGACCGGAAGTGATCGTCTCAAGGTAGAATATTGTCTCGACTATTGTGTCGTTTGGTCATTTTGTTACTAGTTGATCTAAAAACGATTTATACTGTCAGGGTTATTGGCATAGTATCACAATAATATTGGTTACAAAAAAATAAAGATATAATTGGCGATTAGCATAATCATCTGGTTCATATAATCAAGTTCTATCGGTCCCTAGGATTATTGAGGTAGTTTTTATCACTAGACGCATTGAAAGTTGCAGTCTTAGAAACATGAAGAACTATGTCATCCCATTCTCTTCAGAGGATTAGATCGGAAGGTAACCTGTGGCAAAGACTTCAATCATCACTCGGGATAAATCATTACTGCAATGCTGTACCCTGCCAATTTTACACGAAAGTGGACAAAGCAATTCTTTAGCATCTGGTAGGCTACTCAGGGTGTGAAGTTTGCACACCTTTCATTTTTGACTTCTGTCACTTGCCATTTTTGAAAGCAGTTGATGACTCGAATTAACCTTGGCTAGATCGTCAGCCCTGCAGTTCTTAAGACATCCAAATCAGCAGCAACCCAGACTGCATGTTGAAATATCCACTAATCTAGTTTAGAGATAATCTGGATGTTGAAACAAAGTCTCAGTTTCTGGTGCTTATCTATACTCTCTCAGCCTTCCAGGGACGGCCACATTATGCGAAAATCAAGATTTCCTAGTTCCTCACCAACTTACTCAATTATCGTGTCCTGTCTGAAGACATTTCCACAGTGAGCAATAACCTAGCGGATTTATATGCTGTTTTCTGCGTGCCAAAGATGTCCCCTGGCAAAATTTGAAACATAACTTATAAAACGCGAGTAATAGCTATCATCAGCATCTCGCATAGAAGAATACAGACCGTTCGTTGCACCTAGTTTGTTCTAGGATTCTACAATATGTTACCTTATCGAGATCTGGCCGCCACACATCAATACATATAATGTTTCTGATACATTAGTATAGTGACCTTATTCATTCTTTCCTCAATATTTGGCCTGTAACTTAGCTTATTAGCATCCCTCTTGATAGCTACGCCAATGGTCCAATTTTGAGAATAGCATTTTAATGGTTGGTGATAAACTGCAGATTTCATGGTATTTGTATCTTTTGGACAGCTAAGCTGCTATAATGGCTATTTATACCAATATGTATTGTTTTTTTGAAAATGGTCTCGAAGAAATCAACTTACTTAGTTCACATGAATATCAAAGGACATGTGTTGACCAACAACTTGGAAAGCTTGCGGTCCATCTTCCTATTGTTAGGAACCTGAAAGTTGTTATACCTTTAAGAATTATATCGAAAGCCATAATGACACCAAAAGAGATGTTACAACCTGGTCCCATGTTGCCTATCCAAAATCGTTCGTGGAATAATAAATCAGCAAAGAAAACAATTTTTCTTGAACTCTGATAGACGTAATTTGAGACTCTTGCTGAGTTCAATTAAATTATCACATGGTCCGAATGAAAATTTCGAATAGTATAAACTGGAAACAGTGCAGTAGAGGAAACTGTTGAAAGCTTACTGTGCTTTCTAAGATGTAATTCAGACTAATTCGATTCTTATCTTCTGTAGGTATGACTACTAATCAGGTATGAGAACTCATCTACTATTTGTTGCACTACTTTACACTGTCGCTTAAATGAGCAAATATCTTCATTACTGGCCGATATTTTAAGCATATTGCCATTGCGTTATCCCTCGAGGGCTTCTACTGTGATGTTTGAGTAATCGATCTTCAACGGCAATATAGTCGCCTTGTTCCGATCATATTTCTGCGATCATAAAACGTGACTTGCATTGGTGACTACAAATGACTGGTTTGTCATTCTGCTTCGAAACAATTAGTCTGCTAATTTCACACATGATGTTTTTGTTAGGATCATACTGTTAGGTAGGGCCCTAGAATGGCCCCATTGTCAATGACACACGGGCCTATTATGTAACCCAACGGTTCAATTCTAGTTCCAAAATGTACTGTGCTGCTCTGGCAAATTGTAAGAGGTAAAACCAGGCAATCAGGACAAACGGCTTAGTTACTTTTAGAGATCTATTGTTGAAAAACTAAGATTGGGCAACATCAAAAGCTGAATACGTGTTGACAGAGCCATCATCCTGCTTGAAACAGATATCACAAAACAAATCTCTAGCAATTCCCGTTCGTTGCAAATGAGTTTAGAAACAGTCGAGACCATGTAAAACTACTGATTAATATTTCTAGTTAATCTCCAAGGATAGACCGTTTAGTTAGTTAATCTCAGATTAGTTTAACAAATAAATTACTCCGTGTTCCGACAAGAAAGGAACTACACTTTTAATAATAACGTACTCCTAGAGTGGGATCAGGTCCCACAAAAGTGGAAAGGACAATTTTAAAGCGAGTATACGTTTCTTTTTATTTTCATATGGCTGGGTATTCAGTGAAGTCTAATTTCATTCAGGTAGTCTGTCGATTCAAGGCAATTACCATCTTCAAAATAAGTTTCGATGAAATAGCATTGCGGTCAATCGGCTTTAGAGTAGCGTGACTCTCAGAAAGGGTGAAGATACGACAATTTTTCTAATTATTCCATGAAAGATTATAGGTACGCTACCAAGAGGAATCGATAATTTCACCTCAGGATTTCGCAGCAGACCTACAGCCTCCTCAAAAGCTTCAGTGTGCGTGATTACATATAGTTTCTACAATACCCAGACAGATCAGTCGTTCAAGGCGGTTTAGTGGTTTCGCTCCAACCACACTTATTGAGTTGATGGGTCCTTAATCAAAATGTATAGCGAGTACACGCGCCTTAGTTTCAAACCTCATGAGTTACCAAATGACCGTTTGTACTTATGTTACATGCTTAGTTGCATTTCTCTTCCATGAATTAAAATCTTTGCTTAGTTTGGGTAACAATCGGTAGTGTTCATCTAGTCTTACTATCTGTTGATGAATGATTTTCTTCAATACAGTCATCATCGGTTGGTTATTTATTTACTTTGAATTTTTTCACAATTTCGAATCATTTTAACAATTTCGTTGTAGTTGATTAGAATTACTTGGCTTTTCTAACAGAGCTTATATCGTTGTTGTCAAGGTTTTTCAGTCATGATAAATATTGTTACAAACTCTTTCGAGCCTGTATTCTGTTGTGATTCGACGTTTATATATTTTTCACTAGACAACCAGCTGTTCAATATAATATCATAAGAAGCCTAAAAGTCTTATCTTTTTCTTGGTATATGACTTAGTATTGCTCGGCCAATAGAGGTCAAAAACATGAACCATGAGTTTTTGGAAGATTGCTAGTGGTGTACTTATTCCCAATCTTTATAAGGTCGTCAGTTTCGTCATTTTTGTTCGTAGAGTTTTCTTTGTTATACACAGAAGTGTGGATTTTTGAAATATAATTTCGCAACAACAATGTTGATTCTAGATGAACTGAGATGTTGCTTATATTACCTTAGAGTACAAAAGGTTTCTGAACCGAATTTGATTTTGACTTGCATACCTCTGATACACACATTATATACTTTTTCGTACCAATCGCTTAGATATGTGACATGACTGGGACACGAGATTAGAGATCGGCATGAGGAATTTACCCTATCCTTGGAATTCGTTGCTCTTCACAAAATTCTATGTATCCTCAAATTGAGAACTTTGTATCACAAGGCTTTACATTAGGTTTCTCATTGGGTAATAGACAAAACAGTCTGTGTATTGAACATGCAGTCGATAATCGGATGGAAACATCTACGTACAACATTCTGAATGTTAATGACCCTGTGTTAAATAGTATCAGTTTTTAACCAAATACAAAGCTTCGATTCTAGACGATGAAGTTTTTTTGTTTAGATTACGATGGTCTCGGGAGTATACCACGTGAGATCAGGACACAATATAAGATATGGCTGTTAATATTCGGAAGGGTAGTCATCGCAAGATTAAGAATTTCAAACGAATTCCTAACGGTCATATGTATGAAATTTAAAGAGTATTCTAGATCGGTGACGTTCTGAGTATTGAGGGGAATTGGTTGTTATCGTTAACGATTTCTGTACGGTAAAGAGTGCGATATGGATCAGCTCATGGAAATTTCAAACGGTATAAGGAGCTGGTACCAGATTATTGACATGGTGCAACTAGTACCAATTGGAAGTAAAGTTTGTCATATTATTATATGATTTTCACACATTGGGGTGGAAGGGATATAGTTATATTTTTTTTTAAGATTAGCTTTAATTGGGTGCAGGACGGACTATTAAACCATCCTATAGCTCCTTGTCAGAGCTCTTGCACCCCACGTGCGATCTTTCAAGTAAAGGTTGATAGCTGCCTTAATCTTGTGCATTTTATACCCCAACGGAAACTGAGGTTCTGTACGCTGTCTAGATCTTTCGTAAGTCTGGAGCTTCGTATTATTCTCGTTTAATTTGACCTGATGTTTTACTCCCCACTTAAATATTGTACTCAAATCGTTTAATTCTGAAGCAGTAGGCTCGAGGAGTAGGTCTTTAAGAAAGCTTTTAATCCACTTGATGGTCATCGAGTCCAAGTCGTATGCCACAAGTTTACAAATGAGATTCTCATGCCTAATCTTGTCAAAACCCTTGAATATATCCAAAGCTATTGCAAATGCTTTTTGGTGTTGCTCAACCGCGAGATTCCATTTGTTTGCAACATACGTCAAGAGATCGATTGTAGAGCGGCTTTCGCGGAAGCCATATTGTTTATCTTAAATTATTTTAGTAATCTCAAGATAACTCATCAGTTGTTGGTTAATGCATTTCTCAAAAACTTTAGTCATAGCTGACACAATTGATATTGGCCGGTAGTTTGAGGGGTCAGTTTTATCACAACTATACGTTTAAAAACGAGTTGCACCATCGCTTTCTTCTAGGCGTTCGGGAATTTACCTTGCTTATACGACCGTAGAAAATTTTTAGTTAATATTGGACCGAAGTCACAAGCAAACTTCTTCAATATTCGAACAGGAGTTCCGTCAGGTCCAGTGGCCTTATTTATGTCCATTGCCTTCAGGTTCCTGAAGACATTTTCCTCCGAGATGTTGATAGGATCCATTTTGGAACCACATTATGAAGTAATAGCATTATCATTCCAACTGTTGGTAATCGATTTCTTTCTCTCTTTTGAAAATGAAGGAGAACTCGGACTTTTGGTGGAACATCTGTCAGCCGTATTTCAACGCTACGCTATATACATTCCAAAGTTGAGAACCGACGACGCTTTTACCGAATCGGTCTAAGCAGATATAGAGCAGTCATTATGCAATGTCATTAAGTCACGTTTCAGGGTTGAATTAAACAACTCAACCTGCTGTTAAACTATCCACTTGTTTGGAATGTCACAAAGTTCTTGGAATGTCACAAAGCTATGTCTAAACTATACAGCTGTTTGCTTAATATCAGCACTGATGATGCTATCCGGTGTATGAGAAAATCGACAGAAATATTATCTCTCTATTACGAGTAGCAAGTATTGAGTAACATTGAATGGAGGTTTCTAATTTTTAGAAGCTTAATGATTCATAACTGGTTTTGATGTAAGATCCGTTCAGTCTTTCAACAATCAACATAACTTGGAATGCGGACTGGAAGTTTTATCATCCATATAGAGACATTCTCTTTTTGAATGTTTTTGTTCTCTTTGTAAATGAAGGAGAACTCGAACTGTTTGTTTTACATCTGGCAGCAGTATTTTAACTACCCACGATATACATTCTAAGGTAAAGAATTGACGGTGGATTTTACCTTTAGTCTAAGCAGATATAGAGCAGTCATTATGCAACTCAAATAATAGCCTGGATGTTCTTGCTCGAACGTTGATTAAGTTGAATTTAAGGATTGAACCTAGCGTTAAATTATACTATAAGTACAGTAGTCCGGCATACTGATGGAAAATAATAGAACCATTTGGCTATTGCGAAGAGTTTTTCCAACCCCGCAAAATAAACCAATACATAACCTATAAATTTATCAATTAGCTAAATTAAAATTCAAATAATATTCTTAAAAATTATCCAACGATATAAATCAACAACGTTCGAGGAACACACACGCAACGAAATATTCTAATTTAATTCATTTCGATTACATAATCCAACAACGTTTTTGTTTTATTTATTCGGTTCTGCCAATTCTAATAAAAGTCTAAAACCATAAAAAAAAAATCTTTAACTTTTTTTGTGTCTTGCGTTTCATTTCAAAGACATAGATTTTGATTAATAATATCCGACGACCACCAACTAAAATTTATTTATTTTTTGTCCGCGCTCATACATTTAGTTTTATGAGACGCGATGTTGTAATATACAATGAGGGTATATGAATCGGTGATACCACGGCAAACACCTTATATGTGTATCTTAAATTATGGGTAATCCATTTCACCGGCCCTACTGTATACTCGGCAGTATACATATATTCTAAATTACAAGAACAAACACTTTTAACATTCTCGACGATTTCACTAATTTAATCATTCACCAAAAAAAACAACAACACTGTTTCGTTATAATTATTAATTTCTCATATCAATAAAAAAAAATTTTAATTAGTTTCGAAACAGGTAAATATAATTAAAACAAAAGAACACAAAAACTATCAACACACAAATCATATCTTATATATACGGGTAAATCTTGTTTGAAGGGAATTCCTTTTGTCGGAATGATCGCATTCGAACAACGTTAAGAGCAACACTTTGTGTTCAAGATTTTTAATTTTAACAGGAGAACGGTGGTGAAAAAAAACAACTTCGCAACGGGGGGGTATTATACGAGTATACGATCATGTTGTGTCGATTTTTATGTTGTGCTGTTCACATTCGGTGTATTTGGACTGGGAGATCCAATGATACAACATATAGATCGATTTATCAATCGAAAAATCGTGTTTATGTGTAACAGGTAGATGAAAGGTTTTGGGATGTGAGAAGATCGAATTTTATTATCTTTGAATGCGGTATACCAGAATCAAGAAGACACACAATCCGGAAATGGAAAATAAATAAATTAAAATTTTATTTTTTTATGTTTTGATTATGTGGTACAGGTATATGCTAGTGTGTTAACCTGCAGAAACTGCGATGTGTGCTATATAATCAATATCTGTCTTTGGTGGTTTTCTGTGTCTTAGCGCTGGGCAAGCTCTTTACGCTTTTTTAGTCGCGTAATGACCCTGGACGACCCTCTTCTTCATCCCCATCTTTACAACCACGATAGTATACTCACATGAGAAAACAAAGTTATTCCGTAGCTCTACCTATTAAACAGTGTTCCGTAACAGTCGCAAGTATTTATCTGGGGAGCTATTTCACAATTTTCCGATTTCGGATTTTTCTCCGATATCGTAAAATTCGATCCGCTGCGAATTTTCTAATTGTGAAATTGTGTGGTCGAATTTGCATTTTCTAATTCTCTTAAAATTGCTAAATTTCGATAACACAAAATGAATTCTATTACATAAAATGAAATTCGTCTTGACTTGCGATTTTCGGAAAATCCGATTTCGTTTTGACGTTTTAGTTTCATAATAGCGGATTTTTCGATATCGGATGTTCATAATAGCACAATTCGCTTTCGAATCCGTTATCGAATTTTCAGAATAGCCTCCCGGGGACCATTTCAATTTTAGCTCTAGAATTGTCTAGTTTGTAAAGGGTGGCTAAATTTTAAGGGCCGCTGTTGATTTTGAATAAAACACAAATTATTTAGAAAATTATTGTCAATTCTTTAACTTTTCAGTTAATTCTTTAACGCCCGTGACCTGGGCGGCACACCTCCAAATTGGTCCCCGATGGTCCAAATTTTCGATCACGCTTAAGCATAATTGAAGTTCTATGTCGTTAATGTGCCGAAAGGAAGAAGTCCAACGGTGTCAAATCACATGATCTTGGCGGTCAATCGACATCGCCACCAGGTGAGATAACACGGCCATTGAATTTGTCGCACCAAAGAGCCATTGTTTCATTAGCTGTGTGGCAAGTTGCACCGTCCTGTTGAAACCACATATCGTCCACATCCATATCTTCCAATTCGGGCCATAAAAAGTTCGTTATCATCTCACGATAGCGAACACCATTCACAGTGACGGCGTGACTAGCCTCATTTTGGAAAAAAATACGGCTCGATGATGCCGCCAGCCCATAAACACCAAACAGTCACTCTTTATGGTGCATTGGTTTTTCGACAATCACTCTTGGATTATGATTCGCCAAAATGCGGCAATTCTGCTTATTGATGAATCCACTGAGGATTAAAATGTACCTCATCACTGAAGATGATTTTCTTCGAAAATTGATCATCCACTGTTGCCATTTCTTGCACCATTCTGACCATTGACGACGTTTGGAATGGTCAAGAGGCTTTAGTTCTTGAGTCAATTGCACCTTATACGCGTGTAAATGCTTTATGCAAGTCTTTATGCATAATGTTTATCAACGACGAGCATGAGAGGTGCAATTGTTGGGCACGGCGAGTTGAGGTGGATGGCTCTTTAGCCACACTATCACTAATAGCAGCAATATTTTCTGCAGTACGAGCTGTACGTTCATGCACTGGTGTTTTAAAATCTCTTACAGATTCGTTTTACTCAAACTTTTGCACGATTTTTCCGATTGTACGCACATTTGGACTGTTAAATTGACATTAAAACTCTTAGAACAACTGCTTAGAGTAGTTATTAGAACTCTAAGACCTTAAATGGGTCATTGTGTCTAGAACAGACTCCCTCAGTCATTGGTCAGTAACTAAAGCATATATCTAATGTAATGTGGAATTTCAACCCTGATGTTTTATTTATTTCATTCTTACAAGAGTGGCGAACTAAAGTAACGTTTTCCATTATATTACTGATTAAGATAAGAGTTAAATATTTCTGATTTGCCAATCCAGTTTGGCTACATCTGACTCATTTTCGATTCTCGGCTTGACTTTAACAAAGAAAATGAACAAATAAACAAAGCAGCGATTATTGCAGCTAGATGTTTTGGATTTCTACGATGGTGTAAGTTTTATTTTATACCATCTGAATCACTTTCAATTTACAAGACCTATATTAAGAAGACCCAGACTAGAGTATAATTCTCACATTTGGGCTGGAGCACCAAAACCACATCTGGCTGCACTCGATCAAGTCCAAGGCCGAGCATCTCGAATGATCGCGGATGTAAATTTATTTTCAAATCTCGATTCTCTTTCCCACAGGCGGAATGTGGTAGCTTTTTCTGTGTTCTACAAATACTTTAATGGTCATTGCTCATTGGAATTTTACGAACTTATGCCTGGTTTATCAAGACCCACGCGCAACTTAAGAAGATCTTTACACAGATATAATCTGGAAATTAAATTCGTCAGGACCAATAAGTTCCAGAACTCATCTTTGTTCGGAGTGCGCGAATGTAGAATGGGCTGAATAGTGGAGCGTTTCCCTTGACGTATAATTTACAGAGTTTTAAACTTAATATCAAAAGTATGAAACTTGAAGACTAAAACCCTTATTTCTTGAGTCCTTTCCAACCTCCATCCTTCCTAATTCCTTCACATCTTTATTATTAGTAGTGCTGTGTGTTTGTTGTGCAAGAACAATCATATTAAGGATAAATATACTATCCTAAGTGCTACATAAACTACATAAAAAAATCGCTAAAGAGGATAGCATGAACTCAGTTTTATGTAGATCTACACTTATTCAAAAATATTGGAATAAGTCATCATCTTAAAGCTTTGCCTCCCCGGACCATAACTTACAGACTGGCTTTACAGGGACGATAAAACTACATCTTTTTGTGTTCTTCCGACAGTTAATCTGCTGGCAGAAGTACCATTCAAATCATCACGATATTGCTTCTATATTATTTGATCTATCCAGCTCCCGAGTGACACATCTTACAATTAGACACTCCTGTTTTCGAGTGATAACTCGAATGAAAAATAAGAGAGTGGAGAACCGGTTGTAGACCTTTTCTCTTACAGTGTGCGTGCTGAATCCCTATCAAGTCTCTAAATTGAAAATAATATTTGCCTTTTCAAAGGTTTTAATAGAAATGAGGATTAGCTTATAGGGCTAAGATCTCTAGGATTGCAATAAGCACTTTTTCACACGATACTTTCCACCTCAACTGCTTTAACTACTACGCTACTTGGTTCATTATTTTGCTTTGTATATCGAGAAATTCCACTGAACATTGTTGAACCTTCGATCTTTTCAATTTATTTAGGGACAATTTTTTCATATGGGTCACCTTATGGCTTTTACACCCCAACAGTGGTTAGTAGCGCTTATGGCTTTTACACCCCAACAGTGGTTAGTAGCGTAAGAATTTCAAACTCGATGCAATCACGCTGGAATTTTCAAACTTATAATAGAATAAGCTGCATTTACCATGGGTTCTCGATAGATATACGTAAATGGTCTTGCAGTCTAATCAAAAATTGTGTGGAACTAACAATTGTGGCCTCAGTGTTTTTTGGTTACCAAACCTGTGATTATACAATAAGGAAAATCATATAAACTCTAGCAAGTATTATGTAAAACCTGAATCAGCGAAATCAGCATTTTTTGATTTTTAATTCCATCCATCCTAAACGGATTTCAAGTTGTGGCTTCGATCACTTCAGATCTATACTAACCATATTATATATACAGCGTTATTCCACTTTTAACGTTAGGTAAGAAGGTGGTTTAATGAACAAAGTTCACAAATTAACAAAGTTCGAAGAAGCATTTCTTCGAACTTCGTTCATTTGTGATGTCACCTGATTTGATTGAACCATCTTACCTAACGCTAGGAGTTCCATTGTTTAATTGTTTTTCATATAACTTTGATGCAAAATAACTTTTCATGCCCAACTGAATGTTAACCATCGCACACTTAATTGGTATTATTAGCGAATGTCAACTTGTTCCTATTCTATCCACAAGGAGGAGGGAAGATACTCTGAGAAACAATAAATCGTTATTATATGCCATATAGAAATGAACTATCGACTACCGCTCATTTTGTATACTTTCTAAATTTTGTCTCCGAAGTGATACCACAATTATTAACGTTGCAACTATTGCGCAAATACCGATTGACACAAGTAGGTGACGCGAATGATCTTTATGAAGGTTTTGATAAAAAAATGCTCAACTCTACCGAATACAAATTTTTGCTTTAACTAAGTATTCAGTAGGTATTGGTCCACTATACATTGGTTAGCTATTAACTGAAAAAGCATTCCAGTATTATTTTTAACATTAGATCTTTGTATTCTCGTTACTGACTATATCAAGGTGAGAGTGCATTGAATAGTCGGCCTTGCCGCAGGTAGTCGTTCATAGTATATGTTCACTGAAAAAAATGAATATTTGATGGATATTTACTATAACTATTCCACTGTTTAGAAAAAATAAATAAAGTTTGTATGAAATATTTAGTGTTAAAATCAACAATTAATAGTTACCCGGAAACATTACCCTTAAAAAATTCTTTAAAATAGATAGTTTAAAATTTTAATACTATGGAGAAGTGTTTAAATATTTTTTAAAAACATTAAAAGTGCTTGTATGAAACACTTATGATTCCGTATTTTAATAATAAACGTAAATGATATAATTGTTTCTCAGAAATAAGAGTAATATTTACGAAAAATACAAAACATATTAAGTGTTGACCGCCAACATTTAGAATTGGTGAAACAAAATTAATATTTACCCGAATTAATATATATATTTGAAAAATATTACGGTAAAACCACATGATTTAGCTTCATTCGTGTTTAAGACGCGTCGCTTGGTTAATGTGATATATTAAGTAAAAATAAAAACTAGTCCAAAAGTGGTTAAATTGTTTAGTGTTTACTATTTAAAGTGATAAATATTATTGTTGGTAAGTTTAAAATTTTATATAAATATACAATAGTATAATTTTAGTCTCAGTTTTAGTTAATTATAATTTTTAGCGTAGAGTAGTTTTATAATAAATAACAAAACTTTAGGTTATCAAAAATGTATACTTCTAAAATAAAAATGTTTCAATATTATGTTTTTAATGAGTTTTTATATCATTTATAGAGTATTCGGGAGCTTCTGTATAAATCCGCTACGGAAATATAAGCAAATTATGAAAGAGATCCCAACTCTTTAAAAAATAAGGATCGAGTCATGTTGCTTAAATAATAATTAATGAAATATTGGACAATAAACCTGAATTGGTGTAAGTATGTTTATATTTTATTCATTTTAAAAGTTCAAAATAAACAATAGTTGATACTATGAATTTTCAAATTCTAGATTGAAAAGAGCAGATTTTATTAAATTGGCAATTATAATTATCAGCGTATTTAATAAAAATACCGAGTGCGCTAGTGTTTATAACACTCCAACAGAGTTCGGCAACTGTGCAAAAGGAAAGCTCTTTAGTGCTTACTATAACAAAAACCACAATTTAGCAACACATAATTCTGAAACGGAAGTTCTACAAACTAATAATACACTATTAGATGATACCGATACAGCAGTCAACGGATATCAATTCAATTCAAGTATCGAGTTCACCAATAATTTTAGTGTTGACATTTTGGAAGGAGTCGCTCACTATGATGTTAGAAGAATTTTAAAACAATTTATACACATAGATACATTTTTCGATATAAATTTTTTGAACAGTAGAACTCAATCGTTTAACTGTACGACATTTTCCAATAGACCACCCCAGTAAAAGAAGAACACTTAGTGAATGGCACAAAGTTAAGATATTCAGCTTCTGAATTGTATTTCATCTTAACTGCTTAGTTGGAGATATGGTACCACCAAATAACCAACATTGGAATTTATATATTTGACTTAAGAGACATTTTACTAAACTTGATTACAAGAAAGTCAAATAAGAATACAAATCGATTTCTGGAAAATTTAACTGAGGATCACCATGATCAATTTGTCACGCTGTTTGCAGAAGATTTAAGACCCAAATAATGTGGAAGATTTAGAAGATTATTTTACAATAATTACATGTATGGAGATTAAAGGAATATCTTATAGACAAGATTTACTGGTAACAAACCAATATTATGAGGATGAATTTATTTTGTGTTGTCAGGCACTTGAGACAAGTGCATTTGATCCACATCTGCAATTAAGTTTTAAAAAAAAACCGACTCATTTCAGTCTTATTTTCAAAAACTTTAATATAAAAAGGTGTACAACGCTATTTGTAAATAATATGAAAAATAAACTGAATTATATAAAAAAAAATTTCTTTTATATTTTATAACTACCCTTAATATTATTTAAAGCAGATAATTTTCTTATTTCTTAGTAAAATTATAGTAATTTGCGGTAAGTATTTGAATAATTTACAACGAACGATTGATGCTAGTTTTGATAATTATTATTACTTAAATTGAACGAAAAGTGTTTGTCTTAAATAATTAAAATAATTTTCCTAAATAGTTTCTCCTTTCCTCACAATTAATTAATGTTTGATATGAAATATTAAACTATTCAAAGCAAATAAGTTTAAAAATTTCCACCAAATAACATAAGCACGACTAATGTATTAGCTGGTAAAATTATTTGCGATACATAATATATTTTTTTCAGTGTTCTCTCTGAAATATTTTGTGATAAATAACCTGAAGCCGTACACAGTGGTCAGTTCAATTGCCATATAGAGTGATGGATGAGTAGACCTTGATGGTTAAGTACGAGAGATAATGTTTAACATTCGGTACATATCGAGTTCAAGAATGAAATAAAAAATATCAATTCATGTAATTTCAAAATGTAATTTATTATGTAATTTATTTGATATAGAATTACACTGTCCCACATGGGTGAACAAACGTTAGACTCAATTCCTGTGTCGCAAACCTGTTATTCACAAAACGCGAAAGATTTCCATACAGGGATGCAAACGGACATCACATAATCCCAGAAATGTCTGACGTAGATACAAGATCCCAGAGCAATTAGAGGTGCTGAAATGAACAATCACCACCAACTGATATCAGAGTTCCAAATTAAGAGAAATCACAAGAAATTTACCACCGGTAGAAATTTAAAACAAAAGATGCCGACACAAGAAGCGCACTTTGCGAAACTCGTAAGCTAGGTCTCCAAAGTAACGAAGGATCCATTAAAGAAATGTGGAAAAAAAATTGTAAAATCCGATACCAACCAAGAATACAGTCGATAAGTGATAATAGAACGTGGACAACTCAAATTGCTACTATGGCACTTCAGTTGAAGTGAACAAAACACTTCGCAGTTGAAGTGAAAAAAGCACGAACAATTTTGGAAATGATCGTAGACAACAAAATAAACACCTTTTTAGGAGTGACAGCGGATGAGGCCGCAGTAACCCAAAACATTTGTGTATTTCCTTAATGCGTATACAATGAATGGATAACCAATAGTAACACATTTGGCCATGAAAGGTGAGAATCTAAAAACTGGTAAAGTATATCATAATCCTCAATTCAAGCGCATAAAGGAATATATGCAATGACCTCTTGAAAAAATGTCACTGACAAAAACAGTGATCTACAAATAAAAAACAAAGATGTCTACTCTCAGTACTGCCATTCGATGAGTGCATAAGAAGTGTCATGCCAAAATTATTTGGGTTATCTCCCATCGTCATTCTGTGCGAGGATTAATGGAGAAACTAATTGATGCTCTGAATTCGACAGAAACTTGTGATTGATGATATTCAAATCCACCGGCATGTAACCAAAACTATAGAGATGTAAGAGCTAGGGATCAAGGTAATCGTTAACATTAATATCATAAACCCCAAGTCGAAAATCAGATGGATACTTGCTGTTAAAACACCCAATGCTCCGTTGGCCTCTATAAAGAAGCGCAAATTAAGGTGGATTCAGATGATGAGGTAGTCGTACCTAATGACATAAGGGTTAATTGGAAAGGACTCCAAAAGCAGTAAAGAAAAATTGAACGATCATCTATAATTTTGATACCGAACTGTGATAGAAAAAGCGACAGTTATGATGATAAACCCTAGCCTATAGATGACTAGGGTTTATCATCATAACTAGACAGTTATTATGATAAACCCTAGTCATCTATAGGCTTGTAAACCAAACTGGACAATCCAATAGTTTCATGTTGCTAAATCAGAAATAAAAGCAAAAAATAAGAAGTATACTTTGAAAGTTACAATCTCACCGATGATTTTACTGAAAGCATTAGGTAATTGCCTCACAAACACGTCGGCGTTAGTGAAATCTGGATCGAAATTTAAGTCTAAATTGAAATTTAGCGAAGGATGTTAAAATTTAAGGCAATTAATGGTTCATAATTATAGATAAAGAGCAAGTTAAATTCCCCTAAACACTTGTTGTCCATAAAAGGTCCATAAAAGATAGCAAATAATTTGACTCTAATGTTCTAGACGTGCTGCATTTTTAAACATTAAGACATTGGAAGGGAAGTCCTTAATAACAACAAAAATATCGAAATGAGTGACACTACAACTCTATCAAAAGTGTTGAATATTCAAAACGCCCGAAATAGCCACTTCGCACGCACGGATTTTGAACTTTTGAATTTCATTTCGTATACAATTTATAAGTAACTCATTCTCAGGGATCAATAAATATTTTGAGTCATAAATTTGTATTGAATTGAGCCGAAATCGTTATTTAAACAGAACACATGACACAGAGACACGGTACACAAAACATTCATTTGACACAATCATGCTTCCGTCGGTCGAACTGAAGACAAAACTGTTCGAATGTAATGCGGCCAATTTCGATCCATAGTCCCGAAGTAAAAAAAACTCACTTTACAAAAAACACTCATTTCATCCAAAAAAAATACATTTAACGTTCAAACAAATTCACAACAATTCGTTCACCACAACACAAAAAACAAAATAAAATGAAAAACTTCGTGACAAGCGCCCACAATTTTCTTTGTATAAATTTTCAATAATTTTTTTTTTGTATTTTTCACCAACACTGAAAACCAAAAACATAACAACAAAAACGAAAATTCATGGAAAAATCTAACGAAAAAAAAACACTTTTCCAAATGACCTCGCTAGTCTTGTATATATATAATGGCTCGCTCGTATCGTAAACATGGATCGCGAAGAAAATACAACAACAAATCGAAACACGATACAACTCTATAACATATCTGTTCTGGCCTGAATTTTACGTCTTCAAGCTCGTTTCGTTTTGTTCTTTATTTATTTTTTTTTTTTGTTGTGTAGCCCGACTTCGAAATTCTATAGAACAACAATTCTTTTTTTTTTTTGTTACTTCACAGCTTTTTTCCACCTTTGTGCTGTTAGAATATTGGAAAACTTATATAAAATAAAAAATTTTGTCATGCACCAGAAAAAAAAGCAACAACCAAAAACGCAAGACAACAAATGGTGCGACCGAGATGGACTACACATATATAGATTTTCGTTTGTTTGTTCTTCTTTCGAAGCGAACCTATTGTCGAAAGCTTTTATTAAGTGGGTGGTACCGATAGTGGTGTACACCTTGTACACAAAGTTTTTATGTTTATTCTTGTGCAGCTCGTTTTGCTGTTCAACACGAAATATGTAGATGTTAAAATGAATGTGAGGTAAATTCCAGTGGCGTACACATATCGCGGTTGTGATTAAGTGAATACAAATGTTTTGACACAGTCGATCAAAACAAAATGATGTGACAGTTGCGAGTTAACCATGCTACATACCGCCTGTCTTCTACCAAAAGGTGTTATTTTGAAGTGTTTTAAGGATGAAAGAGATCGAACAGCAGACTCATATATTCTCTAATACCGTAAAGGTATTGTGTAACCACGACGTTATTTGGATAAATTCATCGGTCGTGCACAACTTTATCAGTGATCAATCATTTATCTATAACAAAAAAGTGTGAGCTCGTGATAAAAAGTTTAGTCCAACGTTGAGCTTAAAAACATTTCAAATTTAACAGACAATATGATATTCTTAAATGTAGCCACCTTTACAGTGGATATTAGCATTCAGTCTGTCCGATAAGGATTCATACAATGTATAAATGTGGTGTGATAGTAAATTTCTCAGCGAAGAGCAATCTTTAAGGCGTCGACCATCTCATATTTTTTAGTTAATACTTTGACCTTCAGAATGGACCATATGGAAAAGTCCATTGGATTTAAGTTTGGTGGCCATTGTTGTGAAGAAATGAAACTGGGAACTTGTTCTTGTAGAAAACGTTTGGGTTCACGGGCTTTCTGGGATGGTGCCGTCTTGTTGAAACGTCTAATTGTTTCTATCGAATTGTTTATGTGCCCATAAGGTAACAAATCGACGTTTTAAATCGTTTCACGGTAGATTTATTGATTTACCTTTACGGTCTCTTCCATGACAAGTGGGTAGCGTCCTGTGACAGAAATTGCGACCCAAGCCATCACTGATGCAGGTGCTAGCTTTCGAAGAGCAATTTGCTCGCCTAAATTGCTTTTTGGTTTTCACTCTAACCAAACACGATGGTTTTGTCTTTACATTTATTCATCAGAAAATATCTTATATCTCAAGCTGAAAAGTCCTTCACCAAAATACGAACAGTATTATGGGCGTCAGACGGAGTGTCTTGCTTTTTCGTACCTTACGCAAATTGTTAGTGATTCCACATTTGAATGCTAAAATTCTACAAGCAGTCATATTTTCTGGATCTTTGTCTTACAACAATTTCTCATTCCATGGAAGCGTGTGTTGAGGCTGGGATTGGAAATTTTGAACACAATTTAGACAGTAGCCAAGGCGTCTATGGCATTTATTTTAACGAGGCTGACAATGATGGGTTACGGTCATTTTTCAACATTTCCCGTGGAAGAGTCATTGTTTTTATAACAATCAAATAGACGACGCCGTTTCCAATTTCACCAAACCGTTCTTCATGGAGTGAATAAATATATCCAATCATTTTTTTCCAATCCAAATCCACATTTTAAAATCTTTTCAAAAAAGCCACCAATGCTGTTAGACCAAATAAATCTGCGCACAAGAAATATAGAAGCGAGAAGAGCCGACAACAAGAAAGCGGCTCCGATTTGAAAATCTGCGATCGCAACTTTAACCAGATGGTCGTATCGGTTGCCAATATTTCTAAAACATCTATTTCAGTATTGAAATGTGCAGACGGTGCTTTGGTGGTGGATCCATACTTGCAGGCCAACTTACTGGCAAGAGTCTTCACTTCGAACTCGATCTTAGTTGTCCCCGATGTAGTTACACCCTCATCAATTCCGTATTGTGGTTCTAAAATGGATCCAGGCAACATCTCCGTGGAAATTGACTTCAAGAACCTGAAGGCAATCGACATAAATAAGGCAAACGACCTGACTCCAATATTATCTAAAATGTTTCTCCTTTCTTATAAGCAAGGTAAATTCCCGAACGCCTGGAAGAGTGCGATGGGCAACCGGTCCTTAAACGTGGTTGTGGTAAAACTGACTCCTTAAACTACCTGCCAGTATCAATTGTGTCAGCCGTGGCTAAAGTTTTTGAGAAATGCATTAACTGGTGAATTATCTTGAGATTAATAAAATAATTTCATAATCAATGTGGCTTCTGCAAAAGCCGCTCCACAGCCAATCTCTTGACGTATGTTGAGAAATCTCACTCTTGAGCGCCACGGAGAAGCCTTTGCAATCGCTTTGGATATATCCAAGGCTTTTGACAAGGTGTGGCATGAGAATCTCATTTGTAAACTTGTGGCATACGGCTTAGTTTCGATAACCGTCAAGTGGATAAAAAGATTTCTTTAAGACTGAAAGATCAACGTTGCGTTAAATGGGAGATCATCAACAACACACACCCCAAATGTCAGAGTCCGTCAGGGATCAGTTTTGTCACCAACATTGTTTTTGTTATATACATTAATGATTTGTTGTATAGCACCGTGAACCCTATCCACAGTTTTACCGATGATGCAACTTTGTACTCTTCTATTTCATTCGAGGTCGAGCCTACTCCTTCAGAGTTAAACGGTACACGGCTGGAAGTGGTCACTTCGCTTAATTCCGATTTGAGTACAATATTTGAGTGGGGAGTAAAAATCAGGTCAAATTTAACGATAAAAAACAAAAGTATGCACGTTTTCGCGTAAAAGAAGTCACAACGAATACCCTTTTGTGGTAAAAGGCCACGTTCTCGTGAGTTGTATCTCAATTTGTCTGCTTGGGTTTCAGATTAGCAACTATTTAAAATGGAATGAATACATTATCATTATAAAACCTTTATAAGACCGTGTATAGAATATTGCTGTCAGGTTTGGGGTGGAGCATATGGCATTGCTCTCCAGTTGCTGGATAGAGTTCAGCGGCATGCCATACGAATAATACGAAACTCCAGACTTACGAAAGATCTAGACAGCCTACAGCACCACAGAGATGTTGCAGAACTCTGCGTGTTCTATAGATTAATAAATGGTTAATGTTCTGCAGAAAGGAGAAAATACCATCATTTGTTACGCCAGGACGGGTGATACGAGGAACGGTTAATGCGCATAGGTTTACGGTGAAGCTGCCGAAACCTCGAACTGAAGGTGCAAAGGGCGAATTTATTTATCATCTAGGAAGTGGAATTCGTTGAACGGTTTTCAGTTTCCGTTGAAATATAAAATGACCAAGTTTAAGGCAGCTTTTAACCTTTACTTGTTAGGAGCTCTGACAGTTACAAGGAGCTAGGACAGTCTTAAAGTCTGCCCTGCACCCAATTAAAACTAAATTAAAAAAAAACGTCACTTAGCCTATAATTTCAATACTTCACGTAGGAATGTGGAAATTCTGGCTCAATGAAACGAATAGTCCTTGATGTAACTTAAACGGTGACCAGTACGTGACTTGTTTAGTAATTAATTTTCTTTATCACTTGATGTTCACTTATAGTTGGTAATACAATGATAGTGGTCCTGCACACAGATAAATAATGGAGATTTTCTTCTCGAAGTTGCAAAAATAAAAGTGAGATTCGTATAAAAATAAACTTTCTGAGTAAGAAGACAGTTTTGGATGACTGTCTTCATATTTTTGGAACCCACTATAGTATTTATGTTCTGTGAATGTCTATTGGTCTAGGTATAATTAGCACGGCTCTTCAAGCAGAATAAAAAGTTCTGACATATAGTGTTAATGAAGCAAATTTACGATTAGCCTTGATTGGTCCCAAAACAACAGTTCTTCTATCTTTTAAATATATGATAAAGTAAAAATAAAACTTGCTCTAAAAGGTACTGTCTTTAAAAACGGATCAAATGAGATTTAATCTCGTCGTTCATTTTTTATCAACAACCTCTTCAAATTCAATCCCACAATTTTCTGCTCCAACTGCAGAAGTTTACGCCATACAATTAATGCAGGAATTAATTACTTAGATATTATTATTCGACTTGAAAAAACTAAATTTCAACTTGACCTTGAGGAAAAAACGTCAACAGAAATCAATAGTGATTAGATGTAAGGGAGCTAAAACCATATGATATCCTTAAACTATTCTAACTCACTTTGGTTAAGCTTGGATCAGTTTTTTACGAGAAATCTCTTTCGATGGAGGCACTGTCCGGATCTCACAGAAATAGAGTGGGATTAAGTCCATTCTATTCAACGCAATTTTTTTTAATGAGCAAGGACTGCGGGTTATGCAGTAATTCTTCGATGTTAATCACGATCGCTCTTTCGGAAGACGGCAAACCGGTGATAACTGTATTTTTTTTAAATTTTCAAACTGGTCAGTTATAGGTCTCGAACTAAGTTTTCTATCATGACAGCTACGTTAAATTTCCAAGACCTCAGGAGATGATTTCCATATCATCTATCAGATTTTTTCAACATCGAGCTTTATACGCTCTACGATTGTTGGCATGCTTTCCCTTGTCTTGAGCCTCCAGGCTCTATTTCGTCTGAAATGTACATATAATGTTTACTTAACTTTGCTATCTCAGTTGTGCACTATAATATAAAGGGTATTTAGGTTCATACTGTTGTTCAACAGTCATTCCACCTCTTTAATTCTTTAAAAGCTCGTGACCTTAATCTGGTACCATTGAACTATAGTGGAATAATTGTGAAGTAACTAACTCTACAAACAAACTTTTGATACACGTGGTCTAGAAGACACAAAAATAAAATTGCAATGATCTTTTCAGCTTAAGTTTCCTTAGAAGATTGTTAGTGGATGTATGTATGTTCAAGGTTCACTTGAATTAATAGCCGATAACTTTTAGAATATTGATTGTATCTGGTCGGGAAATCTATTCTAGTAAGACCGATGTTTCTCAAAAGGCCATGATGTCTCGCAATGTTCGAAATGGAAAGAGCATGTATGGAGATGAATTCAAGATTGCAGGTTTTGAAAATTTAGCTTAAGAATACATTCGGTTCAGTGGTGATAGGGGCAATCAATTCAAATGTATGCTTTATACATTTAATGGCTTCTCTCTAAATTATAAAAGAGAATGTTAACCATGTAAAATGAATGAGATGTCAACAAGAATACAGAGATGGATTACCAATAGCCACAACAAACTTAACTCTATAAAAAATATTGTTGATTGTAAGATGTATAGTTAGATCACGACTCTATCACATCTTTATCACGAATTGCTAGTTGTTTTAAATATTTTAGAAGAATCGGTATGAAGAAACTGTGTGTGTGTGAGAGAGAGAGAGCTTATTGAAAAGAGTAAAATAAAGAGAAGTACTTTTTGCTATTACTCCTTTGAGGAAACTCTTTTTTAAGGATCCTTTGAGGAACACCTTTTTAGGTCAGAAAATGTTTAATGAAAAGTTTGAAGATGGATATGGTTGAAGACCTTCTTCAAAGTGATCTTCAAATACTTCAGCTTTTGAGTAAATATTTTTGGCTCAAAGTGCCCATTATAATTACGCAATATCAAATGTGATAATTACATTTGACGATATCATAGTTTCTTACCTGCATTTGAATATTTTTGATTCTAATCTTCCTCCTTCAGTCCTAGTGGTAGTGTTCAGGTGATCCTTCAAGATGTGGCACTGCCATGGCATAATTACTCAAGATTCCTTTGATAACGCAGACAACTATAAGATATCTAAAATCTTTGGAGAGCAATAATAAGGTTTGACTCAATCATAACCGATTCTCAACAACTTTAAGTTGAACCATAAATTGATTGAATGACGTTTGTCTTAATGTATATAGATATAGTATTTAGTCTGCGATGATTAGTGTCCACTTTCATTTCAACAGGCAGATAACGATATTATATTGAACCAGATAATAGAAATTTTATTTAATTCGAGATTTATAAGAAAGGCTCTTATAGTTTATACTGTTATACATTATCTTCCAATTCTTTGTTAGTTACTATTGTACATTCTACTATGTAAATAATCGGCTCACTCTGTGGCACTTTTGAAGTTTCAACATACTTCACTTCGTCCATCTTTTAAAATAATAATACTTATACTTGTAAATGACAGGAATTATAAAACTGCCGATATCGATTCCTCTGTATAAACGACAATGATAGTAGAAGTGTGTTTCTTTGAGATCATAACGTGATCAATTTGGTTTTCTGTTCTTCCATCATGAAATTTATACGTACAGTTTTGTGAATTCTCTTGGGAGGATACGGTCGATTATTAGATTTCACATTATTGATATAGTTAAAAGGCACGTCGAGCATTTATGGAATGTACTAATCTGATATAGTGGGTAGAATCTTGGTCAATGTGCTATACCGCGTATAAGAAAACGACAGAATAAATCAATTGGTCACTCTCCTTATGGAAAAACATTAACTGAAAATTGTTGCTCTATACAAGAATGGCCTAATAGCGAAAACTATGTGCCTCAAGGCTATATGAGATTAGTGAACTTGTCAATTGTATGTGTCACCATTTGATGCAAATCAACTCCCTGATAAAATTTCATTTTACAGTAATTTAGTTGCTTGTTAAGGCTCGTACGCAGATCGATTTGGCGTGAAATTTCCATGCGATTTTACCAAAGTGAACTCAGAAATGAAAAATTTCATTTCTGTTTTCACTAAGCAGTACTCAGTTCATTAGCGAAAAAACTATAGTTATTACAATGCATCAAAGATGGCGCTCATAAACTCTACAAATTTGTTTCACACAAAAATAATAATTCGAACCATTTTTTCACGTGACATTTGAACATTTGAACTGTTTGAACATTTGAATTCTCCAAAAAAATTAATTTCTCTTTCACGTGAAAATAAATAAATTTTTGAAGTCCGCAGTAAAATTTCATTTCACTTTGAACTGAGTACTATAGCCTTTAGAGTTGAACAAAGTCAGACTAACTATGTCTGTACCTCGGACTCGAAACTGAGTCAAAAATCGAAAATGAAGCTTTTCAAAACCTCAAAGCGACAAGTGCATTCTTTTCTATAAGTTTTCTAGAATCAAACACACCCTGGTAAGCATTCTGAACCCATATTTAAACAGAGTGGGCCCGAGTTGTGTTTCCATCTTCAACCAAATGTAGGCTGTAACCACTATCTGATCGTTATAATGAGTGTACAAGTCAGCTGAAACATTTTGTAATTTAATTATTATATTTTAAGGAAGTGAAATATATTTGGAAGTATTGAAACCTTCGGATGTCGATATCGCCCAAAAAAGATTGATTTTTGACAAGTGTCGCGATGCTAATGATCAACTAAATATTATACATTTATGCTAACACGCGATACATGGCATCATCATTTTTTTCATCAATTCAATGTTTGCAATTATTTTTGATGTTCGTAAAGATGCTTGTTGAAATACATCATCCCTAAAATAATAAGATATTAATAAGAATCCACAGTGTAAATGAATTATTTGGCAACTTGTTATGCGATAGTAATAAGAGTCTTGTGGATCTCGCAATACCTTCATACTGATCTGTCAAAAAATTGAGCCGGTGAACATAACATTACAAGTAATGTTGAACATTTCGAATAGTTATCTTAATAGATTTAATGGACATCTTACAAAACCAATAATTTTTTAGATCGGCTCGTTTAACATCTAGTCATCACAAACATAAATATATATATTCACTCTAAAAACCAAATATAACAACAAAACAATGTGCTATTGATGGCAGGGAAAGCTGTTATCAATGGGTACAGTTTACCACCATATTATCGGTCACTAACCTAACCCACATTATATCAAAAGTTTATTTCACACTTACTCTATATATGTATACATATGTTGTATCCCCTACACATTATAACCCGTCACTGTACTAACATTGAATATATATTATCGGAAATTAAACTCCGCCCCTCGTTGTTTTTACAACAATCCAACCAATCCGAAATGAAAAAAAAGGGCGTGCACGAAAATTATTTATATAGTATTGTAAATAGGAACAAATCGTGTATGAACAATATATCTTTCTCGGTTTCTTCTTTTTCACTTTTTGTTGTTGTGTTTCGGTTCGATATTATTTCTTAGTTCTTCTTTACTTCTCTTTATTGTATTTTGTGTTTCCCAATTTTGGAAAAAAAAACTCAAACTTCATCGTAACAGTCACTAGTCTTTCACGCACTTTATTCGTGGTTGGTCGCGCAAAAAACCTAAAATTATAGAAATTATAAAAATTTTTTTTTGTTTTTTTTTTTTAATTTAACCATTACTATTATTATTATTAATCATTTATTTTTCTGTTTCTTGTTCGTTTGCATTATTATTATTATCATTAGTTGGTTTTTTTTGTTGTGTTATTGCTACACAAAAATATTTGAACAAATTTTGAAACGAATTTTCGGGTTTCACCAAAAAAAAAGTTTTTTTTTTTTTACATTTTTTTTTTATTAAAAAAATTCTGAAATGTTGTGTGTACCCGCGATGATGATGATGGTTTATAGTTTACTCACAGTATAATTTTGATTTGAATAATAATAATACTTCTTGTGTGCATTATTTGGTCGTCGTCGTCTTAATATGAAATTACTATTCAAATTATAATAATTTTTTTGTTTTTCTTTAATTTTATTTATATAATCATTAAATTTATTTTAATTTAAACGACTATTATCAATAATCATCATCGGCCATAAACTATCAGTGAATGCTTAAGATTAAATATAGTTTGAAGGAGGTAAAATTAAAATCATCAAAATGTGTTTGTGATATACAAAGTTGAAGTACGCGGATTTGTAATTAAGTGAAGTGGCGCGCACGACTAAACTAAATTAATCGGTAATAGATTTAAGTGAGTGATTTATGAATGAAAATTATTTTCAAAATAGTTCCTACTAAGTGTTTTAAGTGATTCGAAATTGTAGCGTCTCAAAACCGTCGGACTCTAAGGCAATAAAAATTAAAGTCATATAAGATTATATATTAAGTGAGATTAATAATTAAGTGTGCTTATTTGTTTCATATATTTAAAAATTTAAAAAAGTGAGGTTAAGTGTGTTTTTGATTTAAGGTTTAAGTTATAAAAAAATAATTTTTAAATTGATATTATATTATCGACAAAGTGATAAAAGCGTTTCGAAAACACGGTGCAAAATATATTCGATAAAGTGGCCTCGATAGGCGCCAACACGTTAAACTTTACAGATTTGGGGAGCCCCTACGAGGGCCCCCCCAGTACACCGCAATCAGGTATGGATGCGCCTGATGCACCACACACCCCAAAATATTTGGATGGTGGAACGACGACAACGAGTGGGGTGCCTGGAAAATCGGCTTTTGTTGAATTACAACAACATGGGTAATTATCATAATCTATAAGTATACATAGCATTTAGTGTTAAATCAAAATCTTTTTAAGACTCTGCGAGAAATATGAATTTCACAGGACTTCTTATAAATTAGTCTTATATAACTCACTAAGTGACCCTACACAATAATAGATAGAATGAGTTGGTGAATTGTGTACCAAGATCGAATTATAATCAAGATATTTTACAAAAGTTTATGAAAAGTGTCCTGGTTTCTATGATGTGAAAAAGTTTTCAAAATCTAACTTTTATTTCCGGGTCGGTGCTTTGATAAAGATGCACCTATCCCATGCCTTAAACCACTACATTCTAAGTTTTGATTCACATTCCCAATTTAACATCATGCTCAGATTGTATCCCAGTACTTGGTCTACAAAGGGCGATTTAATATTTTATTTGACTTCTACTAAGTTCCGAAGGATATCTTTTTCAATGAAGATTTTATTTAGGGCATTTGTAACCTTGTTGTGGATTAATTTTACACAAATTTATTGAGTAACCTAGTTCAGAGCAATAGAGGCTGGAGAATAAAAAGAAAGTTTCGCCTCAGCTATTTTTACCGATTGCTACTACAGTTTTATTCCTATAATGTCTTGCGATGCATAGCAGCTTCATGCATCTTACTAAATGTGTTTTAAAATTAAAGAATGTGGAAATTGTTCCAGAACTCAATGCCACTAGGGCGCGCGGTTCAACCCACATACACTTACAGATTAAAAACACCCAATCGTGATTTTTCGTCATCCCAGGAATCGAAATCGAGGCCCTCGAATGACAGAGCGAGCACTCTACTTCTTTTGCCAGGAGAGTGACTAGATGCATCTCACTCAAAGATTTTTCTTCAAATTTGAAACATCGTGAATTCCAAATCATATTTTACTGCTAATAAAACCATATCCTATAAGTCCTGGTTGGGAGGCTCATTAGTTAGAATGTGTCATAATGTTTCTCTCTCAGCTTGGATCTATTGATAGTGCCACTTCAGAAATTTGTATGAACATTATAGTTCAAACTACTGGCGGAGAAGTTTCTGATAATTTCTGTGATGACAATATTTGAAGAGAGAGAGAAAGAGAAAGAGGATGAATGCTAGAAAAAATTGGTCAATGTTTTGTACAAATCTCCAATTATGGGCAACTCGAAAAGTCATGACTTTTTCCCATATAGCCTTTATCTTTCTTTCCAATGTTTCTTAAAACGAGAGGCATCATAATTCAAGGCATCATGAAATATTTGGCATTTTGTAGTGTAGTGTAGCTTGAGCAAGTCACTTACTGTGTTTTGAAAGATAGAAAGTTCATGTGATCAATTCTGTCGAGGTTCGGTTTGAAAATTCTTACTTAACTGCTAAATCGGGAGCTTAATAGGCTACATAAACCTAACCTTACGGTTAGATTTATGTAGCCTATCTTATATATATATATATATATATATATATATATATATATATATATATATATATATATATATATATATATATATATATATATATATATATATATATATATATATATATAAATATATAATATCGTTGTTCGTGTTATTGCTACGATTATACTTCTACTGTTAAAAATGAAAAATCTTAAAAGTTCTAGTTTTTGTCTAGTTCCGCACTCTAACATGTTTAACATTATACCTTCTGGTTTAACTGAAGTAGCTTTAGGTATTAATGGTCTAAATTATCAAATGTATTTATGCTGATAAATTTATCATTGCCAACTACTCAGATATTTGAAAGATGTTGGGTGATTGAAAATCGTTATGTACTTTACTGTCCTAATTTACTTTACTGTTTTAAGGGTTCCTTCAGCCTAATAATAGATAAAATATGTTTATAATTTGTGCGTTTTATTTTATTTTCGAGACGATTAGCCTAAGTAACAATTTTAGACACATTCAATTTTGTAAAGAATCTAACGTAATCACAACTCAATTGAGTATTTTGGTACGTGATGTCTCGTTCGATATACAAACATTGTTGCTTCTGTAATTGTTTGTCTTTATAGAGGGAAACCCATTATGGGTCGAATATGAACTTGCAGTCCCTTTATTTAAAAATATTGTTGAAGAGCTCACCATTCATGGAATGGAATCTGTTTTGTATCTTAACTCCAAAATTGGATAATGAGTATATAAATAAGAATTTGGTGTTGTTTGTGTTGAGTTCTTCTTAGGTACAGTGTGGAGTGTATACGGTGCACAAATATGGCCTCAAATTAAAAACGAATTTAAATTAGAACTGAATTTTTTAAAATCCTTGGTGACATTAATTCATGGATAACTTATTATGAACTAAGATCTTAACTGTTGAAATTTTAAATTGAAACTCGTCATGCCGAATTCTTGGCATTGCGGGAGTTATCTTTGAGGAAAAATATTATTAATTCAGCCACTGTCAATTTATACCAGCATTAAATATTTCCTAGGGCAACCGTTAGCATAAATACTCATTGCAAATTACTAAGAGGCAAAATCAAGAGTACAACTACTGTTGATTTTGCCTAGCAGTAATTCGTTATTATAAACATCAGAATTAATATTACAGTGACGTTAATTGAAGACCACCTCCGTAAGCACATTTGGAGTAATGATTGTTACATATAAAGGGAGTTTTATGTTAGTGATCATTGGTTTGGTGTGGAATTGAAGACAAGCTTAAATCAAAACTGTTAGCATAAATATCTGCTAGTTTTGACAATTTTTAAATTTTAACAAAAATTTTTTTTTATATTTTATACTATGCAATCTTGTTTAGGGCTCAAAACTGTCCCAGCTCTTTTGCGACTCGCTTATTCACGTTCTATTTTACGCCTGAATGGCCAAATCGAGGACGTACGGCTGTAGGTTAGATTTTCGTAGAACCATCTGCGCATTGCATAGCTCCAATAAAATTGACATGGAAGATGGGTCGGCCCATGAGTTCTGCACTCCAATAGGACGTCATAGACCTGGGCAGTTTTTAACAAATTGATGTCCATGTGATAAAATAAACGAGGACTGTCACCTACCATATTTCAAAAAATATTTAATGTCAAGCTATCAAATATAACCCTCCGGTCTACACTCAAGTGATTTCTAAATCGTAATATACTTAGTATGTTCTCTTATACAGGATATGGTTGATTCTCAGCAAGATTATTTTGCAGCAAACTGCGTATTTTCTGGACGTTAGTGTTCGGTTTCGGCATGATTCTGAACTCCACCACAGGTTATAGTTCCGTTCATAATTCATAACCAACTGTAATCAGAATATGTTAATTTGGGATCGTGTTGGAATACGAACCAGGTACCTCTTGTTTCAAAAGAATCTGATCGGTTCTTTGTTTTGACATTTATATAGCTGCTGAAGTCTTGAAGTTTCTAACACGCTAATGTGTACAAGAAGACTCAATAGACGAATAGTCGAACCACTATACTATAATTGGTACAATATAAGCTGTGAAACATCCTAATTATAAATGCCATTTATATTACCAGAGTATCAGATATTTTGGCCCGTCACGACCTATTAATTGATTCATTTTTGTCAGAATTAGGGTTCTTTTATAGCTTGCAGTGGCAAAACCAATCCGAAAAAATAACATCTTTCTGAAATCGGATAGTCATGAATGATGAATTGATTGGGAACAATTTCAGAAAACAGAGAGGGTTTCCGTCAGTTCAAAGATAAAACACAGTTTGGGTATTAGTCAACGATAACAAGTCAACTTTGATTTACCATATAACCTGCTCGACAGGCACAAGTTTACATTGTATCTGTTTTTGTGTCAGTTGTGCCTCTGTGGTATTTTGGTGGGACCTCTGTGCCATTTTGGAGACACACTGTCACGAAGCGACGGAGAACTAAGCGAATCAATAAAATTTATATTTTATACTGTGAGTGCGGTGATCGGTGCGGTGTAGTATCAAAATGTTTGATCATTTGAGGTAGGACTGATCGAGAGGGCATTAGGCTAAAATTATATTGTTTAAACCCTTTTGTAGGATAATGAAATTGTCGCCGGATGTAGCTTAATGGTTAAGAGAGTTTCTCATCACGCCGCGGTCTCGAGTTCGATTCCCGCCGTTGACCAAAACTTTACATGCAACCGGATGACATAAAAACGCGTTTGTGTGTAAAAACATTCGTTGGGCTGACCACCTACAATGTGCACCAATCGTTAAAATGGTTCATAAGGTCTCAGTTGAGACGCGGTAAGGGCCGTTTACGGCCTCTAAGCCATAGATTATTTAGGATAATGAAATAAATTAATTCTATTAAAGGATTAGTGTGTACGATTATATGCGGATTAAGATTATATTTTCTAAATGATTTTCCATTTTTTTTGTTTCAGATACGGTGCGATACGAAGTGGATACCAACACTTTGGTTCACAGGGTGGACAAGATTCTGGTTTTCCTAGTCCAAGAAGTGCTTTAGGCTATCCATTTCCTCCAATGCATCAAAATTCATATTCTAGTTATCATTTAGGTAGCTATCCTCCGCCATGTGCTAGCCCACCAAAAGACGGTAAGGATTATTTATTATTAAATCAGTATATCTTATATACGTGCGCGGACATTAAATATACGTAAATGGTGTAAAAATAATAATTTATCATAAATAAATTAATTAAATAAATAATAAGTAAAATTATGTATTCTAACGTGCGACTGCGGATAATTTATATATAGCCACATGAAGTGCGATTTCATTCATAAAAGTATACTCGCCAGAATAATTAAATATCTAATTAATCAAATTTAATTGCAATCTAATCCGTCATTTTGTATATATAGCCGTCATTTTGTATATATGTATGCACACATTCGATTGACTGGCAGCGCTCTATACTTATACGGTTTTTTTGTTAACCCAAAATGGTGTTACCGAAACGTCTAGGTGACCCTCCTTCCATTGAATATCAAATATTTATGATATAAAATATTAAGAGGAAGGTATTCTGCCACTCTTAGACTCTCGAATAAATATAAATTAAGTTTATCATTAAAATACATTTATCGACAAAAAATCCAGCCAAGTCATTTTGAATAATTAATCTGCTATTGGGGTATATAGAGTTGTTTGCAACAACGAGTTTCTCGTCTCGTGTGTATATAAATCTTGCACTAAACCACTTCATACGCACATTAGACTATATTTACGAGTACATTGTGTGCCTCTTATATATGTGGATGCTAAAGTATACATATATAATTAACACTCTCATCTTGTCTTTCTTCTTAAGTCCTAATGTTAAGATTCGTCTATCTGATCATATAAGTCCAGCTACTTTCTAAAATATACTATGTTTATAGTTGTGTATACTCGTACTATATATACCATATGTCCGGTCCGCGCACCAATTGGTCAAATGGAAATTTTTCCTGCACACATGTACATGTATATGCGGCGGTCGTGATAAAAGTACATTAAAATATGTTTTAACATATAACATAAAATTTGGACGAGTGGTGTTAGTTTGAATTATTAGCTGGTTTTATGTATAATTGGATTACAAATGGTGTTACAAATCGTGTGTTGTGTAACGTATCCTATGGGAAACCATTTTGTAATGACGTGGTTTTTACCTTCAATATCTCACTCCTATCGATCAAGTTATACTCCATATACAGAAAATCGGATCTAATCAAAACTCTCTCAAACGTGAAGTCTTGAAATTTAAGAGGCGGTCAATATGTGACCAGCTGATGGGATAATACCATCGATATTATATAAATGGTTTGGTTCTCCGGGAATGATTAAATTTTGACACTAGTCATCACTGTTGAAATCCGAATCTGGTAGGTTCAGGTAAATTTACCAAAAAACTCAAAATTATAAACAACATTAACCATTTGTTTCGACAATTAAGTAGTTGCTGAAGTCTTGAAGTTTCTAACACGTTAATGTGTACTATAGAAGGCTCGATAGACGAAAGTTCGAACCACTGTACTGTAATCGGTATAATATAAGCTGTGAAACATCCGAATTATCAATGCCATTTAGATAGTCATGTAAGATGGAATTGATTGGAAACAATTTGTTAAATCAAAGAGAGTGTCCGTCGATTCAACGCAAAGGAAAAGGCAAAACACAAACCATTTTGTTATGACTTAGTTTTTTCTTCATAACCTCACTCCTATCGATCTATACAGAAAATCGAATCTGAACTCTCTCAAATGTGAAGTCTTTAAATTTAGTAATAATAGTTGCTTTCCAATCGACCAACCGCTAGTACCCGTTAGTGAACCGATAGTAGTTTGTTGCGTGTCTTTGATAAATTTACTATGGATTATTTAGTAAAGACACGCAACGAAGTACTAACGGTTCACTAGCGGGTACAAGCGGTTGGTCTATTGGAAAGCAACTAATATAGAAGGTGTTAGGTTATAACGGTATTTGTTTTCCGGGAAAGTTAAATTTTGACACTAGTCATCAACGCAATGTTGGTCGCAATGCGTCAATTATTGCTAATTTATCAGTCAATGACTCTACGTAGCAAATAGTTGAAATGTGCTAAATCGTATGACTTTGAAAACCAATTGACAGTTTCAATTCTCGAAATCCATTTGGCACCAAATTTTGAGTTCATTAACGCGATGATTGCCGTCGCCGAATGTAACGTAGCGTCATCCTGAGGGAACGATCTGCATTGATAAAACGCTAATTCCGGTTTTATTTGCGAGTTAAAGATATACGGTCACTTGATGATGTCGGCGTGTAAACCAAAACAATCAACCAGAATGTATTTTTCTGAATTTAATGAAATCTGAAAAATCTCTTGTGGATTGTCCCAACAAAATTTGGCCATAAATCAACGAAATTATGATGGTTTCGTAGTTTTAACTCCAGTACTACATTAATCCATTCAGATAGCATGTGACTCTAAAACAATCCACAGACGGATGGTTTGCTCAGACTGATTGTTATGTGTGCCAAAGAAATTTCGTTGCATTATGGTCAAGCGTGAGCTTGTATGTTTCGGAAAGTTTTACCTAAACCAGAAAGGTTACTTGCGATTTAAGTGGAGTTTAAGTGGATACGTTTCCTTGCGAATTAGTGGTTGTGTCTTTTATGAGCTCCTCCATGATAACAGTAAAATATACACTTCATGTGCTTAGCGTGAAGATTTTAAGAAATTTAAGTATGTACTGTATATATTGGTAAAAGCGCCATCTACACAAAAAATATAACTTATTAACTAACTGGTAGTTGTAAGATGACTGAGTAAATTGTAGTATGCCGTAGTTTCGAGGCAGATTTTATATAAACTTAAAAATCCCGCGAACCTTTCTTTGGCATAAAAAAATCATGAATCCCTCTACTGAAAGCTATACTTACATCTGCTCAATTATTTCTAGGATTACCTGTTATAATGGTCATCTTATGCTTTGCCTACACTGTTTTGTCAATTTTTGTCATAAACTATGAAATATCCACCTTTAGAATGATAGTTGGTATAGTGCAATCTGGTAACTTCTCTAAAGTATCCTCCCAAATCGCACTCATTGCTGAACTGTTGTATACTCTCATAACTCAACCTACACCCATATTTACGAATTTTATAACTACGTTAGCAACTATTACTCTTCAGTAACGACCATAATTCATTGTTCAAACATTAAGATAAGTAAATCATTATACCAATCATGCATGGGTCCAAGAGACTAGTACCACCTTTCAAGTTTTTACAAAAGTGTGTTATGTGGACAGAAGTTTACCTTTCGGTCATATGAGTGGTCTATTATAAAAAAGAATATCCATCTACATAGAAACAGAGTTTGTCAACGCATATAATTAATCAGATTTGAATTTATAATTGTTTCAAAGTGACTCTCTTAGGTGTTATATATATGTCAAAGGCAGCCACAAAATTTTTAAGTAAAATTCTGGCTACTCCTTGTGGCTCAATATGAAATCCAACTCCTAGATTGTTGAGATCATTCGTTAAATAAAAAGATAGAGAAAACCTGGAACCATAAACTTTGGCATCGTAACAACGAGTATTTGCAGCGTATCGTATAACCGACCAAAAGCGAAACTATTCCAGCAAAAGTTAGTCCTGTTGGGGCACGAACCCGGTACTAAATATTAATACGCGATTTATATTGATTGCACCCAATTATATAATACTCACCTATCTGATAATCTTATATAACCTAATTAATTCCACCCTATAAATGTATACACACAAAAACAACCATTAAAATTGATTCAACCTGTTCAATAATCGTATATCAATCAAATTTCACTTCATCACAACCAAATTCTTATCACACCATCTAATATCGTTTTATGTATGTATGTATGTGTGTCGAAAATATTTCAAAACACCAATCTAATGCCATCAATATAATAAGCCATTAAGTTGATTGATTCTTCCTAATTAAATTAAATTAAGTTTTTTTGGATTGTTGTTGTTGTATTTTATTATTATGTACCGTTCAAGGTACTTAATTTTTATTAGGCTTAAGTTTTGTTTTGTTCTTATATAAATAATATTTTGGCGCGGGCACAAAATAATCTTCAATCAAAAATCAATCAACGGTGTAAAATTATATATAAAATAAAATTTTAATTTCTATTTCTTTCGATTAATATTCCAGATAAATGTGAAGACACGGGGTTACGGGTAAATGGTAAAGGGAAGAAAATGCGAAAACCTAGAACAATATACAGTTCGTTACAGTTACAACAATTAAATAGGAGATTTCAAAGAACACAATATTTAGCTTTACCAGAACGGGCCGAACTAGCCGCCAGTTTGGGTCTAACACAAACACAAGTAAGTACCTACATTTTCACCCTCAATCTATATAATATATTAAATGTTTATATACAAGACGTCATATTGTGATCGCGGTTTGTGTTAACGCACCAAACACTGTATACATGTATAATAGCATAAATAAATATAAACAAAAACCCCCAACTATACTCGTACACAACGACGGGAAGGGTTTTGTTATTTATATAATTCAAATTGATTTATATTATGTTGGTTTATTAGTTTAATTGCATGTAATTGAAAGTGCCACCGGGTAGTCGTATATAAAGTATCAACTTTATGAAACTGAAATCTTTTATTGATTATCTGTAAGTTATACATAACAACTTTTAAATTAAATTAGAACAAAACGTAATTCACCACACTACACAATTTCGTGTATGCAGCCCTCTCGAGCAAATGTTCAATTTTTTTATATGATTTGTATACAAAATATCGTAATGGGGATGCAAAACAGTATATATATGTACATGTATAGCTACTTGACTTTTCTGTTTAATGTTTGTTACATGTATGAAATAGTCATTGATGACGTAAAGTTTGATGGATGTATAACAAAAGAATTCGCTTCCGATTATAAGAAAACCCAATCTAAAATCTTCAAATGAAAGAGGTTGTGATATAAACCATTCTTTAAATAGCGTTTAACTTTATTTTGTGTTTCATGGCAGACTTTCTAAAAGCAACAGAGTACCACTTTATTTTACGCTGCACAGAGTGGCAACAAAATAGTAACAAAATCTAATGTTTCGTGCCCCACGTTGGGCGCCAAAATTACGTGCCTTTTGTGGTTTCAATCTACCGGCTCGAAATTTGCCAAACAATAGCTCGCACAGCAGGTTAAGTAGGAAGAGGTAACGTACACAACCACTAACACGCGGGAATGAAATTCGAAATTTGAATATTATTTTTTTTTATTCCTGCTCGGCCCCATGTTGGGCGCCATAATATGAAGTTGCCTCAAACGATATGTTGGTTTCGTTAGACCAGTGTACCGGGAAAATATGTTTCCCAGATAATACCTCGTAGAGCAGGTAAACTCGGAAGGGGTTATATACACGATCTCGAGGAAACAACTAACATGCGGAATTCAAAGCGAAAGGCATCACGATGATGTTGGAAAAGAAACGACTCACCGTTATTATATTTAACCTCTGCGTTGGTTTTAAAGCTCCATGCGATGTAGTGTTATTAGAAATCACATGTGATAATCTGTGCCTCTGAATTGAGCATCTTTAACTGTCCCATCATCTCGTCTCCCGCTTTTTGCCTACATGCATTGCTCTCACCGTCATCTCCCGTAGTTTTAAATGTCATATCTGTGATGAGCCAAACATCGTTCGACGAATTATCTCTGGTTTATCATATAGCAGCAAACAAAAATCGTATTTATATTTATTATCTTGTTGCTTTGTGCTGAAGAAATATCGGTCGATCCTACTAACAAAGAAGTCTTGGATGGGAAATTATCTTATCGGACACGAAAACAAGAACTTGGTTGGGTTTTTGAACTGGGATAAGAGACAAGAATAATTAGGACGGGAATCTTACTCATATAAAATCCAAGTATCGATAAACATGTTTCAATCTCCGATTCGATCTTTTTCTCGCACCATTCATCTAAATCTATCTTGAGTGTTAACATATTGTCCGTCGGTTAAATAAGTCTATTTATCGCGATCGACCAAAACTATTATTTCGATATCCTAAATCTAGAAGCGTGTATAACCACACCAATCCATTTAGATGGTTTATAATTAATATCAATGTCAGCTCTCTCAGATAAACATCATTGACGATAAACATCAGAGACTTCATTGGTTTTTGGGAGTGAGTCAAATAAGGTTTTCTCTCCACTCTAGAGGTTTTGTTTGGATGGTTCTGCAGAAATCAGTTTGATTGGGCATAAGTTGGGAGTTAAGCGGGCTTCTAATTTTGCAAGTATTACCTCCTATTTCTGAGAAATCTTACTTGAGTTCCATTCGAGCCATGAAACGTTTCTGCTCTCCTTATGACAGAGCAGAAGTGATAGAGATAGAATTCTTTTGATAGAGTGGAATGAAAATGTTGGCGTTTAAGCTCAGATCTCATTTGATACTCAGTATATCCCGAAACCGTTAAATCCGTTAAAGACTTACAATCTATCAAGTTTAATTGTGAATAAATATTTGGTAAGATTGAACACATCGTAGGATAATCTCGAGTAACCTAGCTTTTGACAAAATTCAGTCATAATTTGATTAGTCAATGCTAACTTTTCTTCTTATTCTTAACTATGCTTGTTTTTGGCATGCAACGATTATAAGTAGTTGTATATATTTGTAGAAATATCTATCAATGTTTTTTTCAACAACTTCCGTTGCTGTAACAATGTCAAAACGACAAAAAAAACTTTTTTAAACATGCAATCTGAGATTCATAAACAATCGATTGAATATGATATTTCATCGTCTGTTGGTATGTGAATGTAACAACATATCAATTCTTAAGGTATTCATTGTGTTGCTAAGCAGCCGCTATAGATTTAACATAAAATACGCAAGGGGTTTGAGTGTTAAATTTGGTCTTGATTTTATTATTAGTGCACATTAAGTATGTTCAACGGGATCCTCTCTAATCTAAAACAGCGTGCAAATTAATTAACAAATTTGTCGGTAACAAACATCATGAGGCGTTGCAAGGCGAAAATTACCAGCAGATACAGGTTCATTATTCATCTAGTAGTCGATTTTGAGTCCGGACCCCGTGTGTCACCAACTATATGATATAATCAATTTAAACTCCTTCCATTTAGTCAAGACAAGTTTAATTTTGTTCAGATAAATTAGTGACAATAGCTTTAATGCTCTAGTTTTCGTGATTTAGGTGTACCTCTAAACCAGGGTTGTTCCTTTACGTGTAGTCTAAAATAGAATACATTGACATACTATGTCGTATATGTAACTTATTATCTATATAAATTAGGATTGTGCTAAGATATTATAAGTCAATTTGGATTGCATCAGGGTTTGGTTGAAACCATTTCACCAGCATTTCGTTTGGTTTATTTCTTGTTACAGATATCAGATTTGTCTTTAACAAAATCATCTTTTATCTTGGATCGTGACCAAATGCTTATCAAAGTTCTGTATGAGGCAGTAACTGATTTGCTACAAATATAGGGCATACACCAAAAACAAGAATCCAGTTTTTCATTGACATGAGTTGCCACAATTGCTTTTTTAATTTCAACTACTTTATTGCGTTTTTTTTTTCAAAACAACCAAAGACACGAACTATAAATTTATAGCCCATCATTTATTAAGTTAGCGATGTCGATGTTGTTGCCATGAACTCAAAATTATTAAAAATTTTATTTGTGTAGTGGAATCTGCAACTGTAATATTGCAATGGCAGAGCTTTTAAGACTATCTCACAAACATCTGCATATAAGAAAAAAATACTAATATTTGTTTGTAAAAATACTAATTGGCTGCGAAATGTGCGTATAATGTCACAATCAAACTCATAACATCGTCATTTATCTGAGCTTAGATCACAATCGAAAGATTATTTGGCAAAAACAGTAACAATTAAATAGTTTAAAAACTTATGATATTGGTGACCCCAGTGGTGACCCCAAACTTTTTCCTTAAACGAAATAAAATTTTGCTCACTAAATCAGCTATTTTGTTTCCACCACCACGCTTTATTTCTACAATAGTCATAAAACTCAAAAAAAGCTTTTGTTTCGTTCACCATTTGCCATTTAACCTATTGAAAAGTCATACCAATCAACGATTGGAATGAGTTAAGATTTATATATACATATTATATTTTGAGGTTAAATACGTTAAATGTTAGTGTTGTTGCTGTTGTTACATTTCACGATATGAATCTAATTTTTATATACTCGTACATATGTGATTGCGATTGTATATATATGTAGTATAATGTTATAAACCAATTACAAGCCAAACAATGAACAATCCACGTCCAACAATAAACTAAGCAGCAATATCATTGATTTACAAAACAAAATTCACAATATAAAATTGATATTTTATTAATGACTTTTTTACATTATTTTTTTTTGTTTGTCTTTAAATCATATTTATTGGATGGACATAAGAAATATATGTATGTACATAAGATATTTATCAACGAGTATAATATATAAATAAATAAAATATATTTATTTATACGAAACGCGAACAAAAGAAGTTTTTTTTTTATGAACGTTAGTTACTCGTATATTATAGTTAGTTTCTCTCTATATAGGCTTCGTGAACACAGACATAATTGAATTAGTCAAAAAGAAATATCCACGCCTACAAATATCGCGATCTAAATTTATAAAAAGAAAAAAAAAGAAAAAAAAAAAAATTATCAAAATAATTTATTACTATTGTTATTGTTACTACTACTATTGTTTTATAGTTTTTATGTATAATTTATTATTGGTGGTGGAACGCACACTATGTCTACATACTCGTATACCCTATGAACATACACACTGTGAATGTAAAATAGTTTCGATATTATTGTAGCTAACTATTAAGGAAAGCAGTTCGTTTGTGCGTGATACTTTTCAGTGGGAGGTTCAAAATACTTGGCTTGGTTGTAACCACAATTTTTGTGTATATATGTTGAAAAGTTGCTAGTTGGTAAAACGTTACTGCAAGACATCATTGTTTTCGACATATACTAGTTTTTGATCTGGTTTGCTATTCTCTAAAAAGATGTGTGGGATAAATTTTAGTTCGAGCCAAGGCAAGTTAATTATTTGACGAAGATAAATTAATTAGTTTGAGAATACATTTCTTTCAAATCATTTAATCAATAAGAAGTATAGTTGGTCACGGTAGGCATAATTTTAGTGCATTCAATGACGTCATCGTCATAACGCAATCCTCCTTCGCCGGTCTAAGCTTTTCTTCACCCATTACAAATTTCATACTGAAGTATTTTCTTAAGAAATGATGCAACTATATAGTTCCTGAACTTTAGAAAATACTTTCCATGGAGAGAACTATTATATATTGAATTGGAAGGCATCGCGGTTTGGGTGGTGCTTTTTACTCATTTCTCCAACACTTCGGTGGGGTCTCACTGAGACTATGTTACCGAAGACAGAAAACAGTTCAAAATTAAAACAAGAAAGTCAATAAGGGTTCTGAATTGTAAATCACAGATTGCCGCAAATCTTCAGATGAACTTAAAAGTGAAAAATAAAAACAATCCTGGTGACGACTAGCATAACTATTAGTTTCTGCTATTCAATAAAAAGGTGAAAAAACTTCGGTGTGAAATCAATGGAAAGTTTTCCTTAAACTTAGACAATCCAAATCAAATCGAATCATCTGTTTGCAAGGTTTAAATGTATAAAAGGTTATTTTAATTTCTTAAGAGCATTAAGTCTTAAAGTCAAAAAACAATGTATAATAAACAATTTGATAATACACCTACGTTTAAGTTGTTAATGGCTTTTCTAGTTCTCAGATCGCAATTTTTATCAGATGAAGGCCTTTTTTTGATGAAGACCTGACGTCTATGCATCAAATAAATAATAGCATACATCGCTAACTTTCTTTTTTAGATTAGACAGGATTCAAGGCCAACCTCAAATCTACTATGGATAGTCGATAGCCTCTCATATATTTTGTAGTATTCTTCGCCCTTTGTTCGTCAACGGTTCTGCTAAATCTTACAAAAGGGTTATGGTATCAACTGACACGTTAATATCCTTACTCCTTCAAGTTATGGGTTTCAGGTATCTTCAAAAACGTATAACTCATAATAATTCTGAATATAATGGTTTGCCTTTACAGACTATAAAACTTTTTATCAAAATACATACATCCTTTCCTTTTATATGGATGTAGCAGTTGAACCTTGGCATGCCCGTAAATTGATACTATTATTCGAGAGTAAAATTAGTTGGTGGCATATATTGAAAGAAAAGACTTCATAATAAACTTTTAAGAAGACGACTCACTGACGATATATATTTAGAAATGATTTGGAGGGACTCAACTATTTTGAAAGAAATGCCGAGCCTCATTTGCCCCATCATTGTGGTAGAAAAACGAATACTGAACCACAATTCATAAAGTAGCTAAATTTTTTTCTTCCAATCTTCTGCCAGATATCGCAAAACTATATAATGTGTGTATAGTAAGAGAGCAATTACGGGAACTGAACTAGCGACTTTAAGGAGGTTTCTTGCTATGCCAGTAATATCTTTCTTACTTGAAGTGCTAGTTATTTTAATCAATGATTCATTGATAATATCAACAGAAAAAGTAGACTGTTTAGATGAAGTTTAAATTCCATCATCAAAGCGAGCTCTGCTGAAACCAAACAAACAAATTCTGAAGTTTTAAGATTTGTAGAACGCTTAGCTAAATAGAAGCAGAATTAAGAACACACTGAGACGATAAAAAATAAAAGGACACAGTTTTAGGTTCTCAAGGGTCTATCCGCACAATATTTGCAATATTTTAATTTTTTGTTTTGAAACGGGTTTTAATACTTTTTTTTATTAGAACTGTCAAAAGAAAGAAGGTGGAGGTTATACGAAAACGGAAATTACACTAAACCAAATTCAATGTTTATAGGTGTCGACCAAACACATGGTGCAGACCGAAAAACTGATATATTGAGTTTTGATCTAAAGAAATTTTATCTAAAGAAATCAACGATAAAATTTAACGAAACTGAACGAAATGTTGTTAAATCAATCATTTTAACATGTAAATATGACAGATGTGTTTTAACGGTCGAAAGATGAAAACCAATATGGCCCACACGAAGCTGAATAGTATTCCAAACAAATTTAATATTTATAGGTTATGTCTGTTATCGTGCTGTTATTTAATTGTTTTTATATATAAATTGACAATTGTAATAAAACGGAACGGAAGAACTACATTCATTATGTTTTAACCTTAAAACAGTTTGGTTTTGCTTTAGAAGTTCAAACACGACATGTCCGTTCCATTTTTTGTCATTTATTAGAACTGTCATATTATATAATAAAAGGGAAAAGAGGACTTAAATTTAAAGTTTTACAGATCACATAACCTATAAAATTTAAACATAGAAGTATTTTATATGGATATATTATGTTCACGGTGGTGCGGGCCACAAAACGGCTCGAACGGATATATTATTTTTCTATATAACCGAAACCATAGTTTTTGCTATTTTAAGTGATGGATATAATTTAACGAAACTGAACGAAAAGTTGTTCAACCATTTAACATATACGTAAATATGGCAGATGTCGCCTTTCTACATAATTGCTTCTTAGTAAACAAGTTGGTTTCTCTTTAACTTGCTAGACACGCTTATTTATTCTTGACGTCTAATAAAATATAATACTAACAGTTGCTTTCGTCTAAAGATGAAAATCAATAATGCCTACACGAAGCTGACTAGTATTTGGAACACACTGTAAACAATAAAAAATAATATAGAACATATTCAGCTTTTCAGGTAATCCTCTTCACATACATGGTAACAGCAACCAAATTTAATATTTATAGGTTATGTCATCTGCTGTCACTCTATTGGTTTTTTGTATATAAATTGACAAAAGTATTAAAACGGAGCGGACATAATAGATTCATTATGTTTTATTCTCATTATGTTTTAGAACTTAGTTTAAAAATTCAAACACGACATATCCGTTTCGTTCTTTATAATCTAATAGAACTGTCTTTTTATATAAAAGAACGGATTAGAGGACACTAAATCTACAGTTTTATTGATATAACCTATAAACATTTAAACATTGAGGTATTATGCATGAATATGGTATATCCTGTTTAACAAAACGGATGGCGGTTCGGACCGAAATACGTATTATTTGACGAAACTGAACGAAAAGTATTAAATCAATCATTTGACGTATAACTATGACAGATGTCGCCTTGCTTAATAATATTATACTAAAAAGTTGGTTCCTCTTCACAAGCACAGTACATAAAACAGCAAACGAATTTACTATTTATAGGTTATGTCATCTGCTGCCACTTTATCGATTTTTATATATAAATTAAAAATTGTACTAAAACGCGGACGGAACGGCGTAGCAGACCAAAAACCGGCCCGAACGGATATATTATGTTTCGATCTAGCCGAAAGCAAAACGGATATTATTTAACGAAACTGAACGAAAAGTTTTTAAATCAACCATTTAACCTATAAATATGACAGATGTCGCCTTGATGCGTAATTTTTTACTGAGACGCTTGTTACCTCTTACCTTTGTTTATAGATATACTACTAAATGAGGTTATTTATTCAGTTCCACCCTAGTTCTATCTAATAGGATGTTCTCAACATCAAATATTATTTATGTAAATATTATCGCTTTGTCAAATAAATTCAAAAGACTTTAGTCTTGTAGATGTACACAGATACCATCCTTAAATAAAAATGTTACGGAATTTCGTATATCCTCTTGAAATACAAGAGTTCAAATGCATAAAAAGGGGAACACCTAATTATCATTTAACCCTACACCAATTAGTTATAATAACAAGACGAAATACAGTGGATAGTATATAAGAATAAATAAGGGATGTTTTATATATTTATTTTTTTGAAATAAAACACGATGGATTCATTTTCCGTCTATTGTTGTGGAAAACAAAAAAGAAAATACCAAAAACAAAAACAAGTTATGGTCAAATTTAATATCATTATTATTTAATAAATTTTTTAAAAATATTTCGAAATTCTATCTGTTCTATCGTACAAAGCTACTAGTATAAAAACTTTTTTCGATTTTTTGTGCTGTGCAACACAACTGGATGATCGTATTTCGAAGCCAATTAATCTTGTTATTTTGTTTTAACAAAATGTTATTTGATCAAAAGAGTTAATTAACGTTACATACATCATATATGCACGAGTTTGGTACCAGAACTAATTAGATACGTTCATATGTGAATCGCGAAGTTATAAATTCATACCTCTCGAATCACATACTATCGATATGTACATATACATAACAATACAATCATTAAAATTAATATCACAAATCATAAATGTAATTATGTGTCTAATAGTTTAAACTGTCTGTGTGTCTATAACCTATAAAAATATAATAAGTATATTACACATGTATGCATACAATTACGTCTAGTAGTTCGTAATGTTATTAATTACACTAAAATAGTGACGTCCCACGACATTCATTGTGTTATAAAATTTTAAAGTTTTTATTGATTTTACTATAAAATATGTGTAGTGTGTGTTTGGTTTACTTAACGAAAGTCATATCGTACACTCACCCATACATACAGTTCCAACAATAATGAAACCGAAAATAACGATATACCTTAGGTTTTGAAACGATGCAGCAATTATCACATACTTAATTGATTGTTATTTAATTTTAATTGAATTGTGAATTTTATAATAGTAATTAGTGTCTGTGTTATGTTTGTATAAACTCGTACGTTATATAGTAGAATACTAAAAATATAATGTTGATGGTTAATTAAGAATTTAATTTATAAATAAATGGGTATCATTATATTTAATATTTTGTTTTGGCGGGAAAAACTCTATATACACTGTGATTTATTATTTAAGTGCACTGTGTGAACTCATATGAACCGGATGGGGTACCGTTGAGTGACCCGTTCAACTGTTCTAAATTGTCTAAATATTGTATGTACATACATAGATATTGTATGTGAATCTCGAAGCGAAAACAAATAATCAAATCAACCAAAACAGCTAACATATGCCATAAAACAATCACTAATGAACGAAAGGTAATAAATTTTGATTAGTAATTATAAAGAAATCAAATAAATCTCGATTCTCGGTTTCTTTATTTATTCATTTTTTTTGTCTAATGCAGCATCATCCACACATATTAATGTAATATGATGAGAGATCTACAGAAACAAATAAAAAAATTACAGTCGAACATATGCTCATCGACTTACGTTCACATGCTTCTACACTTATTGAGCTTTTAAGCTCATTCGTTATTAAAATATTCAAACATTATGTTACGTGTCCATTTGCCGAGTTTTACCGATTAATAACCGACATGTCAGGATTGATCGAAAAACCACTTTGAACTGAGAATGTCGGGGCAAGTGGTTTTTTAAAAACGGGCTCGGAGGCGGTATGCATACTGTTTGACGTCTCGTTATATGCATATAAAGGTTGTTTTTTGAACTGTTTTTTCTCTGTACATATTTGTACTCTCTCATCTCTTTGGCTTTCAACTCAACTTATTGTCCAAGATATATATCTCAGTAAAAAAAAGATTATTTTGTGATAGTAGCACGTCTTTGATTATCTGTAGGTAATACACTGAGACAGCCGATACATATTCTGGGTTTGCCGTTACCTACTTTACAACAGTAACGTATTGATAACATCTTTTTCTCTCTCACCACGAATAGCCATCTAATGGTCGATCTTCCTTAGTCTGATGAATATATGCATACACAAGGTATACGCCTCTTCCAGAAGAGACAATCATACAAATAAAAGAGAGTTATAGGTTTAAGATCGTTTGAGCATCTGTAGAGATTAAAGGACCACATGGCAGCTTCCAGTTTTGGAAACCAATTTGTTTAAAATGTTTGGATCATTTTTTCTGGTGCAATTTGGCTTGAGTCAGCTAAGCAATATCGTTCAAGTTGTTTATCGCCGATGGAACCTGTTATTTGCCAACTATCGCCCCTGTACATTCTATTTAGGTTTCTGATAAGTTCTGAACATCATCATGTCGTATGAACTGTTCAGAAAGTAAGTTTCTATAAATGTTTATTCCAAGCCTGAACATGTGTAACTGGAAACTGTTGTATATTCCGATTTTCATTTCACTCCTTTGTATTTGAGAGGCTATACAGTTATAACCACAGTGCATTCTCATAAACTTTAAGGGTGATAATCGACAGAACTTTTTTGTCTTCGTAAAGATCACGGATAAGATAATTGTGATTAAAATATAACCCAATTAATATCCAACCTAGGTTGTTTTGATGTTATATTCTATCTTTTCGTAAGTATCTGTTCCCAATAATATAAATGGATTGGGCCAGGAACCTAAACAATCACTATACTTTTTCTGATTCTGTCTTTTAACGGGTTAAGTCAGGACTTGACCTTTAGGTCTGGATTGAATTAGATTGAGAATAGGGATCGGGATAAAGAACCTGCGGTGATTGAAAAAAATCTAGGTAACAATAGTTATAAGAAGTCTAAAGTGTGTAGCCTGAAACCTACGTGACACAATCACGCCCATTTCTTAAAACTTCGAACTAACCGATGGTTATGGTCATTAAAAGCTAGTCACATAAAAGTTATAAAAAAAGATCAAGCATTCCGAGTACAAAAGATTTAATTCAAGAAAAGAATACTGTTCCAATATTGATTGAAAATGATACTTGCTGCATCGACACTAATAATGAACTTGAACTAGATCATAAAAATATAATTAGGGAATCCATTGGAGTGTTCCTGAAATTTTCTAAATAAACATGTGAAATTGCAGTAACTCGTCTCTTAATGCTTCTCAAAAATGATTTCACATATCCAAAAATTCTAACCTCTAGAATACTTTTTTACTGAAAACATGATCAACTGAAAACATGATCAAATTATTTCGTCATCTCACAACAACGAACATAAATAAACACAACCACCTACCGCCATCTAGAGTTACTGCAAACTCATTGTGATGATCTCCAACTCTGTGCCATCTATGGTTTTAAAGAGGAAAATGCAGTTGATTTTTATGATGGTATAGCTACCAGTTTGAGAAAGTGATTCAGTTTCAGTATGTTGGATCTCTAAATTACTCAGAATAATAGTGGCCAGATGCTTCTTACCTCGAATCATCGTGTTTTCCATCCTCTCCACTACTTCTGAAACATAAATATCTTGTACAATATATTTACATATCTTGTATTGTGGCTGATATGGTTACAGAAGTTAGCAATATTGAGAAAAACATCGAATAATCTTTCTAGGAGGTTAGTCTTCCAGAAACCTGCGTGACATCATATTTTTACCATCTTTAAATATTACAATATAATATTTCAATATGATAAAAATATAATTAAGGAGTGATACTTAAATTTAAGTATCGTCTAAAAAGAACGATACTGATGAGCAACCAAACTGACATTGGAGGAATAAAGTCTAATTTCTATTATGAAAAAAATTTTGTCAGTATTTTTTACTGAAAAAACCAAAGCGGGGAAAAAATCAAAAATACCATAAGAGTGACAGAGATCGTTTTTTACTTTTTCTTTTTTTTTTATAGTGGATATATTTTGACAGATGATTATACATAACCAATAAATTTTAATTTGGTTGTTTCTGAAAAAAAAGGCAAAACACACTTTGAATTCACAACAATAAATTTTGAAAAAAATAAACTTAACATAATTATTTATTATTTAAATTATTTTCGCAATGAATTAAGATGAATGACACAAAACGAAATGTTAAAATTATCAATTGACCATAAAATAACTACTATAAAATGCTTCATAATGACGTCATACAGACGATTTCTCATCCAAATACATTTTTCCTATAAAATATTTTTCCAGTACTGAATAAAAATACTTCTCTTGATATATTTTGTCAGTACTGCTATAATAATTCTCGCAGTAACCATAAATTTATTCAGTACTGAATAAATTTTTTATACTGGAAATGGTTTTTATTTCTCTCGCACTTTAAGAAAAATTATATTTTTATCCTACTTTAACTATTTTGTCAGTATTTTTTTTCATAATGGAAATCACGCTTAAACATTTAAAATTGATTCAAGTAAATCGTCCCTTAATTCTTCTAAAACTGATTTTCAGATTCAAAATAAGTCAGTCCCATAAATAATGATAATAACCTAATGGCATCTAGTGTTTCAGCATTCAGTGTCATCTTTGGTTTTATAGAGATTGATTTTATATACTTCGAAAAACATATTTATCCTGAAAAATGTTCTGTTTGGTGTTGTTTATGGGAAGGTGGCATCATCCGTATATTTTAGTGCTGGTAACTACCACTTTGAGAAAGTGATACGATTTAAGTATGTTGAATCTATGAATTACCCATAATAATAGTGGATAATAGCAAGATGCTTCTTACTGCCTTTTCCATCCTCTACACATACCTCTTAAATATAATATGTTTACGTTCCACATATGGCCTGTAAATGCTGATAAGGGTTGAAGTCTTGTTTTCATCCTAAAACTGAAGATAAATATTGAAAATCCTCATAAGAACTCGTCTTCATGATATTGCATCAATTTGTAGAAAACGAATTTGCCGAAAAACTATTCAAAGGAAATCCAACGCAAGTTAGTGACCACCTGTACTCAGAACATATATTATATACCACATTCCGGAAACTCATTTTTTTTGTTGTTAAAATTTCTCAATAAATAAATTAATATAGTAATTGTTGCTAAGCTGCTCCACAATAAAAATTATGCGGGAGCTGTTATAGATTTGTGCCTTGTTCTGTGCATTTATAACACATATAGCATCCAAATGATACGATGATAATATATATATAAATAACCGCCGGCTGACATCGTTTTCTTATTATTGTTATTGTTATTATTAATTGTTATAATTATAAGTACAAAAACAATGTGCTCGTAACTATATATAATACATATAAGACGCGTACACATGTATGTATATTTATTGAAAACTATTAAAATTTGCACCGGTTGAAATGTGGTTTGGCTTATGTTTTCTCTGCGTACACACACACACACACCATATATACTCGCGCTCTGCAGAAGAAAAACTAAAACAACAACAACAGTAAAAAATTAAATTATTAATTCATTTAACGGCAGTTAATCAATTTTAAGATTGAAAATTGGTTTTTTTTATATATTTATTCTTCTGTCTGTGTGTGTGTGAGTTGCTGCTGTTTCCTTCTAATTATAAATAATTGCTTTTTAAATAATAAGAAATGAATTAAAGGCAACAAAAAACGATTTTGTACACTCGTAAATGTGTGTGTTTATATATTAATTAAACAAATAATAATAATAATTATAATTATAATCATTAAATGTTTTAATTTGTGTGAATTAATATGATAAAAATGATTTTTATGTTCTTACACTGGTATTTCACTTTTGATTTAATTGATTTATTTATATATTTAACAACATTCGAAGACATAATAATAATATAATCGCGTATTCGAGATTGAATTGTTATAGGCCATTATTAACACTAAACGTTTGTTCATTATTTAATGGTTGAGGTGTTAAACGATTAACCTAAATATATTTTATTATTTATACGACTGTTGACAAGACAATACAGGTTCCAATTTACACCGTGCTTTTAAGTATCGGGACTAGGGAGGGAAATGGGCCTTCAGTTGCCTTATATATTTACATGGCTTAAGTTATCTAGCCCCTCCATTAGTTGTTACTTAAATTCTGTAGGTCGTTCTGTTTTGTCAATTCTGAGTTACATTTGTCGTCTTTTGGATATAAGTTGACTAGAGCCGTTCAACCTTGTTTATAGTACACACTATATCATATACTAAGTGAATTCAATGTATTAGATTTAGAAGTAAATGAGTCGAGCTTACAATTGATTTTTTTGGACTAGATTTTATTTAATCTACCAACCGCTGGGAGACTATCGATTTCCTAACAGATGACGTCAAAGGCCTAAATATTTTATTATATAATTATTTATTATTTAACAACAATACAGGTTTCCAGTTATACCCTGCTTTTGACTATGGAGGAAAATATACCGTCAGGTCCTTTATATCTTTATACGACTTAAGCTATCTAGGCCCTTCATTAGATGTTACTACAATTCTGTAGAGTGACATTTGTCGTTTACTCATTTTTTTAAAATCTGAACTAGTATCATCCAATTAGTCCTTATAATAAAGCACCTGAACAGAAATACACCTCCCGGTGCCTTATATCTTCACATGCGGCTAAAGTTCTCTAGCTCTTTCATATGCTAATCTGTAGATGTGATTTCAATTCTGTAGAGCTACATGTTGTCATCTAGTGCCATCTAATTAGTTGACTAGAGCCATTCAACCTTGTTTATAGTACACACTATACACTATACTAAGTGTTTTCAATGTATCAGGTTTAAAGGTAAATGTATTGAGTCAAGCTTAAAATTGACTTTTTGGACAAATATATTATAAAAATATTTAATATATTAACCGCTGGAAGGTTTTCGATTTTCTAAGGCATCTCAGTCCGCCTGCAGACCCTGATAGTTTTTCTAAATATTTTAAGTTCAGAATTTTAGAAAGAGTTGTTTTGATTATTTAACAGTTGCTTGAGTTAAATATTGACATATTTGGTGATAAGCGGCAAAGATAACCCACGCGTTACAATTGAGCTGTTGATAGACTTAAAACGAGTAAATATTTTGTGTTGATGACGCCTCTTGCGTTGCCTATTTCCCGCCACTTCGCAAAAATGAAATAATTTTAGCTCAAAATTATAGGCTCTATGTAATTTGGGAAGGTGATTGAGCAGCGCACACCTTTACTCTAAAAGCTGACCCAACTAAGGCAATACAGGTGGTCCAAAGCATTAAAAAAAAACTACTCTACTTCATTGGAATCATTTTGAGCTAATAATGAAGTTTAATGCCAAGGTTTATTTGCTAGAGAATAAGGCCCGCCTGTTAAATTTCAAATGCGATAGGGCTCCAACGCTGGTCGGGTTGAAGCTTCAAAAAATATATTATTAAGTTTTTCGAGATTTGAGGTAGAAAAGTAGACACGGTCATCTTTTGTTAGCATTTGTACTCACCCAAAACGAATGATGTGCATTCATGTCCACGCAAACAACATGTTAAAATCTGCCGATGGTAGTGGCTTAATGGAATGATAAGACATATAGACTGAAGCTTAAACAATTTGCTTGGAATAACGCTTAGTCTTAAAAGTAAGAAGTATCGCTACAATGTCTTTTGAACTACACTCATGAAAAGCATTGATTTTATCGGACGTAGTCAATTAGTCAGGACAACTGAACACCAATATCTCATGGTAGTCATCGAAAGAACATGGTCGTTACAAACTGCACTTGTTCATATACCCACTCGTCATCCTAAGCTCTGGGGTTCAAGTTTGACACGACGGGGCTAGTATAATCGATTTGATTATATAGCCTATGAACTATGACTATATTGTCAGTCTTCTCAACAAATGAATAAAATCAAAATGCTAGAATCTACACTACTTGACCTATTGGTCTGGTTCTTATATCATATACTTATGCCACAAATATAGGCTCTAGGTTTACCCGGTCAGACTTTTAATATATTAAACTTCTGATGAATTTACAGTCGTACATCCAGAAACTGGATTTAAGGGACATATTCTGAAAAATTCTTTTTAATCTATTTCCGAAGGAAAAAAGTACCTTTACCATTTTTAGAGACCGTTACATCAATTGTTGTGAAGTCGTTTCAATTTCTCCAATCCATGAATGTTGGAAAGAATCATTCCTATTTCGTGTGATGGAATATCTGGGATTTGTTATTGATAAGGATCTGCGGTAATCAATCTGAATAAGGACTGAGTACACAGTATCCAATGCATAAAACTGTAGAATAGCTGTCGGACATTTAACCTGTAACAGATCTTCTAGAGAAATCTAAGAAAAAATTCTTGTGCGCAGAAAAATGTCAATTTAAAACACGTTCTAATTACATCTGCATTATTCAACCAGAACAGCACAAGAGCAGACCCAACAATAACGTAACGAATACTTGATCACCACGTTGATAGATTAACACGTTAGAGTCTAAAGCTCCTATGGTATAATTTTAATATTGGAAAGGAAGTGAGAATGCTATGCTGGATTATGATTTTATTAAATGTCGGCTAGGTATTTCACTATTTGGAACGGGAACCCTTGGTACAACAAGTTATAAGAAGCCAGTACCTATCATTCACACTGTATAGTTCTAGAGGCATTAGATATTAGATATAGCATTAGAAATATAAACTAAATAGCACATCTTGATGAACCGAACCTATATCCATGAGAGGTTGCTAAAATAGTTTTTACATGACATTGAACGTTGTATCCTACCTTTTCTAATCAATTGTAACGGTTCGGACTTTTTTTGTCTTTGGTTTCCGATTCTTAATACTGTGTCATAGGGGTTTCACGAATTGTTGGCATACTATTGTGGTATTACACCCTGTTTTAAGTACTTTTACCAAAACATGATATGTCTCAATATAATGGAGAAATGCATTATTTTTTGCGGAAGAAATTGGGTTTGAATTCGATAAGAGGTGAACTTTGTATCATCTAATACGATCGATTTGACATTACAAATACCTTAGTTATCAAACAACCCAGGAGTGTTCAATAGTTTTTAGTAGTCTTACCTTGATATGTGCATAATAATCTTGTTTTCGTTCTTACAATTCACATGATATCCTATGCTCCCAAATCGATCATGACAAAAAGCGCTATCAGTGTTTTCTTGAAAGCAGTCTTTACATTTTGTATTGTCCTCAATAATATATTAGGGAGAGATATCGTCATCCAGATAATGTTCTAGTATAGTACAGGTTCAACAAATTGGTGACGACATGTACAATTTTTTTGTAACCGAAGATTAGGAAGTAAGACCACTCCATGAATTTTTACCGAACCATTGTGTTCCTGAAGCTCAAGATATTGTGTTTCTTTCCGCATCAGCTTCGAAATACTACAGTTATTAAAGCTGCTGCAGTTTGAGCGAACGGAACTGAATTCGAATCCCGATCAAAGCAATATGGATGAAAGTGTAGAAACCATAGTTCAGCCCATTTGCATAACAGTCAGATAACTTAAATCACTTCTGCGAAAGGACTGTTTAAGGGTGCTTCTTTACGTCTTTAGTGACTCGTGAAACCTAATCGTATGAGATGATTAAATACGATCGATAAGACAAGTAAACCAAAATAAACAAACACCTTAGTTATCGCATATCCCAGGAGTCTTATATTCGTATTTGGAATATAATCTGGTTTGTGCTCTAACAATGCACACAGTATCTTATGCTCCCTAGACGATCATCACAAATTGTGAAATAACGTTATCAGTGTTTTCCCCAAAGCTACCTTCTTACTTAACATTGCCCATTCCTATATTTACAGTATAATATAAATATAGGTTCAACAAATTGGTCACTCTTGCGATATGGAAGATGACATTGTTTTGCAAGATTTTGTAATGGAAGATTACGGAGGTAACACAAGTCTTCGAATTTTAACCGAACCATATCGAAGTCTTTTCGTAATAAAAGTGCTTAAAGCTTAGTACACCTTGCTGGCACAGTACCATTAATAATATCAGTTCTGCGAAACGAGTGTTTGGGAGTGCTTCGGTTCCAATACAATTTGTTTAATTCCAAACAAATCAAAATGGACATTCTTCCATTCATACATTGGGAGATTGATGCATCTGGGAAACGAAACTGAATACTTCATTTTTGCTGACCATTTGAATGTATATCGCTAAACTGTTGTTCTGTGATTATATAAAAGACAACATTTGGCCGGATATTTTCAACCGACAAAAATTAACTTTTTTATGTTCAATTCCAATACATAAAATAATGGAATTTCTATATATAATTATGGCTAACTTTCGAATCGAAATAAGCAACAACAAAAAATATAGTTTTCTGTACCGTAATCCATTCATAAATCTTAACACAAACGAATTCATAACATTAAGATAGTTTCACACAATATATAAACAATTATTAATGTAATTTTTGATTATTATTATTGTTATTTGTGCTATTTATTTCGTTTATTTATTGGGTATATATATGTTGTATGTATATACATACGTAACAACAATAAACTAGCAACAACCATAGATAATTTCTACTTTGTTGTACATAATACATATATTATTATGATTACAGTGTACAACTAATGACCATGACAAATGAACAGAACACTGGCATATCAGCTACTGTGTATATGCCTTTATGTATGTACAGACACACATACATACACAATATGTAGAAATCTTGTTATTTTCACACAATACGAATTAATCAAAGATGAAAAATCAAAACCTCGAACCAACCACTATTAAACAGCGGGAAACTGTATTCTCTTCTCAACATACGCGGACGTATTTATATCACAACATGATCATCATCATCGCATCATTACAGTCATTATTGTGTATAGCAAAATGTGCCAACATAATTTAAAAAAAAAAGTCAAGTCGAAGTATGGAAAGAAATTCGAATATGTACGTGTATACGATGCGAAAGCATACAAAAAATATGATTTTATGTACCATACAGTTAAAGATAAGAAATTGTTTTTTTTCTTCTTAGCATATATGGGCCCTACCTCTTCGTATTCATATACATAATATATATTGGATAACCGGTCTCCGTGCCATTCAAAAACAATAACAAACCTCTTCTTCACAAAGGTGATGACAAAAAAGATTAATAATCTTGGCATTTATCATCTTACACACACATATATATATAGGTTCGATCACAGGAAGGAGATTCGTATAAAGAAATACTCGAGTCTTAATACAATAATAATCGAATAAGACACCTACAGTTTCAATTCTTCTCTCCCAATATATCGATTATTAATAACAATCATTTTTATTGTTAATAATAATTTTTGGGTTGGTTATGTACAATTCGAATCGAATAAAAGGATTGGTATTTTATACACATCTAGATGCAATTAAAAACCAAACGAAATCGAATGAAATCGAAATAATGGGAAAACACACGGTGAGTTAATTTTTTTTTGTATTTCTACTTCGCTACGGGTTATTATCAATTACCCAACTATGAACATAAAAAAAAAATTATTACCGTGAAGTGATGAACCAAAACTAAACTCAGTTTTTATTCCTCCTATCTTCCAATCGTTGTGTCGAGATTCTCGCGCTGCCTGTGTTGTGACACTCAATATACCATTAGATTAATTATAAATTTGTCACACACACACACTCACATATCCGAGATCCGAACATATTTGATTTGTTACAATTATAAACAATATAAAAATTAGTTTCAACATCAATCAAATTATATGGTGTAAATAGTGATGAGTCTATATATATGAGCAGTTTTAGACTTAAACCCAGTATTTGGCATTGGATTTCACTTAATTATGCTCGGCCTGTGGGTGAGGGCATCCACGTTTCGTCAATATTACGAACGAAACATAAACATAGAATCATAGAATACCACCACAATATCCAGAGATTGTCGTAGGAGGCGAATAACAAATGTTAAAAATGTCAACAAAAAAAACGGTTTCTGCCAAAACAACAATTACCTCCCGTACATGGAGTCACTTGAAAAACCTGGCGTGTTTGAACAAGAAACTCGACGGCCTAAAAGCGGAGATGATATGTCCCAAGGCTATACATTGCTGCACAGTGGAGATTACCTCGGAAATCTTGGAATTTGATTTCTCATTGGGCCACAAAAAAAACTCTGTTGGACTTCCAAGTGAAGGAAATTATCGGCAACAACCAAGGACGGTTCCGTCCAAATCGGTGAGCCACAAATATCTGATCTATGGTTTGAGAGACGTAGAAGCAATCGATTTCAGTAGTAGTAACCACACTTTGGTGTGACATTGACTGCTGTAACTGCACTGCTGTGGTCAACCGTTCGTGCAGGAGTTCTGCAGTTTTAAAATTGGATTATTCACTTTCAAGCTGTTATCGGTTTCAGAGCTAGAAATCAAAATAATGAAAACTATTGAGTACGGAAAAAGCTCACACGCAGTATAGACAGGTTACCCAAATGCTAGGGCCAAAAATTGCTTTATTAAATTTCAAGAAGAATCGATTATTTGTACACTAACTTCTATTACAATATATAATACACCTTTTTGATGACGTATCTTGATTGGCACTCATCTGTTTTTTGTCTCTCTATGGAACGATATATATTTCGTTGAACAAACGCTAATTTATAAACAGATTTCTCAGATGTATGCTAATTGGTTTAGTTGATGTATTTGACCTTACTCTTTAAGATGCAAAAAAATTTTCAATGCCGACTGGAACGAATTTTGTCAATGTTATTGAAATAATCCATAGCTCGGCAAGCAGAAAAGGACTTAGTCAAACCTCTTCTGGTCCTCACAACATATAAACCTTAGGTTAAGATCCAGACAGATTTTTACCATCTGGCTATTATTGGAATGGTTGATCACATCATCATTATACATTGTACAGATTGATTACCTAAATTAGTTCGTTCATAGATAGAGTAGGAAACAAATGACTGTCGTTACAAGAAATAGTTGAGTAGTTCTGTTGGTATCGAATTTGGTATTTTTATGTCTCCTAAATCGTACAGTTGGTTATATAACCATGAAGCATGTGATTTATGGATCACCACTGAAATTTATTTGTTCTGACTCATAACTAAGTGTTTGAGGCAATACCATGGTTATAACATAAATTATGTATTATACTTGACACACAAAATTGTAATCTGGAGGATAGTAAAATACATTGAGGTTATGTACTTCTTCTTGTATCGTTATTAAGAGATGAATGAAGACTCAAAACGTGAGCAGTTTTACAATAAATTACGAAGTGTTTTATCCCAACCAGTTCTTGTTTTTAAACGCATAGTTGTAATCGAGATCCTAAAAGGAGTTAACATTGCAATTTAAACTGAAGGTATCGAGAAGATATCATGATCAATTGTACGAAATGGTCTAGTTTGCATGTTTTTTAGCTTTCGGCTGATATCTCACTCAAGACACGCTTAATGTGGTTTTCCAATTGTGCAATTGTTGTTGGTGTGATTGTACGATCTAGGCGGCCAATCGCCGAATTGATTCCTCCGGACAAGAATGGACACACCAAATGCAGCAATAATTTCGTTCTTACCAAGATCCTCGAATAACACAATCCTTATTGTTGTGATTTGACAATCATAATTGCTTCATCAACACTATAGTTGCTATAGTAATGTATGCATTCTCTCATACAATTCGATGAATTGATGTTCAACAACGTGAAATTGGTTTGGTCAGTGGGGTTTGAATTACTTGCATTATATAGGTGGAAAATTTCTAAATGGTATATGGGTGTAGGTCTGTCCATAGTAAAATAGTAATGCTAACTGAGTACAAATGGGTTTGTGAATGTTTCTCGTCTGCCCGTTGTACTGTCCTCTATCAACTTTGTCACCATATTAAAGTGACTAATATAGTTCACTTTGGATAATTTATGATAATTTCTTTAATCTATAATGTTTCAGCATCCACCACCATATCGAAACTGTCCCTTTTCGCCATTAACTTAACAATTGTATGCGTTCCCATCATATCGACGAGCCATTGTGTTCTGTTAGCAAGACCCAAATAAACAAGTTTTTGAATTATCTTAGAGCAACGACATAATTTCTTAATTAATCGGTATATATAGGTGGCTCATAAGTACCTCCCTATCTTTTAAAAATTCCTTGTTTAGTTTGTTTCTTATATAAACAATCGCTTGCTTGCTCCAGTTCCGTACGGAAAACTTTACATATTCTCGGTAGTCGACTTTTCTGAAGGAGTTGGTGACGATCATAAACTAGTTTTACATGTTCGACTGTCGATTCAATTACAGTTTTGATACAATATTTTCTCTCAAAATAATCTGAAATCTCTTCTTTTCTCTCGGTAGTCAAATTAGAATGAATATTTTGGAATATATACTTATTAAATAGCTGTAATCTGATCTGCAACACATATTCCCTGTCAAACTAGCTTCCAGGAAAATCAACTTTCTTGATCACGTCGTTCTGATCTAAACCATATGTTTTTCCCTGTGTTTCCAATTTTAGGATCATGAGGCATCTGCTAGCTGGACTATTTTACTCTATTTTTAGCTTTTCTCATGATTTACCAAGTAGTTTCGATTCGTAGTTATAGCATTGTTTTCTTCCATGTCATCGCTGATGTTCCTATACTTTTCTTTTCCCTTCCGAGTTTCAGTCCAATGACATCCTCGTTATGCAGTTCAATATTAGTTATGGTGTAAGGCCAAAAAGCATTCTCTGCCATCTTCTTTACTTGACGTGCGTTACATCTCGTATTTTGTTGGTATATTTGAAGGTTAAGTTGACGACTGTCTAAAGTAAAAACCGTTTAGTTATATCGCTGAAAATAATAAAGAGGTCATTGTAGCTTAGTGATTTTAAAGTACAACGAGTCTGTTAAATTTAAATAGCACAAGCCAGATCTTCGATTTACGTATGTTCAAGTCCCATTCCTTCATAATCATAACCTAAAATTTTTATTCGTCTTTAATCTTTTATTTATTTATGTTGGTCATTATAAACTCCAAAACCGAAGATCATATACTCGTATATAATATGTGGATGTATATGGACACAACAATAATAAATAAATAAATAAAACATTTCAACATTCACCACATACAAGAAGAACGGCTCTCGCTTCACCAATTAATTCAAATTGATTCTGAAATCTTTTTTTTATGAAACAAGCCAACCATTTAAGATGTAATAAAATTAAAGGAGCAAAAAAAAACAAAATTGTCCGAGTTATAATTTGAAATTTTAATTTAAATTATTTTTAAATTAAATTTTAAACTCATAAATCACTTAATTTTTATTGCAAAGAAGAAATGAAGATTTGACAGATTGATGTGACAAAAAGAAGAAAATACATTGGATTGCGTTATATTGATATCGATACAGTATGTCAAGATGTCTAGACACTGACGATCAGATGATCGATTTTGATTTTTGTCCCCGTTTTGTACCGTGAACTATAAATACATGTATCGATATTCGGCCCAATTATGGACGACCGAGGAGTCATTGGCCATTTGTGTTTTGATCGCAAATGGTAATGACTGCAGTGCATCAGAAAAGCATAAAAATATACATCAAAATTGGATTTTGTTGCGTCTTCAATGCGAAATCGTGTTTAGTTTTTTTTTTGTATGTTAAAGATTGCGAGGATAAATAATTTACGCGAACTGATTTTTAATGATTTCCAAAGTGGTAAAATAAATCTCCGTGTGTCAATTTAATTGTATATACTTTGGTGAAGATTTTCGTCTCATAAATTGTTTGTGTTTACTTCTAATTTGTCTTTTGGGACCAAAGAACTGCTTACACAATTCCTTTTTAACGTCCTAATATACTGTTAATTTTTCTATAACACTTGTTATAATACTTAGAACCATGTTATAATACTAATTTAACCGTCGCAATAAGGTCCGAAAGCTACACAGGTTACATTGCGATTAGTACTATCCTAAATTGGTTCCATTACGTTCTGCTCGGCTTCCCTTTGACAGTGGAAGTTATTTATACTTTCTTCGAATTAGTCTATGAATCGTTTCAGACGCCAAATTTATCCATTATATCAGCAACCAAAAATTGACTCAACTGTCGATTACCCACCATTAGAAATCAATAAGAGTGCTGGGCATGATGCTTTTCCACCCATTGAAATTGCGTTTGGGCCTTATGATTCCACGATGTAGCTCGGATTGACTTGGAACTGATATTTCCAATACTGATGGGCGGTCGCTTTGTAAGATTTAACTAATGCAACAAAGTAATTTGAACCTCCCAATGAGTAAAACCGTTCTAGTGCTTTAGCTTGGCTAATGGAGTCAAACACCTTGGCAAAGGCGTACACCACCTCAACTTGCTTGTCACTTTCTATAACTTTGATTTACTGCTGGTGAATTCAATAAGGTTTGTAGATGTTGATCTATTTGGCATGACCCATGTACGACGAAACCTGTCGAGGCACTATTTTTATGGACGAATTGCATATTACAAATTCAAATAATTTTGGTATAGATAAAATTTACGTTATACCTCTATAACATGACACACCACTTCTATCCCCAGTTTTGAATAATGGGGTTATTATGGTTATCTTTTATAAACTCTCCCAATCTCAGCGGCTGACTGAACATCATGTAAAGAGTTATTATCTTTCAAAACTGTAACAGGTATTTCAGGACCATATCGTTGAATGTTCTCAGAGTCTTGTGTAGATCTTCTATTGTTATATGTGGTACGTCTATGACAGGTTGCGTACCTTAGCATGGTGAGGCTTTTTGTACTTATCTACGTCTTCTGGTTTAAAGACAGATTGAAAAAACTCGGGCAATAAAAATGAGATGACAAATGGGATTCGTGTAATATGGGAAGTTGACAATTATACAAAACTGTTGTCTTTCTGCAACCATTTCCTTATAGTACGGTTGATTCTAAATGACAGATGTACATTAAAAGCCTTTGATAAATCAACCAATCAATTTTGGTTTACAAACTGGAAAAAATAAACGTTATATCACTTGCATTTCCACTTGTTCCGAGCAACATCCGGGATATCTTAAGGTTAACGGTCGTCAATTCGCAAAATGTCTGCTTTATGCTGACGACATGAGTATTTTCACTCCAGTTGCTAGTATATCAGACTGCTCGAAGTTTCAAGTGATTTGTAGTCGGACCCAAAAATTATTGTGCACTACATCGGCCTATTTTGTATGATATGCAAATTGGACGAGTCTGATTTATAAATAATCTTGGTGTGACTTTTCTTAGGATCTAACATTTACTAATGGATGTAAAGTATGTCACAGATCCCAGTTTTTTTAATGTATAGGAAAGACAATGTTAAATACAATTCCTATAAGAAATATAAAAAAAAATAATTAATCAACTGAGTGTTATTTATACGTCTTACGAGTGTTATTTATATTTTAATATACTCGAGTAAAAACTATTCAAAAATCCCAAGTTCAAACGTCTTTAATGTGAAGTGGTTTCAGATAGATAATAAACTGGTCAATATTATGTATTAGTCAGACCTTGATCAACATATCTCGGACTGACCGATAATCCAATTTTGAGTGAAATTTACTTAAATATACTTCACAAGAAAAAATTTGTCAAAAAATCCCAAGGTCAAATGACGTTAGCGTGAGATAGTTTCAGGAACACCATATAGTCATGCCTATTTAATTTTCAGATGTGGATCAAGATTTTTTGGATTGGCCGAAAATGATCATCCTGTTTTGAGTGAAATTTACTCAAATATACTTGACAAGAAAAAATTTGTTAAAAAAATCTCAAGGTCATGCGACTTTAGCATGATGAGGTTTCAAGAAAACAATACACTGGTTAGTATCATGTAATAGTCAGACCTGGATAAACATATCTCGGATTGGCTGATCCATCCAATTTTGAGTAAAATTTAGTTAAATATACTTTTCAAGAAAAAATTTGTTAAAAAAATCCCAAGGTCAAACGACTTCAGCGTGAGATGGTTTCAGAAACACAATACACTAGTCAATCCTATTTAATTGTCAGACCTGTATCAACATCTCCCGTATTGGCCGATAACGGCCATTCAATTTTGAGTGATATTTACTTAAATATACTCCACAAGAAATGTTTTTTCAAAAAAAAAAATCCAAAGTCAATCGACGTTAGTGTGCGATGGTTTCAGGTGGGCCGTACACTGGTCAATCCTGTTTCATTGTCAGACCTGGATCAACATAAAACTTCGTAAAATTTTAGTTGAGACACGGTTAGGGCTGTCCATAGCGTTTTAGCCATAGATTATTTTTATTAATTCTTCGAATCATTTGTACTTTCTTCAAATCAGTTTAATAAGCGTATTAGACACCAAATGCCATACTTCACAAATATATTAACAACAGAAATTTACTCAATTATTGAGTGAAAAATATCACTCAAGGTTCCTATATGTAAATCGGATAAACGAAATGATATCAAGAGCTGTCGCTCTATTTTCCATACGAAAAAGTATATTTTGCCTGAGCAACATGGGAAATCGACAATTACAAACCTAGTGTTTTTCAAAGACATTTGACAAAATTTACCACTCGATTTTGATTTGATTGCCAAACTGAAAAATTAAACTGTGAATTGAGATCGTTGGGAATTCGTAAAGTTATATGACTTGCACTATCTTTTATTTTAAGCCACCCGCGGTGCCGCTGTCTTAAAGTAGATAGGATCATTGCTAAACTGTTTTCAATTCGACTGATATTGGAGTGACTTTTTCTTCGGATCTACCATTAGAGGCTCATCAGTTCTACCCAAAGCATAATTGTGTGTGGCATTTGTTCGATCGGTCCTATCCGATACGCATCCCAGGTTTTGTCACCACTACATGTCCCATATAAATCATTTTTATATATTTAAATGCAAATTCATTACAATACGAATACAATTAGCTGTTTAATTAATTATTTGCAATTAACTAATCAAAACTGACAACAAAATTGCTATATACATTAATGCGATTACAAAACAATGATATCGTACAATGAACTGAAAGCGAAACAAAATACGTAATGCGTGTATGAAAGTGAAGAATGTTTTCGTCTTAAATTTAATGAATATTTTTTTCATCGATCTTAAGTTGTGTATATTGTTGCATCACTTAATCGCAATTACAAGAATTTGTATTTCTAATACAATCTAGCGTTTTGTGAAGGCCATTCGGAATGTTTTTTTTTGTATTATTGCATTATACATACGTACAAACGATTTCTTGTTGGTGGAAAATTTTGTTGCGGTTTTTGTTCTGCTGTGTACCCTGTAATGTACACACTCAGTACATGATTTTACAAATATTTCCCGGAACACAGTAAAATAAAAATTAATCATTTACATTTTATTGTAGTAAATTGGATGATAATCACATTTTTTTGCTGTAGTTTTGTGCATAAAATGCATTAAATATTCGCTTATAATTATTTATTATATACGAACGATGTTGTAGAGAGTTGGCCAATGAGAGATTTCATTTTGAATAGCCTTCTATTTGGGCAGCTGTCAATTTTGAAGTTGTCATCTTTTAACATTTGACTAGTAAAAACTACGCCATTGCTAAACATGGTACGATACACGTTACAACAACGCAGTGACAATTTTGGCGAAAGTGACAAAAATGGTGAAAATTTTGCTCGTCACTTTTTAGTCGTTGTTCTTGGTTGGCAATAGTGAACTGCGAATATTGCTGCTGTAGCTCGTAGTGTTGAAGAAACCACATGTTCGTCGATTCCTCGTCGACCTTTGGAATGAGACATTCCACAAACGATGTTACACAGGTCTCAAGGTTTTTTTAGTTCAGTTAACACAAGAACTCAAGCCTGTCGATCTCCATAAACGTTGAAAATGAGACTGGTGCTCATTTTCAACGTTTATGGCGATGATTTTTTATGGTCGGAATTGGTAGATTGATGACGTCGTTTATTTTCAGCAAGACGACCTTACTTACCACACAAGCTACGAAACAATTGCAATTTTGCTAGAACAGGTTCCTGGCCGTGTTATTTCTCGAATAGGTGATCATAAAGTCAAAATATCAAAATAAAACCTCTTATCGGAAACCCCTTTAGTTTTTTTTAGTTTTTTGTTAGTTTTTTTTTATTTTGTTTTTGTTCCAAGTCTGAATGTGTAATTCTTCTCAGGGCTTTTGATATGTTTCGAAATACGCCAAACAGTACCAACAACAAAACGTATATAATATGTCTATATGCGGACAACAAACAAGGAATAAACCCGAAAATATATGTGTATATTTTATTTGGGAAGAAGAAATCATAAAAACGGGGATGGAACCTAGCCGAAATTCTTAGATTTTTTTTTGTTTTATATAAGTTTTTTTTAATTTTGCTTAAGACAAAAACCCTACAAAAAAAATGTAAATAAAATTAACACTTTATTAACCGGTGGTAATTATATAGGAAGGGTAAAAGGACGATCGAACATTGAATCTAAGTATATGTTCCGGTATGAATACTAATTACGGTATAATTACGTACATTGGACGTATACAAAAGTTAATGGCAAAATCATAAGTAAATGTAAATATTAATCAAGGTGACGATTAACTATAATATAAAAAATAGCTATAAAACAATATTCACTATAATCCGAACCCAATTTGTTTCCAATAATTTTTAACCAGACTGCGCATGTCTATTGCTTCACGGTAGCACATCATTGTGTGCTATGTTGCCAAAATGCAGTGATGTATTTAAATATGACAACATTGCAGTGAATATTTGCCTGAAATTTGGTCTCATACATCTTGAACAAATTTTTCATACTCCTGTCAATATTTTATATTTTGTGACGTCATCGTCAGATCAACAAACTTTTCAGATTATACCTCATTTTGAAAAAAAATCAAGGAAGCCTTTGTTATTTTTGAAATAATTTTTACCCATTTGGAGCGCCATGTATTATATTGTATTATTAAATAGGCCATGGCACATCATGCTCTACAGTAGCACATCGGTGTGTGCTTTGTTGCCAAAATGGTAGCGGTGTATTGTAAACCGACAACATTGTATTGAATTTTATTCAAGGCTACTACTATACATCTTTTATGAAGAGCGCTTAGCAGTGGCTTTACGGAATTGGGTTTAATACATCTCGAACAAATTTTTTTTAGTACTGTCAACCTTTTAAATTGTCTGACGTCATCATCAGATTAACAAACGTATCAGATTGTACCTTATTTTGAAAAAACCTTTAGTATAAGGATGCCTATTATTTTTGAAGGAATTGTGAGTTCAGAACCTTGTTGTATCAGTCTTTATTTAAATATTTTTTGTTGGGCTGTGTTAAATTTCCTAATAATTTTATTGATCTGCACTTGATATACAGTAACGTGGCTTTAAGCAAAACATTGTTTTATTGGAATTTTATTCTATCTGGAGATTCTTATGTGGTTACAGAGTTGCTTTGTCAAAGTCTAAAGACAATTTACCCCATATCGCTTTACATCTCCTTCTGGTATAGTATTGTTATAGTTTTATTTTCCAGGCATAATGTTGTTTTTGAGAGTTCAAGCTTATGCTAGAGTATAATATAACTTATCAATTGCCCCATAATTATAATCGAATTGATCTATTGATTTATAACATGAAAGCAGTTTGCTTTACTTTATCAGCACTATGAAGTCTAAGGGTACTCGGTGAGGCTAAAGAATCCAGAGTAATAGTTACGTTATATATATATATATATATATATATATATATATATATATATATATATATATATATATATATATATATATATAATGTAGTTCATCTGCTAGATTGAATCATGTTAAGCTGAACGCTGAGCATTCTGATGACATTTATCAGTTGGATTATGACCAACAATGACGTCACATCTATTTAATTACTCGATGACATTTAACTACAATAATTGGTTCAAACATATATAACTGTCTTTAAATATATGATTCTTATGATTTGACATATACGTCAAAGGTATATAAAATATGGCGGATAAACAATAAAATTATATTGGATACATAAATCACGCACAATATCGATAAATTGGCCCATACTTGGGCATTTAAGAATATAAAATTTTATTACCTCCAGAATAATATACGAACACAGTACATAATGTTGTATTCTTGTCTCATAAATTTCCGTTACAAAGAAACACAAGAAATATGTTGTCGATCATATATACTCGTATAGCTGATGTGTTATGCCTCGGGTAACAACATCATCTCGCATGGTTTTGCATCATTGACCCAAAACTATATATATCTAGATATATATTATAGAATAAGATTTAAATATAATATTATGTCAATCGGCTGATTGATTGCACTCGCGTGTTTCTGCATTGTGTATATATTACGGTTCTGTAAGGGTTAACACAACAACATACATGCATATATATATTCAGTTTTTTCTTCTTATCGGCTGGTAAAATTTATGAACAATTTTTTTTTTTAAATATTATTCTCTTGTGGATATTTTTCAGCATTTTCATGTTTGTAAAATATTCGAAAATATATTCTGAATTGATAAGTGGGATCGTATTAGTGTTAGCTTTTTAAAAATTAAATATTTTTTTTTATGATTCTTAGTTGTCTACACTCGAGTTTATATTTTTATTAATACACTGTTAAAAATACACTACCCATGCATAAGAACGAGATTATTGAATTTATTATTACAATATTTAGTAAGGTTGGGTTTTTCATTAACTCTGTGTTCTGCAATATGTGTACCACCATTACACAAAAAAATAACTAACAACCTACTCTCGTGCACATAGTCGCAGTCAGTCAGTCCATTCAATTTTCATTTAAATAAAATAAAAAAATTTTATGTAATCTGTCGCTTATAAATTGTCCCAGTTTAATAGTTTTTATGTGTATACGCTACGGAATGAGTAAATGTGCGCGAAGGTAAGTGTGTTCACGTTATTACATATATACATATATATGAACTAGATATTGAATAACACATAGTATAGTGTTTATAAACTATAAATCGGACACCCTGATCCGAAATGCCGCACTATATACCTTCTCGTATATATATGTATCGTTTGCACTACATAAATTTTGAAGACATAAAAATATTGAAACAATAAAAAATATTCACCCGACCGAAAGAGAAAACCTCCACGCCCTCTGGCAGAACTCAAAATGCAACTGGCTTTTAACATATTATATGTTTAATCTTATTTCATTGCTTATGCTTGGTATATAGATACGAGAGTGAGGATTTCGTATTGTTGTTGTTCAGTTTTGATTACAGTCATAAAAAATAAAGAAAACAATAATAATTATAATTATTATTATTATTATTATGCTTACGATTATATTATTATTTAAAATATACAACAAAAACTATTATTATCACCCGCCACTGTATATTCACTGTACTTGTTTATTATTTGTCTATATTTATACTGTTTGGTTTTGTTTAAAATATTGTTTTATTGGCACATCTCTTGGTCTCCGTTGTTTTTGGTGTTTTCTCGGTATTTGATCAAAATATAATATTACTTTTTCGATGATGGTGGTGGTTTGTTGCGCCAAAGGCTGGTTTTATTATTTTGTTGGTGTTGGCTGTTGTAATAACAGAAACCGCAATTGTTGTTGGTATTTTCATATTAAGACCAATTGAATTATTTATTTTATTTTGTTTTAATTTTTATTTATTATTTTATTGGGTTTGGGTAAAATTAAATTATCGTCCAAATTGACAATTGGAGTAATTTGTTATCGTAACAAGAAGTGCAAATGAAACAATTGTTTTATAACCTGTTGATCGATATAAGGCTTGGGCGCAAGATTTTAACTTTATCGATGTATCCCATGCTTAAATCTCAGTGGAAATTTTTATTTCTATTGTACCACAGAGCTGCTTCTCGTAGGTCCAATATCTGACGGTATATAATCATTTTATTGTTTATATGGATAGTCCAGAGGTTCTTTTCATTTGTTTAAAGTAGATTATGATTGCGTTTCTGTTAGGTTATCAGATATGTAGGATTCCCGCGCTTCGGTATAATATTATTAGTAAGGTCTCGTTTGAACCTTCCTATTTCTTCTTCGACTTGTATAGTGTTTTTTATGGTGGGGTACTTGAAGATTGAATCCATTACTATCCTATCTTTTAGAACTCTCTCCTTTTAGTTAAGTAATTTTGGAGGTGTTTCCGGTGGACAGCCGATTGCTAATACATTTAATTTTTTGTGCTTTGTAGGAATTTAGATCATACGAGTCACCAGTATTCACTATAGATCGCCGTGATTCAGAGGAGACATCAGCATTTTCATCGTACATTGCGGTCCATGCTAATGATATATAAATATTTTTCTTGTCCTACATATTCTTGAGGCTGACTTAATAAAATGAATTATCTAGCAGACCTCGTTGAGAGGATGGTGGTGCCTTTCATAGTTTTCTCTTGAATTTTACACCATTCTTCATTTCGAATCCTTTACAATTCTTAAATCATATCTTTACTCCTGTATGTTGAGTCTTGGTTGCTTGTTTCTATAAGTATCTGAGTTGGGAAGATTTACTTATTCAGCTATCGCTAGAAGTACACTACTGGCTTAAGTGCTTCTCCGTAATTGATATTATTAGAGGTTTGAAAGTTTGATAGTCATTATAATTCGGTCATTACCTAGTTGGATGATTCGTTTCAGAACTTCATTCTCTCTCTCTATAGTAAAGTTATTTCGCTACTCAGTTTTGAAACTACTTTGAAAAGTTTGCTTGTATTCTCAGTATAGTATTGCTATCAAAGCGGCTTAATGCTTTACTATAGAGACATTGTAATCGTTTGATGACTATCCGGCGACTGACATGAACCGGCAACTGACAGATCATGTTTTCTAATGAAGACTACCGGTTCTGGGTGGCCTTCATTAGAAAACATGATCTGTCAGTTGTGTATCCGAATCAGGATACCCTTAGAAGTTACAAGTCAGACTTCCTTATTTACCCACCGGTAATGTGGGACGTGCTCGATAGAGGAATGGCAACTTACCAGCAGGCCTAATTGGAAATTCGATTCGTATTGCTATTCGATTCGAATCATCAAATCGATTCGAACATGAATTGGTATTTGGTAATACGATCGAAAAAAGAAATGCACACTGCCAAATAATTAGAAGGGAAATTTTGTACTAATGGTCATACCTATCCTAAAATTTATCATATTGTTGAATTTTGACATTAAATTTTGACATTTTGTTTCGGTTTATTATTTGACAGTTGAATTATTTGGTTGCTGATAGCATAATATTCATTATCAATAGAACTTAGCAATTCAGATGGTGGTGAAATTGGGTTGATTGGTGCACTTAACCGCGTATCAGCAAACGAAAAGTACCAGTTATTCCAATCTTTACTATGCGTTTATTAAACTTTTATCTTTTTTTTACGTTTTATTTAATATTATATTTGAAATCGGTCCACACTTTCTTCCAGCCATCTAAAGTTAATAGTTGATTGTCAAAATGGAACCTACTCTAAATCTTGGTTGGATGGATAGCCCGTACTAAATACTAAGGTGCTGGAACGCAAACAGCTGGTGCGGCTCATTACAGTCTCCCAATATACATTGTGTGTCCATTTTTTGCAACAACTTCCTTGATTTCGTGCGACATCATCGCCGAATACATACCTTGTATGTATGTTGAGTGTACATGTAGGTGGCTTTCATACTGTAATGTTTGTGTGGATACTCCCTCTACTACCAGCTATGTACTGATGCCGGTTTGTATAGAGGGATTCTCCCTCCGCACTACTACTGGGCTCTGAGCTTTCTTTTGTTTCCTTTCACTTCCACTGATCCCACTATTACTCATCATCATCACGCTTTTAGTTGGTTTATTTGTGAACCATATCAGCATCACTCACTTTGTTTGTTTGGTATCATTTTCTACTAACGAGAAATACGGTTGCCTATATGACAGATCTCAGCATTATCGTTGGAAGGCTATGTTGTAAAACCCGAAAGTCACCTTATTTGGAGTAACCCTACTAGAAACTTAGCATCTCAAGGGCTAAGTTATGTCGATTATAAGTTCACCATTCTAGCCGAACGCCAAAGCACATTCTGTTACCCAAAGGCTAACAGGGTTCGCCATTCACCACGATAAGGCAGGCTTGGGAGTAGAGCAGAGATACTATAGCAACCTGCATTGTATGAGCGTATATGCATATGCATATATATATATATATATATATATATATATATATATATATATATATATATATATATATATATATATATATATATATATATATATAAATAACTACATATTTATAAATAATAAAGCGTCGGCTTCCATTGTAGGACTTACAATTTTTTACTTTTGTATCCTATTATATGGGTTCGTTAGCAAAACTAACAACGAACATAAATTCGATCATGATCGAACAAATAATACTGGAAATCGAACTGCCAAATAAGGGAAATTCTCAGTCGTTTGTGTTTATACGCGATTGCTTTGGTGTTCGTTTTCATTTTGTACGTTATCGAATTCAAAAATACCGATTGTTCGATATCGTCGTTCGATTATTCGATATCGAGTTCCCAAATAAGGGCCCAGTTTCTTTTTTCTTATCCAGAATCACTTGGTTCCATATTGTTGAAGGGATTTTGGTCTAAGGTCGAATGTGATAAGGTCGTTAACGAAACAGCCTATATTTGAACAGCGTTGTCTTCTGAGTTCAACACTACTCCATTGTGAAGCATGCCTATATGAACCAGAAAACAACTACTAAAGCTCGAATCTGATTCCATTGTTGTGTGAAGTGTTATTTGGTTTGTGCTAGTTCGCACGTGTGTCTATACTTGACATCTATGTTGGGCTCGAAAACCACCCACCTACCAACTATTTGACAGTTCGATTTGAACGCTAATCCTTATGTCTTTGCAAATCGAGGTGTTATTGTCTATAAATATTTTATGACAAATAAGATGATAACGATAACGTCCGCTTATCCGAGTAAACATACCATTCGAAACCAGATTATATGACATATTTTGCATATTCCGTCTACATACTATATATACAGCTAACCTGCTACAAATTATACACATAATTACCTCTAATCAAGATTCAGTTCCACCTGTTTTGTGCTTTGTAGTATAGTTTGAATACCATCTCTATGCGCCATTTTTGCAATTAATTTTTTTTGTATGTAGTCTAGATTCCAAACATTCATCAAACGACAAATTGCACCTGTTAATGTGCGTACATATAATATATAGAACTGAAGCTGTCGACGATGCATATATGTATGTGGTGTGTACGATATATGATGCGGTAAGGTGAAAACTTCTAATGTTCTAAATTTATTTATATTTCGTCATTTTTATCGTGTAATTACATTTTTACACTACATGAGATCCACCTATGTGTGTAGATAAAAAAAAACAACAATTTCCGTTGAATTTTTTTTCCAAGATACAATTATCAATTTTTCATATATGACCCGGCGAATTAAACGATTCCGAAAGATAATAATTTTTTTTTGGTGTAGTTCAAATTTGTGTGACAAACAAAACTCTGTAGTTACACTTTGATGCTTTCGAAAATTATCAAACCGAAATAATTGTTTTCTAAATAGTTTTGTTGTTGTCATAATTCACGTTCGCATGTCATATCTGTCAAAATCTAAAATTAGTTTTAGGTTTTGGGTTTTCCGCACTAAACTCAAAAAACGTAAAGGTAAATTTAATTTCGAGGAGTCATGGTACAAAATTTTTGATGGGCGACCATCAAATCACTAAATTAAGTGATCAACAATATAAGTTTTTGAAAAACAAAACACGCTCTCAAGCAACTCAATCGACTCAAACCTTCAGCGCTCACATTAAGGCAAATTTTCACTGATTATAGTAATTATTAGTTTTGCCCTCTTGCGTCTACAACGGTTCGACCTTATACAGATTTTGACAATTACTTCGCTATATTGCACCCCACTTCTCTTCGAACGCCATCAAGAGGTAACTGATGTTAAATGATACGGACCCAATTAAATTCAAGCCTCGACTGTATGCTGGTAACATCATCTTCTCGAGCCCAATCTCACCCAACTACTGGGTGGTTCGAGTTGTTTGATATCGGACATTGCCATGCGTCAATATTACATCTTCCCTTATTAACGCTGCGTTGGTCAGACCACTTGCGCACGACATATTCTGCACTGGTCAGTGAAAATAACTCTCCAACGTATGTGGTGTGCTGTCAATTTTAAACCTCAAGCGAGCGACCTTGAACATCTAGCACTGATCCTCCGTAGTTCTTTCCATAAATTTTCAATTGAATTTATGTCCGGGTAGAGCTCTGGCCACTTCATCGTCTCGAGTCCAAACTCACTCATGGACGAGTGGTTCGAGCTGTGTGATACTGAGCATTGTAACATTTATATTCTGCGTAGGACACTAAATGATCCAGGAGAATATTCTCGACATATCGTTCAGTGATCAGATTCTACGGCCTCCACCAAATAAGAAAACAAGATAAGTTTTCCTTCAATCGAATAGCGTTCAATCACTCCTGGACGACAGTACTCCTGGCATCTCCTATCACTATCCTGGAGACATATTTCATTTATTCGTCACTGAATATACCGGACCTCATTGCTCGATACTCCAATTATTGTATTCTCAAATTCGAGTCGATGTCAATAGTGAGTTACATTATGTTTTAGCTTCTGCTGCACATTGACTGCAGTGAGATGGTGATTTCACAATGAAGATAATTTCTATCAGATGCATGTGGTTTCTCATTGAAGGTACCAGTTTTATGAAACCCTCTGGATACTCTTGATTCATTAGATGGGTTCATGTTTAGCTTACAAGTGACTTTTCGTTGATTGCGTCCTTCCTGCATCGATCATCCTCTCAAATTCTGCATCTGGTCTCCGATTAAAGCTACCAGTTCTCGAAATCTTCTGGATAATCTTGGACAAGCGGCGTGGTTCATTTTTAGCTAACGTGCGATTTCTTCTTGATGTCGCCCTTCTTGCAATGTAGTACCAACTTGTGCATAATTTTTTAAGAGTAGTGTCCATAACACTGCGTAAACAACGAATGAAATTTGTTTTTTATTATTAAAATTGTTTCCATCGAAACAGCGCATGTTGCTGAGATTACTTTAATTTGAAAAGTACTGAACAGATTTGAATGATAAGCGTCCTTGAAAATATAAAATACTTAATGCACCAAAGAAAAGTCGGTTAAGCTATTTGGAGTCGATTTAGTTGATCAGAAGTATATATATATATATATATATATATATATATATATATATATATATATATATATATATATATATATATATATGTATATATATATATATATATATATAAATATATAAATATATATATATATATATATATATATATATATATATATATATATATATATATATATATATATATATATATATATATATATATATATATATATATATATATTTATATATATATATATATATATATATATATATATAACGGGTGTTTTTTTAGGAGGTTTGTTTTTCCGATAGATGTCGTTTTATTTTATGACAGTTGTTTTGACAGCTCAAAGTGGCATTTCTACTCAGTATTGTTTGGCAAATCATTATGAATAGGTTAACTCCAGAACAACGTTTTCAAATCGTGGAAATTTATTTTCAAAATCAGTGTTCAATTAAAAATGTTTATAGAGCACTTCGTGAATTTTATGGTGCACATAATCGTCCGTCAGAGACCACCATAAAGAACGTAATTACCAAATTTCGGTCTACATTCACTCTTTTGGATGCCAAGCCACCGACAAGAATGAGAAGAGTTCGTACAGAAGAAAATATTGCTGTCGTTGAGGCCAGTGTCGAAGAAAACGACAATTTATCGATTCGTCGTCGTGCTCAGCAAATTGGACTTTGTCCATCGACTTTATGGAAAATTTTACGTAAAGATTTGGGTTTGGTGCCATACAAAATTCAATTGGTGCAAGAATTAAAGCCACACGACCATCGTTTGCGCCGTGAATTCAGTGATTGGTCGTTTAATCAATTGAACGAAGATCCATTTTTTTACCGTAAAATTCTCTTCAGTGATGAGGCGCATTTTTGGTTAAATGGATACGTCAACAAACAAAATTGTCGCATTTGGAGCAAAGATAATCCACACGCCGTTCAAGAATTACCAATGCATCCTGATAAATGTACTGTTTGGTGCGGTCTATGGGCTGGTGGGATCATCGGTCCATATTTCTTTAAAAATGAGGAAGGACGACGCGTTACCGTGAATGGAAATCGATACAGAACCATGTTAAATGAGTTTTTGTTGTCAAATCTTGAAGATATGGATATGGATGAAATGTGGTTTCAACAAGATGGTGCCACTTGCCATACAGCACGTGAAACAATCGAGTTATTGAAAGAAACTTTCAACGACAACATTATTTCGAGAAATGGTCCGGTGAATTGGCCTCCGCGTTCGTGCGATTTGACGCCACTCGATTACTTTTTGTGGGGATACGTGAAGTCATTGGTTTATGTGGATAAACCTCAATCGATTGACGCTTTGGAAACCAATATTCAACGTGTCATTGCTGACATACGCCCTCAAATGCTTGAAAAAGTGCTGGAAAATTGGACCTCCAGAATGACATTTGTGAAAAATAGTCGTGGTAGCCATATGCCAGAAATTGTGTTTAAATGTTAAATGCCAAAAAATTATCTACCAAATAAAAAAAAATTTTGGTCATTTCATAATTTTATATGTGTTTTATTCAAAAAAAAAATACATATAAAATTATTTTTCGATTAAAACAAAACCTGCCTAAACAAAAAAAACTATCTTGAAAACTAAGCACTCTACGATAATATTTTGAGTCACAGTTTGATTTCAGGCCATAGGAAATATGTTTCTATGGTGAACAATATTAAATCATATTCATAAGGTATATTGCAACAAAAAACATTTTAAATTTTATTCAAACATAATGAAACTAAAATCTACGAACAAACTGGAATTTTCAATAACGCTTGTTACCTCCTCTAGCCCGTTATGCTCCATAAATACGTCTTGGCATATTTAAAACAGTGCAAATTTGTTGTATGGTGATTTGTTAGCATTCTTCTTGTAAAGCGTCTCAAAGTGCATGCCCATTTGTTGGTTACCTTGTCCGTTTTCTTACACGTATTGTAACATATCCACATCGGGTTTATATCGTTTATATCTGGCTTTCACTTAGCATAGCTTATTGATTTAATGCGGTGCTGTTGCAGAAATCGGCGTGTGTTTAGAGCTTTATGCGGCCGGGCATTTTCATGTGTTAAAAAAACTTGCTCCCAATTTGCTTTTTCATGGAAAGCATATGAAGCTTTAAAATTTTTTTCACGTATCGTGCTGATGTTAAAATTTCACGTATCGTACTGGATGTAGTATTAATACCTCCAAAAAATTCTACGACTGGCATCACGTAATTAGGGTGTAGTCGTTCCTCTAGTGAACACCAAAGTCTGTATCGGTCGTCTGATGAATACAAATTGAACCGCGATTCATCCGTAAAAAAGATACACAGGTCGCTCTAAGTCTAGTTTCTTTACTGTAACGCATAACTTCTTCTTTGTCGACGGTGATTATTAGTCAGATACGGACTCTGATAGGTCAACGTGATCAAACGATTTAATATCAACTGTTTTGATATATATATATATATATATATATATATATATATATATATATATATATATATATATATATATATATATATATATATAATATATATATATATATATATATATATATATATATATATGTATATATATATATATATATATATATATATATATATATATATATATATATATATATATATATATATATATATATATATATATATATATATATTATACAGCAAGAAGTGGTCAAATCAACATCAATTAACATAGATTTGTATAGATATGCTAATATACTATATTGTAAGTGAAGACAGGCAGGCGCACATAGTACTGGGAAAACTGACATATGCTAAAATGTAGACGATTTAAATTTTTAAAGTCATATGTTAATATGTACTTTTTTATAGTGATTTCAACTGCTCAATTCCTAATAATATTTTATTTATACAGTTTACTGCAATCACTTGTACATATCTACACAACATTTCGAAACACATCCAATCGATGATAAATTAATAGAGGCGATGTTTGATATATATATATATATATATATATATATATATATATATATATATATATATATATATATATATATATATATATATATATATATATATATATATATATATATATATAGTTGGGACTGTATGTATAGATCCTTATCACATATTGTTAATATACACAAATGAAAATTTTATTAAAAGCTTTTCGCTGTCATCACACAATCAATCCTTTCGAATATTGTTCCAAATACTGTTTTGTGTTTGAACGGCGACCATCACCACCACCACCAATTCTCATGATAGTTTATTAAAAATGAATTATTCATATTTTTGATACAATACAACAATTTAATTGTGTCACATTTGGGAGAAATAGATTTTTATTAAACAGATACATATTGTATATGTGTATCGATACAACATATTCTCATATCAAATACCAACAATTAGATCGATTAGTAAATGTTATTATGTTCGGCATATAAATAGACAGGAGGGCATAGTACATTACATAGCACACAGTAATTTTTTTTTCAAACCACACAAATTGTATAATTACTTTACCATTCAATTTAACCCTTTCACAAATACAATATTTTTCATCAATTTTTTATGTAACTTAGGACGAGGGTTAGGGCAGGCAACTACTTGTGTATCGTACAAACCTAAAAAAAAAAAAATTTTTTTTTTATAAAACGAAAATAATTTAATTGAAACAAAAGAAATTCTATAAGGTTTGATATCACCACCTGTATTTCCAATTCCACCGACAAAGAAATGCCATCCGAGTAATGTTAAATAAAGACTATATACTTTGATATTTAATTCTTACAAAAATAATAACAAAAACTTTATACATGATTGCGTGTAAAAATGATTTGTTGAATTTTCGAATTTTGAGAATTTCAGTATAGTTAGTTACCTACATACGTACCTCCAATCCTGTATAATATAAACTGGTATACGTTTTCAATTTTTATGAATTTTTAAAATAATTTTTATCGAGAATATTAATACGAGCCTCTGTATACACTGTATAGTAACGGTTTATTAACATTGATGGAAAGATTTCTAAGAAATAAAATTGCGGTTTGAGCATTCTAATGTGCATTCTGAATAATTCATGATCTTGCGTTAGCAGTAAGATTTTAGCCGACTGGGACTTGACCATGGTCACCTGTACCATCTTGATACAGATAAATATTCAAACTTTGCTCAATAAAGTACCACGCATAAAGTTTGCATTGGAATGGTGCTGCGACCTGGTGTTTTTTTGTCAGACTATATTTGCATTGTGGTCGAAGTGGGTCATGGCATACATAGTGGGTCATTTAAAATATGGTATACGATGTATAGTTTGGCGAGAAATAATAGTCTTTAGGCATGGATTAGTTTACTTCTATATCATTGACAGTTCTAGTAAAAATGCAAGATATTTGAAAGGTTGGTTTAAACAAAAGAATTAATAGTACATGGGTCTATATTCTCAAGACCTAAGAATTTCTTAAAGTACTCAGTCATAGCTTGAGCTGAATTGGAAATGGTCTACGAAGTCATTAGATCACTCGGTAAAAGTATATTGGAGTTCTGGATAGATTCAAAATAGGCTTAACGTTCCAGACCTTAAGTAAAGAAATGTTTTTGTATTCAGTAATTTAGTTGTGTATGGAATTTCACAGGTATGATCTCTTTACTGCTCGATCACCTTGAGGATAGAACAATAAGTCCAAATGGATTGACGTTTACACCGGTGAAATGTATAGGCATAATCTGAGGCCCAACGAATGAAGATTACTTCACGTTGACGTATCTGATTTAGGCGCATCTTCATGATTTGGTCAAAACTCAAGCTTCAGTGTAAGAGATGAGACTAAATTTTGATTAAACGAAATCAGTAACCCAATTTGGACTAAATTCACAACCTATGTTCATCGCTGCTCTGGAAAGCTAATGACCAAGGGGATTAATTTTAACTAAATTCTTTTAAATTGTCATCCACGTGACAGTTAGTGGTATCGTAGTCGATTAACTAGGGTTTCGATTGATTTATCACCAGAAATTTTCTTCAAATATCTCTTCGTGTTGCGAACCATCATACAGCAAGCAGACCTTGTGTAACAAATAACGAATAAAGACTGCTAATACTGTAATTGGAAAGAATTCACCATGATGATATATGTTTTCTTCAAACGATTAGTGGTACTGGATGACCCTGATGTGAAATTTAAAAAATAATACGCTAGTCCGTAGCTGAAATAGTAAAAGTTATGCCTCTCTAGACACTCCTATTTACCACAGTTTTCTAATCAATTTGAGCATATTGCTACGCTCCACCTTTAGTAGTGTCCTCGAATGTGCGATGGTCGGCACCAATTTTGCAAATATATTTAAAACCCTCAAAAAGGATAGTTGCTTCCGGTCTTTTGGAATTGACACGAGTTGGCTTGATTTTTTCTATGTAATGGAGCGAAGGTTCATAGCACAGTTTGCCCTAGCTTCAGAATCTGAGCTGACTAATAATTTAATTTCCCCAATCGGTTCTGATTTTCCAAAATGTTTATGCATTCTTTGGCGCTAGTGACTATTTCGATCATTCCAAGTTACTTATAATCTTAATGAGACGCTGAAGTTTAAAACTTTTTTACTCGGTTCATTATACGAGTAATCTATCTTTTTTGTTATTAAACCTTGAATGATTAAATTAATACTTTAAAACGGTGACATCATCAACCAATTACTTACCAGTTCCTACTTAGTGTTACTCCCTTGTTTTATGTGAATTTTTGTCCTGAAAAAGACTTTGTTAATTGGCATAATGGACTATGAGTAGTCCGAAGAAAAACTTACAGTTAAAGAATTAAGTTAGGTGTTAGCTAACCTAGCTATATAACCTTTTGTGTAATTACTATCGAGCCTTCAGTGTTTTGCTTCCATTTTCCGGTTAGAACATTCTTCAATCGACTACCAATTCATCCTATCATTCTTTAGAGGGAACCACCGCCAAACAACTAAAATATTCCATAATTTCCACCTAAGCTGAAAAATTACAGTTCATGCAATGATCTGTTTTGTATTTTAATTGGATATGTAGGAATATTTTTTTGAGGGGACGACTCAATCCCTAAATTCGTTCCGGGCTTTATGCAAATAATACGCAATAACTTATTGCAAAATACCTATACTAGAGTTAGTTTAATAGCATGTGAGTTTGTGAAAAGCACCTTTTGCATTGATTGAATGGGGTATAGTCAAGTAGACATTAAACTATGTAGTTTTTGATAGTTCGCGTATTGATCACCATGTATAAACTTTAAGGTAAAGCCGCTAATTAACAATAAGCTAAACAATTCGCACAATTATATACAAGACACACACACAATTATATATGTCGTTTTATCTTGTACAAATAACCATGCCCATTTAAGGGTTGTGCGAAAAAATGATTTAATAATTCTGTAATGATATCGATAAAATACTTATAAAATATTAATGCAAGATGATCAATCGATGTAAGATCTTCGATCATGTGTTTATATCCTAACGTTGTACTTGATATAGTTACATTTCGTTTTGTCAAGATATGTACGCTGATTGAATTGCATTAAAATGAAAAACTTGTATATGTAATAGAAAATAAAAACCAACTGTACATACTGCAATCTTTAGGTATGTATGAATAATATAGTGATCTAATCAAGGTTAACTCATTTATATAATACAATCTGTAACATTTTGTTTCTAACTAAAGTCTCAATATATAATATAGTGATGTGGAATAAGTGTATGTATACGAATACAAACCAAGATGCAGTTGTCAATCAGTATAGATAGACGTTGTCTTATGCACTACACTATCGACTATTGTCTTACTCTTAAGTATTTTAATTAAATTCAAAAAATGTTCCACATTTTACGATTATGACATTATATACCTCTCACAATGCTGTACAATATATCAAAGTGTTACGGAAGGTAAATGTCAATTTTGATGTTGAAAAAGCAAACAATTGGTCGGGGTTTCCTTTCTATATACGAGTACTGTAAGTTACATAAAAATGTTGGAAAAATTCTAAAAATCGAGTTTCAATAAAATAATAAAACGAAACCATAAATAATAAATTATGACGATCGGTGACCGTTTTTTTTCCAGCGTTTTGACGATCGAGGTATAGGAAATAGTAGTTTTTATAATGTTAAAAAAAAAAATTTTTTTTATTAAAAATAATAATTCACGGTCCGTGAATTACGTAACAAAACATTGAAATAAACGCAATATTATTTTAATGTTTCTAAATGGAACGATGAGCATTAAAAATAGAGAATCACACACAACAAAAAAAATTGTATATACGAGTACATATGTATATGAACTCAAAAACATTGTCACGGTACTTGAGTAATATGTCAATACGTGAAGTTTTTTCTAGGTTGTTGTTGTTGCAACATCCTTTTAAATACTTGCGATCAAATTAAATCGTAATTGTTGTCGTTTGATCTACTTGTTTTGTTATTTTATATTTTGGCGCCCATGTGCTGCAAAGTTTTTATTTTAAAAATATTTTATCAGTATTAATTTAATATTTCTTTATTTCAGGTAAGTGATCGCCTCTGATACTATGAGTAATTGGTAAGAAATTTTAAACACTTAATATATATTCGATTGTAACGATGAGAGAGATGATAAAATGGAAAATACTAGCTATATGATCTCAGATCATATAGTGTGAATTCTAATAACATTTGTCAAGGTATATACATACTACAATTCTTATCGAGTGTGATTTTATCACTCTAAAGAGCATTCCTATAGATTTATATAATTTCAAGTTGTTTTACAATATGATTTGGGAGTGCCAGTTTCATTTATTGCCATATACCAATGCAAAAACTTGCATTGGTATATGGTAATAAATATGGATTCAATAATACTGGATTTATTAAAAAAAGCTTATCCGTGGATTGATATTGAATCTCCTTTTAACTGTCTCTCTTATGTCTTCCAAATTCAATTAGTGTCGACTAATCAAACCTCACTAAGCGCTATACCTGGTAATATAGTTGCTATTATATTTATTCCAACTAGCGTCACATAGAATAGTCCCGATTTATAACTATATTTTCTAGTTTGAACCATCTTTAAAATATTCCCAGACATGCTATTCATTCCATAGCGTTATACAGAGTATTAGAGTTCTCTTAGTCTATTCTTGTTTTACAATAATATTTCAATTATTATGTACCGAATATTAGACCTTTAAGAAGATCGCTTTATACTCATAATTTTGTATATATTTGATAACTCTCGATTAGGTTTATCACATTGATTGATTTACCGTCTGGCATTTTATGAGGTTAGGTAAAATTGGCTGGCCTGAAAAAACGGCATTGACAAATGTTTGTCTGTAGTCAGATACCGTAATGCTTCCTTTCTCTTTCTAACCATTTGATGCAAGGTTTAATATCATTAATACTGATATCCATCAAGTTTTATGAAAAAGGTGCTCTCATGGAATGAAAGTGACGTATAGTGTTTCTTCAGTGTCTACATATTCACGCCTATACGACAGTAATCATGTGAGAGGATTTCAAGTTTGGCCCCATTTTTATAAATTGGACATTGTCTCGTAAAAACCACATGTACCAATGTAACCACATGGAATTTTGACCAATCCAGTTTTTGGCCAGATAACCTTTCTAGTTATAACATTCGAGTTCTAAATTTTTATAAAATTAAATCTAAAATTTGTTGGAAACGGGCCAAACGGCTCCTATTATTAAGAGATTGTGCCAATAAACCAAATAAAAAAAGTCTTGTACGTAATTCATTAATGCCCTAAAATACTCCTGAAGCAAAGCCTTACATAAAAGAAGCGGTTTTTCAATGTCCGTTCAGCTTGTGAGAGACGGTATGTTGTGTTCGGACAAGCAGGTTAAACTACATTTCATATTTCCACCACATTCAAATTCATTGAGACACACGAAAGTCGGTAACAAAGAAAATATCCCTAATGGACTCGTCATTATACTTCAACCAGATCATATCTTCCACTATCGCAATTAGATTGGTTTGAAAAACGCTGCAATAGCCAGTTATTATTCTCTCGATGGCATTCAAGTCAAAACTTTACCTGTTATTTACGTAGGTTCACAGTACATTCTGACTGTATATAACTATAAAGATATGGGATGGAAAATAATATGCAGAGGTTGTTGCATCACTCATGCAGAAAAAGTCGGTCATCTGAACTATCATCTTAGCTTTTATGTCATTATATCTAGAGCTATCCACTAGACACTAATATGGTACAAAAACAAATAGTTCAATGTACATAATAGAGGCACTGTATAGTATTTTTTTACTATAACATGCTATATATTTCCAGTGTAATGTTAAACTCTAAGCATAGTTTACTATCCAAGGTCAGATTTTAGTAGCTGGCTTTGTAATTGTCCTACTTACTAAAATTTGCAAATATTTCCTAGCAAAAATAGGATTAGCGTAGGATGAGCGTCCATTCATGCGCTTTTCATAAAGCTAGCACCTTACAGTCTTGCTCCTCCAACTCTATGTCATTAACAATAGCATATATTTATCAGGTTAGTTAAGGCAAAATAACAACCTCCGTCAAAAAGATCTTATATGTTTTTAAGATCATGAAAGACCAGAATGAAATTGCAAGTCCCATTTTTGGAATTCGAGATAGTTAATGTACATTGTGGTACTTTAAAATTGTTATGAATAATTAAGAGTCAAATTTTTGTAAGAACATGTCTTAATATTTTGCAAAATCTTAAGACATGTTTTCCTCTTTATAAATCGAAAATGATTTGAAAATGAAGCGGATATTCCTCGAATACCATAATCCTAACTGAAAGGAGCCTTAACCTGGTATATCGACGGCACCGACTTTAACTCAAAAAAGTCGTGCAATATCTTTTGATACTGCAATCAATTTACTGAAGTGGCTCTGTATTCACTGTAAAGTTTTCATCATTTTGGTGGTAGTGTGCAGGACGGTTACTTTAATTCAAACTCTTTCGTATATGTGTGTCTTTTACGTTTTCAATGTTAATTGTGACCTGCCATTTAAGACTGTATACTCCTCTTCCTCTTATGAGTCTTGCCAATAAATTTAGAACCTGTGAATAAATCACCAGATAATTTATTTTTTATACTCTCAAAAATATCGTTGGTTACATATTGTTGATCTGGGAAGGTAATGAAAGATTTACCAATATTGTACAGTTTTTTCTAGCTTGGATCAGAGTGACTTTATGGTATATTAGGAAATTTTGCGTGTAAGTTGTGTAGGTCTAGTAAAGATAAGTCAAGTTTTGAGTTGGAGAAAGGATCGGTCGATCGATCGTCACGAGGCTTCTTTGTTTCATAAGTGATAAACGCAAGTGCTTTGATCAATACGTCCAGTTGGATCGCCCATGTGAGCTCGTTCTATGCATTCTAGCATAACTTATGCACTCTACCTATACCCTTACATTTTAGCAGTTCGTTAAATGTTTGCATGATGTCTCCATATGTTGTAACCGATGCATGCAGTTTGTATATTAGCATAGGTTATTGTTGAGAGATTTGTGTTTACTTTGCAAATGTGGTATCCAAAACGAGATAAACCCACTTGGCGTTTGAGTTACTACAAAGTGTTAACAATTTCACTTATGCATCACTCATATCATTGAACTGTACAATCTTACACACACACTTCAAGTTTTAACGTGATATTGATTGAAACATAGCAAATTGATCATTCGATCGTTCCTCCGTGCACCATAGTATCGAGAAAACGAAAAGATATTTTTAAAAAACTAAAAATATTTTTAATTTAATAAAATTAAAAACTGATCAAAAAAAAATTTATTGAGATGAACTTTTTAGAATTACAGCAAGAAAGGAATCGACGACATTCAATAATAAAAAATAAAAAATAAATAAATATTTAAGTATAAAAAGCAACAAATTCCAATAGGACATAGTTCGGCATGAGATAAAACGAATAACGCACTCTTTGGCAACAATTCAATATAGCAACAACAAATAAATGCAAGAATAATAACAATAATACGAAATAAATAAGAATAAAACATTGATACAGCGCAATCGCGGCTAAAGATCAAATAAATACAGGATTTCATTGCGATTTTCACGCTGAAGAAATAATTTTTTTTTAAGAAAAAGAATTGCAATAAGGTAATGACAAGTAGTTTTTCCCATCGCAATCCAACGTAAAATTATTATTTTTTTTTATATAATTATTATACAATTCAGCTCGATAGGTTGCGCGAGAGGAGATACGTGAATTGTTATAAACTCATAATCACAATGACATATATCATGCGGCGATTAAATTTATGTATGCCACTCACCTCGATATGACGTTGTCAGGATGACATTTATTAGATGACATAATTTTATAGATCCCCCACAACATCTCTTTATGTATTATATATGCATACATATACATATCAATTACATCTCTGTATGTCTTTAAGTATCACTTATTGCTTCTCGATTTCTTGATTAAAAAAAAAAAAAAATTAATGTGCCCATATTAGGAGATGAAAAATTAAATTGTTTTTGTCTTACATATTATATTTGTTCGAAGTGAAATAATTTGACTTTAAATTTTTTAACAGCACAGCACAACAAAATAAAAAAATTAACCGATTTTTATAAACAAATAAAATATTTGTACATTCATTTGTTTAACAACTTGTTTTCCTTCTTATTTATTGTATATATAAGATTTTGCGTATATTGTCTTCATTTATATATTATGTATAAGGCAAAGAGATTGAAAAACAGCAACAACATATATAATGACTGAATCTCATGTATGTATACCGAATATACACAAAAATCCTTTGCGAGCAATAAATCTTCGCGCAAATTAACATATATGCGTTGTGCAGCTTCGTACCGACATAGTTTTGATTGTCTAAGGCCGAAAGGTTTATTGTTATTTTAGTAATTTCTTTCATTTGTTTTTTTTTGTTATTTTATAATTTGTGTTCTTTTAATTTGATGATCAATGGCAGGGTTCGCCAAACTATAATCCACGACACGTTTAGTATTTTGTCTGTGGGCTTATTTTATAATAGCGGCTTGTAGTTCACAATCGCAAAGTGCATAGATTTTTTCCTAACTACGTTCATTGAATTGTGACATTAAGTGTACTAAACGAACATTGTTGCCATTATATTTCAACGAACGTTGTTGCCATTGTTTCAACGAATATCATCTAAGGTACTGTGTGTAATTCATTTTAATCCTAATCAACCTTGTAGTGCAAGTCTTTCTTAGTAAGTGTAAATTGCTGGTCTTCTCCTACTTACGTGTGCTATAAATAATGTCACGCTGTTGCGAGATTTCAATGAAAATTGTTTTACGCTTCATTATTTAGGCTCGATTGGATCATTGTAATATATATCTCCAAAACGAATACTCTCAGTACCGGAATCTATTTGTCCTCCGAATTAAGGCTAAATAATCTAGTTTATTCATGGTCGTTAGTAGATACTCAATCAGATACCGCCATACAAAGCACTGCAGTCGGTTTCTGATTCTCCTCCACTACGCTACTCGTAGTTTGTATTGTTGTACATGTCATAACTCACAAAACAGTTTCGAGTGAGAATGCTCAGAAACTTAAGGTACGCGTATTTTATGATAGTGGCTTGGTAGATCATATTCGAAATATGCAAATAGAGTTTTTGTTCTAATTACGTTCGTTAAAGTGTGACATTTATGTACTAATTTCAACGAACGTTGTTGCCATTATCTCAACGAATATTCAACGAAAGTTAGGTATGTTAATATTAAAAGTTTGCCTGACCTTCTCAAACTTGTAGTGCAAGTCACTATTAGTTAGTTTAATTTGCTGGGATTTCTCGTACTTGACACGTTGTTGCCAGAATTCAATGAATATTTATTTACCTTTCGTTGCTCAGTCCCGAAAACTATTTGTCCTTCCTATGTAGGTCAAGATATCCAATATTTTGAAGGTAATTAGTTTTTTAAAACACTGTAGTCTGAGACGATAGTATAACACAGGAAGTTCTCCACTGTTTCTGATTCTCCTCCACTGCACTACTCCTAGTTTGCATAAAAAACAGTTTTGATTGAGAATACTCAGAAACTTAAGGTATGCGTATTTAATTATAGCGGCTTGTAGTTCATATTCGATATATGCATAGATTCTTTAGAGGCCTTAACGGCCCTTACCGCTTTTCAACTGAGATTCTTTCTTAATTACTTCCATTGAAATATGACATTTAGTATACTAATTCAACGAACAATGTTGCCATTATCTTAACGAATATTCAACTAAGCTACGTATGTTAATTCATTTTAATAGTTTGGCCTGACCTTCTCAAACTTGTAGTTCAAGTGAGTATTAATTAGTTTATTTTGTTGAGATTTTTCCTACTTATACAAACCAATTTTTGAATTCTACAAACTGTCATACGTTGTTGCCAGAATTCAATGAATATTTATTTACCTTTCGTTGCTCAGTCCCGAAAACTATTTGCGCTTCCTATGAAGGTCAAGACATCCAATATTTTGAAGCTCATTAGTTTTTTAAAACACTGTAGTCTGAGACGATAGTATAACACAGGAAGTTCTCCACTGTTTCTGATTCTCCTCCACTGCACTACTCCTAGTTTACATTGTTGTACATGTGACAACTCAAAAAACAGTTTTCAGTGAGAATACTCAGAACCTCAAGGTACGCGTATTTAATGAGAGTGGCTTGTAGTTCATATTCGAGATATGCATAGATTCTTTCGTAATTACGTTCATTGAAGTGTGACATTATGTGTGCTCAACAAACGTTGTTGCCATTATCTTAATAAATATTCAACTAAATTTCGATATATATGAATTTTAAATTTTTAAAAGTTTAGCCTGACGTTCTCAAACTAGTACTGTAAATCATTATTAGTGAGTTTAACTTGCTGGGATTTATCCAACTTAAAAACCTATGGCTTAGAGGCCATAAATGGCTCTTACCGCGTGTCAACCGAGACTTAACCCAACGAATGTTTTTACACACAAACGCGTTTTTATGTCATCCGGTTCATGTTAATTGTTTGGCCAATAGCGGGAATTTAACTCAAGGCCGCAACGTGATGAGAAACTCTCCTAACCATTGAGCTACAACCGGTGACCATTAAGCTCTTACTTACACCAACCAATTTTTGTGTTTTATAAACGTATAACAGTTGTTGCCAGATTTCAATGATTATTTATTAACCTTTCGTTAATTAGACTCGATTGGATTATTGTAACATATATCCCCAGAATAAACACACTCAGTTTCGGAATCTATTTGTCCTCCAAATGAAGGCCAAAATATCAATAGTATCTTCAAGCTGGTTCGTTGGTACTCAAATATGGACCACCGTTCAAAGGACTGCGGTTTGGTTCTGATTCTTCTCCACTGCACTAATAATAACGGTTTTGAGCGAGAATCCTCAATGTTTAAGGTCTTTCCTAATTACGTTCATTGAAATATGATCTTTAGTGTATAATTACAATGAACAATGTTGCCATTATCTTAACGAATATTCAACTAAGCTACGATATGTTAATTCATTTTTATAGTTTGGCCTGACCTTCTCAAACTTGTAGTTGAAGTGATTATTAGTTAGTTTCATTTGCTGGGATTTCTCTTACTTATAAAATCCAATTTTTGTATTCTACAAACTGTCATACGTTGTTGCCAGATTTCAATGAATATTTATTTACGATTTGTTACTTAGGCTCAATTGGATTATTGTAACATTTATCCCCAAAACGAATACTCTCTGTCCTGGAATCTATTTGTCCTCCGAATGAAGGTCTAGATATCTTCAAGGTCGTTAGTTGGAACTCAAATAGAGACCGCCATTCGACGCACTGAAGTCGGTTTCTGATTCTCTTGGACTATACACTACTCGCAGTTTGATGTCTCAAAAAACAGTTTCGAGTGAGAATACTCAGAATCCGAAGGTATGTCTATCTCCTCACTTAGTCAAGTTTAGTAAAGTCGTTTAAGTATATTTGGTAAATGATGTTGAATTTAAGTGGGAGGCAAAATACGGCTCTAACCGAATCATAACAGTAAACCTTTCGTATTGTAGGTGGTGCATTTACATACAATCGCTTTTTATCTCATTTGGTGCATGTTCATTTATGATCAATGGTCCATAATCGAAATCGAGACCGTGGATGACCAGAAACGTTTATAACCATTAAGCTACTTTAGGGTTCGTTGATTGTCCCAAATGTCTGAATGTTTTAATACTTTTAAAGGTCAGATTGTACTGCCACATACTCTCTAACTACCAAAGTTTTATTTACGATTGGACATAAAGCAACGTGTGGTCAAATCTGTGTTGGAAGCTTATAATACTTCTATTTCCCTACAAAAGTGCGATCGTTGTTTCTTTGTGCGATCTGGTTTATTTCAAACGTCCCTACGAGTCTACGAGGGTTATTTATTTTTAAACGAACTGTATCAATACATAAAATGCAATAAAAAAACTATCAACAAAGATATAAAAATTTATCACTGATAAGATCATGATCAGTTATTTATTTATTTATTTTTTGTTTCTTGTATCGCGGTTGTTTTTTTTTTTAGTTTTGTATTTGATCGCGCTTCGATCTCGATAATTGTGATGATCATGATATGATCACGATGATCGAGAGAGCATGTAAGCGATCATATTTTTGTCATAAATCGATCGTATCGAAATGTAAGGATGTATATAGTCGTGATCTGTTTTCTGTATACCAAATGATCGCGCATCTATGTGTTTTATTATTTGTTAACTGTCATATTCGACCAAGTGTTGATATTTATGAGATTAAAATGAGGAAATAAATAACTGAAGTTTACTGTATAGTTATATAAATATTCATGGGTATTGTATATGTACGAGTTCCTTGTCTTGGAATTTTCTATCGATTTGACATTTTCTCGTCATTGCGCTCATATCATTGTGTATGTCTGATCGCATTTTTCGATTCTTCTCACGTTTTCAAGTTAATCCATTATGATTATATCACAACGATATACATACACATACGCGGACAGGGGCGGCCAAATACACCATATGAATCTGGTATTTCTTGTTATTTATCATTGCGAAGATGATATATCGTGTCTCGAGTTTAATGGATTAATTATTCGAAAAAAAGATTTGTCGTTAAATACTGTTCGAAATTATCTCTTCTCTCTTGTGTATTCGATGGACATCAATCAAAACTAGTTTTCCAATTTTCTAAACGAGTAGAAAATGTATAATTTTTTGTTGTTGTTGTATATATAAATATAGAAATATGTACTTATGTAGGTGAACCGCGATTATCAAGCAATCATGATTATGTTAATTAATTTCTATTTACAAATAACAAGGTGATAGATTTGTCGGGGAAATTTGATTAGAAAATGTATTCATCTACAGGTATACAGAGATAAGAGTGTCTGTAAGCTATTCCACATTTTCTTATATGCTACTTGGTAATTGCATCGTATCCGAAGGAAATGAAACTGGTTTTTCATCAGTATAGAGTGTTTTTATTATATGCTTTCCCACTATCTGCATGCATCTGTACACTACAACATACACGTTTTATGAAGAAATGTATGATTAATGGCAATAAAGATAATTTTGACAAGTGATTTTATGATTAAGAAATATTGTTAGAAAAATATTTGTACGCGATATAATTTAGCACAAAACTGGAACAAGTCTTGAGATATATAGTTTCAACGGTAGTATATATAGATGAAAAAATATGTGTTTGAAATACATAAAAACTGAAAGTTATCTGTTTTACAACTCGTGTATAGTGATCTAATGGTTGTTAACTCACAGAGTTTGATTGTAATTTCTGAGCTGCTTTTATCGTTGTCTGCCTCCATGCCTTTTGAGAAACTAGCCCAAAAGTCAAACGTAGTTGTTTGGGATAATACTACCAAATATCAGTTGTCTCATATAAGATGTGATTGTAGGTGGGTGAATTGGCACTAGTATGTGCAGTAGTGTTCTATTAATCCATACTCAAAGAGACTATATTTGTGTACCGACTATAGTGAATCATGTAGTAATCTAATGGTTGTTGACACGCAGGATTTCATTGAAATTTGTGGATTGCTACTATCGGTATCTGCCTTCATGCCTTTGGGAAACTTTAACCCAAAAGTATAGCAGAGTGTTATACTTTTCGTCTTTTTGCGTTCATACTGCCAAATACGAGTTCTCCAATGTAAGTGTCGATGTATAGGTGTTCGAATTTATATTGGGGTCCAGTAGGCGACTTCATAGATTCAGATGTATGATGGCTAATATAGACAAGACTGTTGATTAAACCAGATATGTATATGTTAAATTTAATCCTAACGAGTGAGAATGTGTTTGTGTCTAATTTTTTAGTGTTAAGTACTATGATTTCCGACTTAATATGTCAGCGGTTCAAGTTCCTCTATAGTAAGAGGTAACAAGATGCCATTTTTTAAAGACAGTTTTATAGGGTAAGATGTCATGTTCAGATGGATACGTTACTCTTGGTGATTACCAATACAGCCAAAATTTGATCTCTAACAGTTTGGTGAAAATATATACTTTTGTTAATTAATCATTTTTGTATAACGAATTAATCATCTGGTTTAAGGGATATGTCGTCAAAAGTAGCGTTTCAATCTGACCAAACAATCAAAATGCAAAATGAATCAAAATTTTTTGACAAAATTGTCTTGGATTTTTCAACAATCTACCTTTTTATCATAAAGCCTTTTGGTGAAACATTAGCCGAGTAAGTGACTCTGAAAAGTAAGAAAATATCATTATTCTAGCCAACTAGAAACTCGGTCCGGTTGTTGGAGGTCTACTGTATTGGCTTTGAACAATTAGATATATTTTCCAAATTCTTAGCAATAACTTCTATTAAGGGACAATCCATATATACCGAGTATAACCATCTTACGGATCTCCGCTTATCTTTAAAAATCTCGACTTATTGATCATGATCCGCGGGAGTAGGAGAAACTTCATTTCTGAAATTATATTATTGACTCTATCCTGACTAACTTATTGGCTGCTCTAATAATGGTTATCATATTAGTTATAAGAATATTTTCTAATCGTGACTCCCATATGGACAAATTACATTTTTATTTCAGGTGTGTACCTATACCTTGCTACAGTGTTTATCTACGAGTATATTCTTACGACTCAAATTTCAAGTGACGACAAGAAGAAAATTGTTTGAGTCATTAGCCAGATTTATATTTGAGGATATACTAGTTTATACGACTCATCACTAATTTAGTAGCTTGTTCACGAAGCCGCATTTGTGTTACAATTGACATTGATGCAACCGAATTACAAAGTCAAGTCGTTCTCTGCAATACATAGGCCCTTATCGAGTGACAGTTTGTATAAGAAAAATCCTCAGCAACCTCCGTGATATGTCAAATTCTCTCAACTTTCTCCTAACTATTAACCGGTTGTAACTTAGTGGGTAACACATATTTTCTCATCATGCCCAATGTCCAAGTTCTCGATCCTCACCGTTGATCAAAACTGTATATGCTTCGAATGAAATAATATACGATTATGTCTAAAAGCAATCATTTAGGCTGACCACCTCTACAATGCGTTTTAAAAGTTTGTAAGGTCTCAATTCTACATTTTTTAGTATTACCGGAATTTCTTACAATAATATTTAGTTATATTAAAATGAAACTTTCGAGACTTAGAAGAATCACGGATTGTTGTATTCGAGCACGTGCGACCAAAGTATGAATCTCTATTATTGTTTTATTTTGATACACGATATTCTGCATGAACTTCTATTTATTAATATTCTATTGAGGTCACACAAATCCCTTTCAAGTCAGTGGTAATTTCATCAAATGATATTGGTTCCAAATGACCTATCTCACAATATGATGTGGTTTTATTTATAATCTGACAATTTTCATGGAAGCACATGGTGCAGCACAAAAATAGTAGTCACGGGATGCTGATAGAAAATGTATGTATTTATATATGATATATGTACATTGGGGTAAACTCGCCTCTTTGTGGCTGACCATATGCTACTGTGACTTGATTTAGGTATTCCGAATTTGGTCAAATATATGTTCCTAGTTCAACTGTCTAAACAATATAATTTATTGAACTCTGCCAAAAGTTTGATCTCTAATTTGGAGTTACGTTTCGTTAACTTATTTTAGCTGGTAGTGTTGGATAAATATATTTTCAACAGTAACAGAACACTCAACCATTAATTTGTTTCCTTTGAGCAATATTTGCAGGGATCTTTCTTATCAACTTCTGGTTAACACGCAGAAGTCACATTTATCGGACGTTGTGGCTGACCAAGCACAACCTACGGTAGGTAATACACAACCTACAGTGTCCTCACATGCTTATCCATATAAAATAAAGGAATTGAATCAATTACTGATATTGCTAAACTATAATACAAACTTGTTCACTTTGACCCCAGCAAACAAAACAAGAGCACTTGATCGGTTTGTCCGAAATGTTTACAGATGCTGTTCGAAAGATGGTGTTAAATGAATTCGTATTATTTCTCTGAATAAGGTAGGAAGATCCTCTTAGTATATTCACGCTATTTGATTCTATCAACCAACGGAGAGATTAATCTATTAGTCTGCTTCAGACCAAGTACGTTTCCCTAATATTTGGTTTAGTGATATTTACGGCTGGAATACATGGTGTAAATTTCTAAATACGTTCTGAAATATGTTCCATTGTGGTTTATATCTATGTGAATATGATTCATTCCATACCTTTGTGTTGAATACTGACAAAATGAATTTCTCCAGTTAAATGGATCAGGACCATTTAACTGGAGTTTGATCTCCCATCGTCGGTTGTGTAACTTTGTTGAGGCTTCACATGTTTCATCGACCACATAACGTAACCTATATGTTTTCACAATAAAGGCAAGTGAACATATCGCTGAAGTAAATGGGGAGTTTTCGTTATTTCGGGAAATCATATTTATGAGGAGGGTGGATTGTGAACTACTACCATAAAACGCCTATCTAGCGATTTTACTGATAAATATTACTTTGTAATGTATTTCTCAGATTTATAGTATGTATCTCTTCTAGATTCATCATGGCCTGCGTGGTCTGAAGCTTTTGTACTTTTCAGTAACCTTTCTTACACATATGTTTCGTGCTCCCAAATCTATGATTGCAGCTGCTTCTTATATAGTTCTTGAACAGAAGATATTTCTGTGTATATTTTATGCGATCATTCCTTCTCATTTTCTTCACTTCTTTTGCCTGAAATTCTTCCGGTGCATGCTGGTGACATATAAGAGTTTGCGGTGCCCTTGGTGTCCACAAACCTACTCAACTGGGTTGATTAAATAAAATAAATAACTTCGATGATCAATATTGGCTCAAAACACCCTATTGACTTCCTCTGGAATATACACCGACCCACAAAAGAAAAATCAAGACACATTTCCTCTCCACATTTATAATTCAATAGTAGAAACTGTACGTAATGGAGTTCTTGTTTTTTCCCAAATTGTTAAATAAAATTTAATTTATAATTTTATTGTCTTAGAAGAAAATATATGCAACGACACCAACAATAATAAAATACTAGTTTTCAAATATATGTACACACACACTTATGTATAATAAATGATAGACGACAACGTCAATTTTGAGCTTCCGGCGAACAATAATAATTTATATGAAAAAATATTTAACCGAAAAGACATTTCTATACATTGTGTACTCTATACACTCTATACAGTATATATATACTTCTTATATAGATTGAATTGAAATAAAATGTCGAGATACTCATCGTTATAGCCGGTGACCCAGAAACGTTGAGGTTTTTCATTTATATACTCGTATAGATGAAACGTTTGCTATACGACGCTACCCACAACATCCCCATATCACTTAGGTCAATTTGTCGTGTACGTATGTATGTATGTATGTATGTTGAAGATTATGAGATTAGACACACCCAGCACCTGTACACAATCACTGTCTGTACACGTATATAGTAATCAATTATACGATCTAAATCTTAAACTATTTAAAACAATAACGAATATCATCAATTTCTTAAAGTTGACTTTTTAATATTTATCGTTCACTATAAATATGATCGGTAATTGTGTCGTTGTGTCTCATCCGCATGAGTAATAACATTATATTGTTGACTGCCCAAATATTTTGTTGTTGTCATCGTATTATACATACATAAGACAATGGCAATTCATAAACTCAAATAAGAATCAGAACACAATAGGTAAAATTAATTTCCAGTTCTATAATCATGGCACAACCATCATCATCAACATAACTACTCCACCCTAGTCATTTCTTTTTTGTTTCGTTTTCCAAGACAATTATCATACAAAGTACAAACAAAAAAAATTTGTCAACTTTTCTTATAACAAAACAAAAAAAAACGATATTTTCAAGAAACGACAAAAAAAACCCTTTAAAGCGCGCGCACATTAAACGTATACGACATTATTATATACCATATAATTCACCTATGGCACAAAGCGGGGTTTGTGCTGGGTATTGTTATGTTCTGTTTGATGATTTATGTATGGGAAAATTTTTATGGTAAATTAATATTGAAAATTTATGTTTTTTCAATGCTCGGTTTAAAAAAAAAATGTTATTTCTACTTTGACGCGCGTTCTGCATGAGTTATCATGCGCGAAAATATGCATTGATGGAAATATTTTTATTATTATTATTTTAAAAAAAAAAACACAATAATAATAATTTATAGAATTTAATAAAATAAAAAAAAAATAGTTTTTGTGGATGTCATACACACGAATAATAATTTTTATCAATGACAACCAATGTATATAGTCGGAGGATATGCTTAGGGCCATTACAAGTGATTGTAATTGTATAAATGTTGATGAAAGTTTGGTAATCATAATCACATAAAATAATTATAATTACCTGTATTCAGTTTTTTAGGGCTTATTTTGTCGAAAACAAATGGGAAGCCATTTTGGTGACCCCGTTGTTCAGTCATAATCATTGTAACATATGGTTTACTTGGCAACTCTATGATTGATTAATGCAGTCTCGAGTTCCAAATTATAACAAATCATATCAATAAGTGATATGTGTACAAAAAATTTTTTGTTTCTCTTTTTGGTCGCTTGGGCAGCGCTAGTTTACACCATGGTAGAAAATAAACAATTGTGAACATAAACAAGTTATTCATATCAAATGTCGTTTTGCTGCTGAACAAAGATATAAACAATCGCACGGCAACATCAAGATATTCTTGCAAGGATTTGGAAGTAACGTGTTTCATGCACATTACTAATTAGATGATCAGGCATTTGACTATTTTTTTCTTTGATGCACCATGGATACTACAACTTCTAATAGATTGTACATATGAGACGTATCACTAGAAAACCCCTCAAACTATTATAACCCTTGCGAAAGAAAATCCTAGTTAGCACGCTGTTAAAATCCCAAGATCAACGTTGATGACGTTGAACTTTTATCATTTAGCTTGTTTTAAATGAATTTCAATCTAACTACTATCATGTAACATCTTTGTATAATATGTTTAGATATCTCAGGAACCGTGAAACCACCTCGACATAATCGTACTCTTCCTCTTGTAGTTCTTGACATGGAGGGGAGAGTATTTACGTTAAGATTGATACAGTAAATAAACAATAAAATCTCGACTTGAGACTAACCTGGATGCATCAATGTCCAAAAAAGAGACATGCATCGCTTTCTTTAAACCGGGCCGATCAACTGAATCAACTGATATCAGTATTGTTGAGTAGAAACTATTCTTCACCCAAAAGTCACCGTTTCGGCGTTCGTGACCATTGCGTCTCTCTTTCGGGGCAGTACGAGGTTTTTAGCCAGTGCAATCCAAACCAGTGGTGATCTGAATGCATTATAGATATAATAAAAAAAAATAGTTTTTGATGATTAGGCCCTTTACAAGTGATGGTAATTGTATGAAGCTGATGAAAGTTTGTTGATCATAATTATTGTAAATATAGTTAGTTTATTGGGCATCTCTATGATCTATTAATAAAGTCTCGAGTTCTAGATTATAAAAATGTATCCTAATCAGTGATTTGCGTAAAAAAAAAATTGTTTCTGTTTGTTGCCGCTTGGGCAGCGCTAGCTTACATCACGAGGGAAATAAACAATTGTTGTGAAGTTTTTCATACCAAATATTGTTTTGCTGCTAAACAAAGATATATACAATCGCACGGAAACTTCAACTATTCTAGCTAGGATTTGAACGTTTAACGTATTTGTTTGAAAATGCGTGAACGATGGATGGCTAAGATCTGCCATAGAACAACTTAGATATGCTTAAAGAAGCTACTAAAATGAACTTTATCTTAGGTTTAGGTTGTTGTGGCTGCTATCGCACACTTAGATCGGCGATCGGTCCATTGTGATACCACTTTACACGGCTATAGGTCCGAGTTTTTTCGTAGTACTGCACATTGCATATCTCCATGTCAGCCTATAGTACTGACATGGAAGATGGGTCGGCCCATGGATTCTAAACACGACAGGGGATCCAGATATATGTTCATTTTTCACACCGATCGCATCGCCCAAACGATCGAAGGTGAAAACCCCATTTGAATCTTGCCCCGAATTGGGATTCGAACCCGGTACCTCCCGCTCCAACTGCCGCAGCTTTAACCACTGCGCCACCTGGACGGAACTTTATCTTAAATTCGTAACATTTGTTTCCCTGTAACATTTTTCCCCGCGCTAACTTTTCTAATCCCGTATGCTAGATAGTAGATAAGGACAGTGGGATCTCGTTATTATTTTTATTTATTGATGCTCATCACTTGTTATGAGTTGTCCAGGCATTTGGCTTATTTATTTTTATACGAGAGCGAAAATTCACCATAGGTCCTATGACATTTTTAAGGGTTGTACATAATAGAATGAGAGTTTTCATTTTCTCACTAATGCCTCAAATTATTATACCTGTTATAACCCTAGCTAGTTATAACTCCATAATTAAGAATTGAAAATGTAACTTCAATCTCTAATACATTAATCTCATCATTATTGTACTTTTTGACCTTAGTTTTGTGCCTATCATTGATATTGTCGTTATCTTTGATGGGCATCAAATCTAGTTTTCTAAGGCTCAAGGATGTTTCCCAATCTTGCGTGCTTAGTGAATTTTTATCCTACTACCATGTGTCCTGTGACATTTTTGTAGAATATGTTTGGGTGTGTCAGGGACCATGCACCCTTTCTCTTGTCATTTGATTGACCCAGTTAATAAAGTTATGATCTAATAGTAGTCTGGATGGTTCGCTTATCTATCTATGTATATATGGGCATAACCAACAGAAGTGTGTAATTTTTTACTCCAGGAAGGGTAGATATCAATGCGGTGTTAAGTAAAAACTGTTCATCAACCAAAAGTTGCCAATTTATTTTTATCCATTTTATTTTTCAAAAAAGGTGTTCGCGGTCATTGTTTCTCTTTGGCGGAGTAGTTCGGTCTTTTTCCGGCAGTGTGATTTAAAACAAATGGTGATCTAACGTAAATCAGAGATTCCAAAGACCACCATGGCTTAGTGGTGCATGAAAGAATGCATTTGGCACATCATAACAAAGATTGAGCCAATATCTCACCGACGATAATAGCGTCGGTTTTAATAATCATTACATTGCTTAGGGTTAAACAATGATATAAGTACGGAATCTAGGCGGTTTTAAGGGTGTAGTCATTACTTAGATTTTAGTTGAGCCTTTCTTTTATTTGCCAGTTTTGGCCGTTAGTGCCATATGGAAAGAATTTATTCAACCCATATGCTATAAAATTTACCCCAAAGAAAGCCGCATTCGATAGATGATGGAGATACTATGTCTCTATTTGAGAAAATCAGAATTATTAAGTTGCGAAGCTGATAGATGATGTATCCAATGGTTGATTAGATCCGCCATCTTTGTGTGAACTTTGGTAATTTAAACTCCATAGGCAGATGCATATATTTATTCAAGCTTAATCGTCTCTTAAACTAACAAACTCATCTCTTCAGTATACATTGTCTAACGAGCATTTTTGGAATATCGTTTTTATACGAACGAATCTGTTTTGGTTCGAATTCCTTCCCTGATGACTAATCACGTTTTATGGCAATAATATATTTTATGCTACGATATGTTAACTCAATTTGTATTTAGTAATTTGAAACACTTACACGCTTGATTGGAAATATGAGTTGCTCAAAAACAAATATGTGCACGTAAGAGTAATCAAGCATGTACAAATATTTAGGGTTCGAAACCCTCTTAATTCTTTACTGTATATCGAGGGTTAACAATTATAAAATATCTTAATTGAATTAAATTTATTTATTTAGCTTGGTTCCAGCTTGATAAATAAGTCACTTCGATTAGTATGGTTAAGACAAACATTTAGTTGTTTCTGTTTTCTCTTCAACCCTCAAGCTGTGTAGCATTGGGTCAAAATACAATTTAACTCGAATGTATTTAAGAATTACATAATCTAATGTCATAACTTAAGCCGACTGCAATCTCGTATGCTGTCTAACATATTTCGAAATCAGTATAATTTTTTAAGAAGTGCCAGTAAGCTTAACTAGAACGGTGTCAAAATCATCTAAGTTATTATGAGTCATGCATACTCCTAATATTCAACCTTAATCAGTTCCTAACTAAGTCATATACTAGTTGTTTATTTTCGGGTCTTCTTCTTTTGCATTCTTTGTAGGGATTCGAACCCAGTACTTCCTACTTCAATTGCCGTAGTGGTTACAATGCGTCATTTGTCGGTTACCTATACAGCCAAAATTACTGTTGTAACGAATTGGTGATGGGACAAGGATTTTTACATTTTCTAGGTTTACACTATGTATATAGGTCAGAGTAAAATAGCTCGATGATAGGGAACTGGGATAAATCCCTCATTCAACCAAACCAATGTTTTCCTTAACAAAGTGCGTTTGACATTCAATAGAATCAGGCCAACGGGTACTAAATATTAGAAGTACTATTATATCTGTAATCTCATCATATATAGACAACTGAAAACTGACGAACCACTGTATGCAAACTTTCGCTTTTAACTTTCTACTTTACCGAACAATAAGCTACCCTAATCGAGGAAATACACATTTTAAAACAGACTTAATTACCTGCTGGCAAGTATTAAATATTTTGTATCTCTCTTTTACCGCGAGTCCGGTCCCTCACTTTCTAATGAAGCTTTATTTATTCCACCTTTTGGACAAAGAGTCCTTTCGTACATCAGTAAATAACCAGGTTTACTAGAATTACAACCTTTTCCTTACATCCTGGAGCAATGTATGTCATATTTGACATTTCGGTTTTGAGCATTTCCAACTGAGTAATTTATATCGGCATACTCATCTAACTGGTTGACTTCCAAATGTCGTCCATTTGACGTACATGTCTAGCTAAACATTTGGCCACGTTGTAATGATGCCCAACCTTTCACCTTTGTTTGTATTTAATATTTTTCAAATCAGCAGAGACGTATTGGTTCTATTGAGTAATCGATGCAAGCAAACATACACTGTTAACTTCAAGCAAATATTTTAAAAATACATATCTAACAACATTGAACAACTAGCATAATATTTGTCCTTCGCAACGAATTGGCATATTATTATGTATTATGATTGTTACGGTTTAGTTTTTACACACTATTTGGTTCATATTGACATGAAGGTTGTTTACTGCATTCAGAATAGTTTATAGTGATACACTGTAAAGCGTTGTTGATCTGTATGTCAAAAATGACAGAGCATCGAGTTTTATGACATTATTGTTCTCATTATTCCCAATAATGAGTAATTGCGGCAGTCTAACACTTATATCACATACAAAAAACTATTTTATCATCTCACTTAAGTTGCAGTTTGTGTCTTATCTTATAATAATCTTCAATATAAAACAAAATAAGAAAAAAATAATTTTTTTTATTTCTTCGCTTCTAACCTTGTAACAAATTAAAAGTAATTGAATTTTATTTCAGTCTTACTGTTTTGTATATACATACGTATGTGTCTTGTTATAAACTGACATATGTATGCATGTGTCGAGAGTTTACAGTATAGATTAAATTAAGATTAATAAAAAGTAGATTAATTCTTATAGATGGATGCCAGCCTGTACCTAATTCGTTTTGTTGTTGTTTTTTGTTTTAGGTGAAAATTTGGTTTCAAAATCGACGATCAAAATACAAAAAAATGATGAAAGCAGCACAAGGCCCTGGTGTACCAGGTGGACTTCCATTATCAGCACCAAACCAAGGTTCTCACAGTCCGCAACATCAAAACATGCATCCAGGTAGTTTACAAAACATTTTTTTGATGAACCGTTGATTTGTTGATTTTTACTCAATTGTAGTATTTTTTTTAGGTGCAGGTGGAGGTTCTAGTAGTGGGTCACCGTCGCATTTTCTACCTCCCGGTCATAGTCCGACACCCTCAAGTACACCGGTCTCAGAATTATCACCAGGTAATTATTTTGTGGATCTTAGACTCAAAATTTAACTCATTGCTAATCAAATCAATTTATTTTATTTTTATACGAACAGGTTTAAGTCCGCCAACGCAAGCACCATGGGAACAAAAACCACCGCATTGGGGTGATCATAAACCTCCACAAATGACACCTCAATCAGCACATCCACCTCCACAGCCATCACACGGTCCGCAAATGGGCGGTTACATGCCACAGTATTGGTATCAGCCAGAAACAAATCCCTCGTTACTGACGTAAGTACTCATATCATGAGATCAGCTATTCATACATATTTATTATATTGTTAATCAGACCTACGAGTATATTCAGCTCGTGGCCACAGCGTGATCTATCTAGTCGCTATATATTTTGTCGTTATTTCGAATTAAGAAATGCGTTAACGTTGAAGCGTCTTATTAATATAATTAAAATGGTTAAATTTGCTGTCAAAGTGAATGTTGGCGGAAATGTCAGATGTGACCAATTTTGATCTATCCGAGTTTGAGTTACCATTGGTTCGGTACTAATTGTAAGCTAGGTGTTTATTCACGATTCTAGCAACTATGAATAGCGCGTAGGGAATATAAAGGAGGGGCATTAAACCTTACTGGCCGACACTATATTCATTTTCATCCAACAGAAGACCACAATGAAGGACCTACTCCTAATTTTACCCGTTTTGTTAACATAACATATCGTATGATACAACGGAAAACCCAGACCTAATTGGCAATGTAACGTTATAGGCTGTGATCAAGACATGGCTTGAACTCTGCTCGATAGTATCTCATCAAAAAACTTATTTTTTAGGTTGTCCCAATTTTTTAGGTTGTCCCAGTGTATATTGAAGTACGTCTACTTCACTTAATCAAGCAAAATTATCTCTATTACACTTCTGTGACGTGACTAACTTTGCTAGTGTTAGTGTATGCCCAAAGTTATAACTCGTTATTTCTGATCGGCAGATGATTTTAAAGTTGTCTGATCTGGCTTTCGCTAGTTAACTCATCGGTCTATATATGAGCCCTCGATTGGTTTTTAATAACCAAAGGCTCAAAGGACGTAAACGGCACTAACCGCGTCTCTACTGATTTTAACCTATAGGTGCATAGTGTAAGTGCGATGTGCCCAACGAATGCTTTTATAACATCGCTTTTTATGTCATCCGGTGCATGTTAATTTTTGGTAAACGGCGAGAATCAAGCTCGAGACCGCGACGGAATGGGAAACCCTCTTTACCATTAAGCTACAACAGGGGAATTCTTATTAGGCTGCTTTTATACAAGTGTAGAAACTTAAAGTGTTGGATCTTAAATTGTATTAGGAAAGCAGCCATTGTTTATTGTTGAAGCTTAAAGTGTATTATGAGCAGCCATATCTCAAATTTTATTGGAAGTACTTTGAACAGTCTAATTTCATACATCCACCAAGTCAAATGTAAGCTGAAATAAAATTCTACCCCAAATCGCAACATATTTCAAATTTATTTGATCTCAAATCATTTTTGGAGCTGCCATGTTAAAGATAAGTCAGTTGGAGCGGTAGGTACCTGGTTCAAATGCCGATTTGGATAGGGTGTAAAACAGATTTATAGCGATCTGATAACGATTCGTGATGTTAATGAATACATCTATGACTCCCTGTTGGAGTGCAGAATTCACGGACCGGCCAATATTCGATGCCATAGTACTATATAGGACGGCATAGAGCTGCAATGTACAGATGGTTCGACGTAAAACGGATGTAAGGCCGTACGTCCTCGATTGGTTGTAATGGTGTAAAGCAGAACGTAAATAAGAGAATAGGGAATGAGTTGGAAGGGCCTTGAGTCCAAAAAACAAATTATTTGTTGGAGTCTGTTGCTGTTGCACTTCGATACCAATACCACTAACTTGGATTAGATATGATGAATTCTTATTATCCATCCTATTTTCTGTTATCGGAATATATTAATAGAGAACCATGTTCTAATTCAGACTTATACTTTGATTCCGATTGTGCCGTATTGACTAAAAGAGATTCATCCTTCGAAGGTTTCTAGTTAGTAACGGCATATGCCCCGTTCACCGGGCTGATGACATTCAACGAGCATACGTTATATGACAAATGTTGCGAAAGGTTTAGTATAAAAGAGAAGAGGTGTGGATGGGAAACGACCTCTAAATTATTAGGTAACAGTAAGAAAATTAACTAATGTCCCATCTTTGTGACTGTACATTTTTTTGCTTTAATATCTTCGATTTAACAGGTGTATTTTTCAAAAATTTGACAGTCCCTTTACTTTGCAATAATAATGTCAGTATCTAAACTTTGCAATTATAATGTAATACGTATATCTGGAATTGAGTTCGTTTGAAAATTGCGGTTACTTACGACCAACGAGATTCTTTACTGATTATCAGTCTTTAAATTTTTTATGCGAAGCTTCAATTTCGAACCTTTTAAGTTAGTTGGACATTAGAAAATTTAGTTAATTCGTATAATTCGACTTAACTGAAATTACGAGATTAATTTACTGTCTTTGGCGAATGATACAACACCCATAATTGTTATCATGAATTTTGCCTGAAAAACACGTCTTTGTCTTGATCTACATAGTCTCAACGGCCGTTCAGGACTAAATAAATACTTAATCTTATATACAAAGCCACAAAAGAGTTTAAAAGCGAAAACTTTAAAAATGTCTGCTGTCGCCCAAATGTACTTCTTGCTTACGAATATTTATCGATATTGTTTCCTCTTTCTACCTATTCATGTGATATCTGTACTTCTATCTTAAAATTTTGCCTTTTTGTTGAAAACTTTCTGTTTTTTGTTTTTACAGCGACCTGGCTTCTGCAAGAGTTTCCCAATTAATCTTTTCGATGGCTATTGCTGGTTCTCTAAGTTCAATTATGTTGTAATTACAATTTGCTGTCGTTGGCTCGTGGCATCCTTCTACTAATTAAAAATTAATAGAACTCAGATACTTCAGGCCTCTGATCACAAGGATCATGCAAGTAGTTTTCACAAATCTCAACTTCAATGCCTTGTTTGATCCTGTTATGGCAACAACCCAGTCTTTGTCCCTGTTGTTGAGTAAACAGTGTGCAGTATTACTTAGATCTGATCTATTGTTGAAATTAAAATACTTAACGTGTTATCTCAAAAATCTCTCATTCCTCACAGACTTCGGTAACGTTGGAATCTTTCTACGCTGGCTCCATCAACTTTTGCGATCTATAATCGTAAATTTTGTCTTTTTCTCATTCGTCACAGCTTATAATCATAAGATGGTCATTTTTAATCATTGCTAGCTCCACTTGAGATACTCGAAGCCAAATCGCGTACTTATGACAGGGTTGCACATTGTTCGGTCCTTTTTTCCCACGACGTTCAATAGCTTCACAAAATTGTTTATAGTAAAAGCGTCGATCTCTGAAAAAAACTGAAACGACTATTTTACCCTGATAGTGTTGGCAAATATTTCACTAGCAGATAATTTTCTAAAATTTGGAAAGAGAAAAAATTTGAGCCTACACTAAATTTGGGGAATAAAATGCTTGGCGAAGTAAATTAAACTTTTATTTTATACGAGTCCTAAAAAACTGTCGCCATAGTCCATTGTGAGCACACGTGACACTCATCTTACAGATAACTTTCTCATTTACAGATTTTCAGTCATTACAATAAATAATGGCCACATTATTTGGCCGGCCGCTGTGCGATATCCATTTTTTTTACTCCATATTTTATTATCATATACAAAAAGGAGGCTCCACCCTATGTCGGCTTGACATTGAATTAGATTTTGTTTTCATTTTACTAATTAACCAAGAGCGTATCACTCATAACTGTCAAATACGGAATAACGTGTACTGTCTAATGTTTATAAAATTAATGGTTATATTATCAATATGAACTTGTCCGACTTCAGATACAGTGTTTTTTCAGTGAATCTGCCCATCAACAAAAAGCGCTGCCTTGACTACATTGAAAATATAATCTGGAGATAACAGAAAATTGGCAATTTGGTCAGTCATCTAAAAATTCCTTTTTGTGGTATTCCTTGATAGGGATGAGTAGGGTCAAGTAGGACATCCAAGTCGCTGGGGTTGAACACCACCATATTTATTGGAACGGAACCGTTCTACGTGATCACAAGAGGACATGACAGAGCAGTGGTGGTCCGCGGGATGGCCTTTAAATAAACCACATATTCGCGAAACGTTCAAGGTCTCAAAAATTTCTAAACGAATAGTCTCTTCCTTGGTCGATAAAAGCAAGAAGCTTCTAGCACTCAGTATACTCGAGTTGAGACTAGTCATTGGCTTCACTTCGGGTCACATCGCATTAAGACACCACCTTAACCAAATGGGACTGATTGCATCCGAAAGTTGTTGCATCTGATTTGGAACTCAGAAAATATCATGAGTGTCACTATCGTCCGCTTATAACCTTGGATGCAGAACAATAACTACTAAGGGACTGATGTCAACGGTGTTGTGAGTTTCACTCATACAAATCACTTGATTACTTCAAATTACAAAATAATTTTCCGTTTGGCCTGAATCAAAGATTAATAATCGAACTTAAATAATTTCAACCATAATTTTTTTTCAAACCAAAACTGCCATCTATATGTAAGGTTAAGTACTTCTGCTACTTTGTTCATAACATCACAGTAGGGCTTGTAAATTACACATTGTAGTTCACACGGTTTTTAAATGTAAATAAGGTTATTTTTTACATTTTCTATGTCACACGCCATCTCTTATCAAATCTAATTATTAACATTTGTAAAAGCGCCATCCGTTAGATTTTTTTTACCATTTTACGAATAGAATATTTAAAAATAAAAAATAATTATTGTGTCAAGATGTGTTTTGTCAAGATGTCAACATTATAATGTTGCAGATAATATGAACTTTATGCGTCTCTTGCTAAAAAGATTTTACTGCATTCATGAGTCCAAATGTCCCGAAACGGTGTCGATAGCTGTTTTTGAAATGTCAAAAGGGATCACTAGAATCTTATGATATGCTCGTACTCAATGTAATGTAGTAAATATTCAGTTACCAGAAAGTTGATATGTAAAGTTCTGGAGATGTGAAACAGGATATTGGAGGGAATGGTTAAGTCATTTAATGCCCGACAATTTCCCCAAGGTCCCCATTTACCGTTTTTTTCGTACTAAGCTCAACGGATATTCCTTGAGGTATACTCTCAAAATAAACAAAGACAGTAAGAAACTGTGCTTTTTCGATGATTTTGAAAATTTATAACATTTAAAAATAGATGGCACTGCGAATGGTAATGTCTTCGCTTGATTACAGATATTGTCTTATGAAATCAGTACTTTTGGATAGCAAAGATTTGATCTCTTAATTAATAGTCGAACTATTTCTGTGGCAGAAACAAGAACTAAAATCTAACGCCATTTTTATTTTATCTTTCCAGTGTATGGCCAGCCGTTTAACACCACCATCACAACAACAAAACCTATATACAAACAAACAAATTTAAAACAATTCATGATTTTAAACTTAATTTAATTTTAAAAATTATATTAAATTAAAGCAAAAAAAACAAAATTAAATCAAAAATAAAACATATTTAATTTTATTTTATTTTTATAATTTAATTATTATTATTATTTGTGAATGAATGAGTTTTGTATTTTGAAATTATTTTATAATTTTTTAATTTAATTTAATAGAAGAACAAGAAAAAAATTATTATTATAAATTAAATTATAAATAATATTTTTTCCGTGTTTGTCTGTGATGACTTCAAAATAGTTTATATAAATATATAAATATATAAATAATAAAAATTATAAATAAATAGTAAAATATGTATATCTTTATATATATAATAAAAAAAGTAAAAATAAATACAACTAAATAAATAAAATTTAATATTATGAAAATAATTAATTAATAATAATAATTTTAAAATAATTATAAATGTAGTTTTAAAATATTATTAATATATATATAAATAAGTAAATAATAAATAAATAAATAAATATATATATTATACATAAAAACAAAATATTGTGTACGTGTGATTATATAAATAATTAAAATAATAAACAAAACAAAAAAAAACATAAAACGATGTATGTTTCATGGTAAATATAAATAAATATAAATATTATAAATAAAATGATTTAAGTAAATAAGAACTTAATCTTTTGTTGCTTGCCAGCATAATTATTTTTGCAACAGTCGTCTCAACTCATCTCACATTTTGGTCCAACTATGCTATCTATCGTTAACGGTTACAGTGCGTCGTTTATAACATGATTTTCCGATTGAATAAATTGTGCAATAAATAAATTAAGTTTTTTTGTTTTAAATTATATTATTTTAATCATTAATTAACGAATTCGATTTGGTTATGGTAAATATGAATTACAAAATGGACAAACAATATGTTTTTTTTGTGCACATTTTCGTTATATCAAAACTAAGTGCTTATGTGATGTGTAATCTTTAATATTGATTAGACAATAATTATATGTGTAAATTTGAGTAGAGCTGATATTTGTACCGTGGTGTAGGAGGGTATGGTAAGATCTGTCAATAATTGTTGGGTAAGTTATTTCGTTTAATTAAAAAAAAACACTGCAATATTGAAGACCATTCAATGTTAAATGATTGATCTCATGGTTTCTGGAAAAAAATATGAATGTTTTTGCCCCTGGAACCTTATCTTCCAAGCTTAAAAGGTGGGGGATTAGAACTACTCTAGTAAAAGCTTCCACAATTACTTTTCAACTCCTTTACCACCCAAGCTATACTACTGGATATATATATATATATATATATATATATATATATATATATATATATATATATATATATATATATATATATATATATATTATATAGTGAGAAGCAAAAATCGCAGATATAAAGATTACTTAGTTTTTTGTTTTGTTTTGAAAAATGAATCTGAAATTTATGACTTTATTTCGGTTCATTTGATTACTGCCAATTGAAAAATTACATGAAATAATATCATTTTAAAATATAATTCCTAATATTTAGTGGAACTTCCATTATGCTGATTAACTTAAAAATTAGGATCCTTAAGTGAGTCATACAATGACTTCAAATAATTAAGTGAAATTTCTGCCCAGGCCGCTTAAATCTCTAGAATCAGCTCCTCTTTAATATCATACTGTTTCCCTCCCTCGTATACTTTACGTGTGTGCCAGCTCCAAACATTTTCTATTATGTTTAAGCCCGGCGGATATGGTGGCCATGGCGATAACTGAACTTTTTGGTTTGTGATGTACGACTTTGCACCGCGAGCTATGTGTATTGGCGCGTTATCTGGTTGAAAAATACATTGGAGAGTGGTGTAAAAAGGTCATGGATTTTAGAGAAAACAGATTCGAGTAACGTCGTGTAACTGTCCGGTCATTTTTGGACTTTGAAGCACCAAATCGATTGTGCCATAATAAGATATTGAACTCCAGACCATTACGCCCCCTTCGCTTCTATGATGGCGGTTCAAAAACACGTCCTCTTTCATAAGGTCGTGAAAATAGTAACTATACCCATCTGGTACATCCAAGTTGAATTTTTTTTCACCAGAAAATACGACTTTTTGCCAGCCATTAACATTTTGGCCTTGCATCACATTCCAAGTCATGTGTTCCTTTGTGAATTCTAATCGTTTAACTTTAGCAGTTTCAAATGTTTTGCACTTAAAATAGCACGGTGGACAGTCAATTTACTAGCATTATCACCAGCTTGAATGCCAATTTTTGTTGTAGAAAGAGCCGAATTTGAGGCTAATCTAACAATTTTTGGTTTATCCTGAGGTGTAAGTGCCGTTGAAACTCTTCCTTTATAATTACCTCCATACGATGTTGTAAGCTTCAAATAATTTAGGATGGCTTCATGACGTCGTCCGATCTTACGACCTATAGCACGGCCTGAAAGCCCTTCCTGGTGAAAGACATCTATTTTGGCCCTTTCTGATAAAGTTAAACACTTCTTCTTACCCAGTGATTAAAAACTGAATTATAATAATACTAATATTTAACTTCACTTTCAAGTTTTTCAAAAGTGAACTATTAAGATTCATGAAAAACGATAATATGTTTGGTGGCGGTAGTCAAATGAGCCGAAATAAAGCTATGCATTTCGGACTCATTTTTCAAAACCTACCAAAAAACATAGTTATCTTAATATCTGCGATTTTTGAGTATTAAATACTTTTTGTTTCTCTATTTTACAATTGTTTCGATCTTACACGCACCGGCTGGAAATTGACTTTTGCTTCTCAGAATTAGGTGGCGGTAATATATTGAATCAGATATATATATATATATATATATATATATATATATATATATATATATATATATATATATATATATATATATATATATATATATATATATATATATATATATATATGTATATATGTATAAATATATATATATATATATATATATATATATATATATATATATATATATATATATATATATATATATATATATATATATATATATGTATATATGTATAAATATATATATATATATATATATATATATATATATATATATATATATATATATATATATATATATATATTATATATATAGTTTGCTTCCAGGTTTCATAACATATCAAAAGTGTATGGCAAAACGTTACTAATATAGCACAGTTTATATTTGTAGGGTTGCAATAATGCTTTTTCTACGTTGTTCGCCTTAAGGTATAATGCTTCCACGTTCCGCAAATCAATAAGGTTCGTGAACATGATATTCAAACTATATAGCTTACTACTGGCATGGTTTCCTTTCTGAACTACGATTAGTGCATGGATGCATCATTTATGATAAGTGGTCTCAGTTTTAGTTAGACCGTTGAATAGAAAAAGAAAAATTTGCCAAACGAAAAATTCTCTCTTTTTCTCTTTCTTTATTAAGAGAGATATCTTGTATTTTTTGCAAATAATATTTTAAGTTATTAATATCCCTTTTGGCAGTATTTGAATTAAAGCCAATTCGTAAGATATTAATAATCATTGACTTAAAGATCGTTGAAGGCTCTAACTACTAAGCTAGAACCTGTGACTTCGTCAGTTTATATCAATACAACCTTATCAATACTTGATCCTGTTATATAATCACGATGTTTCATTTCCTAAACCTTCGATAAACGGGAAATCTTTAACATTAAACTCACTTCAATTGCAAACTTATTCTTCAATACTCACAGTAACCAATAAACTTTCACCTCATCTCTTCAAATACAAGAAATTAATTGAGGTCTTCACAGATACAGTATTGTATAGTTTTGCGTCTTCTAAAATATTTGTTGTCGAAGCCTCCACTCAAATAGTTCATTTAGAACTCTATCAGTTGCCAGAAAGAAGGTACCACGAACAAATGGGGATGAATATAACCGTTTGCATTTCTCTGGTTTTGGTTAAAGTATGGTTTCCCGAAAGTATTTAAATCAAAGTTAAGGGTTATTTGATATAAAGAATTAAATTTTAATCATCTTAACTACCTGTATCAAGGTAAGAGCTGAGCTGACTATTTTAATTATGTTCAACTGCAATTTAGATTTAATACGAAGCCATATAGTAAAAAAGAAAATGTTTACGCAACTAATCTTTCAGTTCGGGAAGTAACACGAGCTGAATTAAAACTGGGTCACCAGTTGATATTTAAGGGGTCACCAGTTGTACATAAAGCAATTTCTACCTTGATTATTTTGTTTTAACTAATCTGTTGTTTAATAAAATAGTTCGGGAGGTGAGTGAAAGTAATATTTTCATACATTACAGATTCTGATATATCCACTCATACCAAATGATACAACTAATTTCAATACTTTTTCCTTAAATGATTAATGACAAATACTAAGTGTGAAATGAATAATATCAATGAACCCCACATTGGGCGCCATTTAAAAAATTACATTAAGATCCAGTGCAACAGTTAAGTTTTAAATAATTCTTTGCTGAACTATTTTCATAAATCCTTGACTAGGTGGTCTACTCATTAAATAAGTAGTTGAGATAAATGAGGCCCATGTTTTTCTCATTAACAATCATCCCCACTTTGGGCGCCATATTTTTATATTCTGAATATAGGTTTGTTATTCAAATACTCGGTACAAGAAATTACTGAGCTGGTCTCAGTGGCCCATTTGGATTGCACCATACACCCTGCAATCGGACAAATATTGATTTATAACAAAATTTACATTTAATTTATAATAATAATATACAAATATATAAAAAATAAACCCTCGCATATTATAAAACAAAATAAATTTAATTTAAAATATAAATTAATTTTTAAACGAACCAATTAAGCAATTCACATCACACACCTCTTAAAGCACACAACAAATTATATAATTTTTTTATTTTATTTACCCATAAAAATATAATTATATTAAATTGTATAATTAAAAAAAGATTAATTTTAATTTTACATAAATAATTTGCCGTACAAATAAAATATTAAAATTTAAATGGTATTTTGTTGATATTAAAATTAATTAATTAACTATTATATTATGTACTAATAAATATAATTTGTAAAAATATAATTTAAAACAATATTAATTAATAAACAGAATTATGCTTAAATTAATTTAGTGTATAAATAATAATATTATTTTATTATATATATTATTTTTGAAAACAAAAGTTTTTTTAAAATAAATGAAAATGAATTATCGCTATTCATTAATAAAAAAATGATTAAAAAACTTTTTTGTTTTTAAAATTTTTAATAAGAAAAGCGAAAAATATTTTTAAAAAATTAAACGAAAAAAATTTGAAAACAATCGAAAAAGGAAAAATTAATAACAAAATATATTGAAGATATTTAAACAAAATGGTTTTGTTTTATTTAAATACTGTGATTACTGAGCACTGAGGACCAAACATATTTGTAAGTACATCTGGAAGTAAGTTAATTTCTAATTCACGGAAAAACATTTGTTTTACACAGGATACCAATCTGGTTCATTCACATGCTGATTTAGCCTAAACAATGGGGTTTATTATTATTATTATTATTATTAAAGTTGGTTGGAACCCTATAAGGTTCCGCACTCAATATGCCACAAACGGCCCATGGTGCAAACCTAGGATTACATCAAAGTGCGCAGACGCGTTCTGCAACGCATCTCATGCGGTCGAAAGCTGGACAACTGCTGATGAAGTGTAAACTATCGTCAACATCTTCCAGACATTCGTCGCATACGGCATCACTGGCCAGTCTCATGCGATGAAGATGACTTTTGAAACGGCCATGGCCAGTAAGTATAGAGACTAAAATTCTCAAGTTGTCCTTTTTCAATGAAAGAACGTAATTTGTCAGGTTTGAGTTAATCCCTCTGACAAAGTATTTCGCCTTACGACAAGTAGCGGTAGCTGACCACGTCCGCCTTAGATTCGATAGGGTAACTGTTTTAATTGTTTTTTCACTATACAAGTAGGTGAGGGCGCAACTGGTTCAGTACCTACGAAATATAGGTGAGAAACAGTTTTAGCCAAACAGTCTGCAATTTCGTTGCCCTCAATATCACAATGGGCAGGAACCCACATGACCATTACCTTGTTGTTAGGACCAAGGAGATTTAGAAATTTCTTTTAGTAACTAAAGCCCGTACCCTGTTCAGTGATAGAGCCATTAGAAAAGAATACAAGCGATTCGGATATCTGTTTGAGAAAATCTGGTGAGAACCACATATTTCTGGATGGATGAAACACCTCAAATGATCTATGAAAATTAAAGACAGGCAGAAGCCTATCAGTTACCATGTCAAGTTCTGGCATAGCCAGTTTAAATTCATTAAGAATAGATCTATGGTCTGAAATAGTGCCGAGAGCATTTCACGCCCCAACACTCCTCAAGTGAAAGGCCGCCGAACAAGCTGTACCTAAAATGAAGGATTCTAACTGGGGTAGGGAGAAAATTAGCTCCACAGCTAGAAGCGGAGTTGAAGCCATGCCTTCAGTTACAGCTCGACAAGCGATATTTTGCAAACAATTGAGTTTAACAATTGAAGATTTAACTTTAACCACTGGCCACCAAACAACAGATGCATAAGTTAGCATTGGGAGAACCAGTGATTTGTAGATAAAATATGACATTTTGGGGGACAATCTTCAAGAATTACCAAAAGCTCTGCGGCATGGCCAAAAAATAGCAGTGGCTTTTTGTAGTTTAAAGTCCAGATGATACTTTCAAGAAAGTTTGTTATCCAGAAAAACCCTAAGATGTTTGACGTATGCTGAGCTATTAACCTTACAACCAAAAAGTGACGATCTTAGATGGGTTCACATGTAAACCTTTATCCAGACACCACTGTTCTATAATAAGAAGAGCGTGCTGAGTTAAATCTGATAAGACATTCAGATGCTTGCCTGAAACTGTCAGAACCAGATCATCAGCATAACTTTGGGCGACAAAACCGGAATCACGAAGATTCACAAGAAGTTCGTCAAAGACCAGAAGCCACAGCAGGGGTGAAAGAACACCTCCCTGCGGGCATCCTCTGGAAGTCTTAATTGAATTAAAGGATCTTCAACCGCGTATATCGCATTCGCAATCGAGACGAATGTAGTGTTATCAAAGGCTGCAATATCCAGAAAAGTGCCCACAAGAAACTCGTTTCTGTGCATAGATCTCTCAATCCTATTTTCGAGTTCATTTAAGGCAGTCTCACAATATTAGCCAACTCTATAAGCATGCTGCCTGTTACTGAGCGGAGTAGTCCCCAAATATTGGTCTCTAATAAATCTAGGAACAATTCTTTCTAAAGATTTCAGAAAGGTTGGTGACAGACAACTAGGCCGAAACGAGTTGGGGTCGGTGTAGTCTGACTTGCCAATTTTAGGAATAAAACAATGGGGTTTAGTCTGAGCCTTCGATCTGTTGGAGGTTTTATTTAACATTCTATCCATTAATACCACCTGACGTCTGAAAATACGAAAATAGGATCGGTGGTTGTATAAGCCTTTGGTTGGATATAAAAAATAAACAACATACAAAATAGGTATTGAATGAAGACAAAATCGAACCTTGAAGACAAAAGATTAAATAAAATCTATTCCCATGATAAATTCGGTGGTATATTCCGATACTGTCTGACTAATTGAATCTTGTGCCTTGATCCATGGCTCTATGATGTTATACTTCTTCCTTTTACCGTTTTTTTTTTAACTTTAACTTTTTTGAACAACATAAATTGATGATCTATGTACCAATCATTTGATCCTTTTGTAGATTTATTGCATTCCTAGATGGATGCCAATTGACCAATATTCTACCTACAAGATACTTAAGTATCACCACCAATCTCTGTTATCCAGGATTTTCGTTTATGATAGTCGTTTGTCCTTCAAAATCTTGGCTATTATAGTGAAAAATCTGAATCTTCAGATTGTACCTATTATTAAGTAGGTTCTTGATCAATTGCTGTCCTAACGGCTCTTCCCATTTCTATGTACTCTCTAGGACATTTCTTGACACGACAGAGTCGAATAATGATCCCGAATCTTTTCCGAACAACCGTCCGCATAGTTTTCATTTGTTAACCCTCGGTGGTGTTTCATTCCGGACTATAACCTACTTCTACAGCCGATGCTCGTCATGTTTTCGTAATATCATCGATGTTATATTGTCATTTCTCGTTTGTGGTCGCTTCTGTTCTTAATTTCGATTTGATATGCTTATTCCATATTGTTAGCGTTCCTAGTCTGATTTGATTTGTAGTATTTCTTTAATTAAAGTTGTTCTTCTTAGTCCATCTCACTCCAATTGTTGCTTGTGGCTATTATTTCCAACTGGTGTTTGGAAATGTTGAACAGTGTTTTTCCATCAAATCGAGTGCCTGAATTTTATATCGTTTACCTTCTTCTGATATTTTAAAAGACTTTTTTTGCTGTTTCAATTATTCCATCAACCTCGCTTGGTAAGTTTTCTCTACGTTAACTTAAGGTTTTAACTTAAGGCTAAAGATCAAGTCCAGCAAAAATTTTAACAAACCATTACTTTGCATACACATGAGCTACGATGGCTTAAGCTAGACACTGAATAATTGCAACTGATCGCTATCTAGTAAACTAGAAAACGGAGTTTAATTATATATTAATTTCTTGGGCACACTAACAATCGTTTGCCAATCGCTGGATATTCCTATCAAGAACCTAGCATTAATGAGATCGTTAAACAAAAAAAATTTAACAGTACAGCCAATTTAAGTGCGACCTCCTGATACTATTTCCACTATCGAATTTGCCTATTATACTTTATAGCTATGTTCAGGTTAGTGTATCATTACCTGATGATCTTTAAAAGAATCAAACTTTCGACAAGATTCGAACTTATGGTAATGTCGATGCTGTACCACATTAAGACCATCGATGGTGTTGATAGAATAACGTTAATTCCGCTCGACCTTCTTCTCAATCTTGATTTCTGCGATGGCCTCGATGGTTTAATATCAGAGATTTTCATCTTTTTCCCTGGTCCTTTCGCGATTCTGTTGATGAAGTCGTCGATCCTTTTTGAAAGTCGTCCCCAATCCGATTGTAGCTTTCGTGACTTTTCTTTTTTCCTCTTTGAGTTGTAGAATCGCAGTTGTTTTTTCTGAAACCCGCCAGCTCTATATCTGTCAATTATGATGCGGGACTAAACTTGGATGATGATCTAGTTAATCCGTTTTGTTATATTGCTGATATTCAGGTACTCCAAATTGCTATGTAGAAGTATAGTTGTCCGAACATTATAATGGCTGACGTTTCTTCAGTGGTATCGTATTCTGCGATGAGTAGTGGTATTTAGTTCAAATGGCACTCTCTATGTGCAGATATAGGACATGCGCCGACACCATTGCTACACGATTAGCAAGTATTTAACTCGAAGTCGACCTTCTAAACTTTTTCGTGCATTTCGTCAAATGCTTACGGCACTCTGCATCCTGTCCTTACAGCAACGTGGTCAAACCTCCTTGTTTTTTCTTTTACCAAGATAAAACAAAAGGATGGACAATTCTAACTTTCTGTTCTTTTTATTTTTATTTGATTTTTTGTTTCAGTGTTATCCGTCACTCAGGCTATATTTGCCCATTGTGACATCCCACTGTTGTCGGTTATAGCTTAATGGCTAAGAGAGTTACTCATCACGCCGCGGTCTCGAGTTCGATTCTCGCCGTTGATTAAAAATTAAAATGCACCGGATGAAATAGAAAAGGCGATTGTATGTAAAAAAAAACATTCGTTGGGCTGACCACCTACAATGTGCACGAATCGTTAAATGGTTCGTAAGGTTACGGCTTCTAAGCCATAGATTATTCTACATCCCTCTGTATTACTTTAAGTTTCAGCTATAGGTCCGATTCACGTATCTGCACATTGCATAGCTCCATTGCCAGCCTATAGTACTGACATAGCAGATGGGACGGCACACGGATTCTAACCTCAAGTGGTCTTAGATGAGTTCATTCGCACCACCGATTGTACCGCCCAAACGATCGATGGTGAAAATCCCCTTTCGCATCCTGCCCCTATCAGTATTTGAACGCGATACCTCCCACTCTACGCCGCTGCTTTTTAACCACTGCGCAACCTGGGCGGTTTCTGTTCTTAAAGTGACAGGCTGTTTCTATCCACACAGTTATAACTATTTCCTCATTTATACGGCGCAAACAGCGTTGATGAATATAATGTGCGACGCCGCAGCTCATCTCGGTAATTAGGATTGAAGTTCAAATATGATAAGTACACTAAAAGATTTTCAAAATTTTGGAGGCTATGGACTTCGTAATGCCATAAATTATTATTAGTTTTTTGTTTTATTATCGAATCTCTAATCTGTTTTGGGGCTCAAGCAAGGCACTCCCTACTTGTTCGCGGTTCGCTAATTTACGTCCTTGCTTTTACGCCATTACAGCCAAATCGAGGACGTACGGCTAAAGGTCCGATTTTCTTAACCATCTGCACGTTGCATAGCTCCATGCCAGCCTATAGTGCTGACATGGAAGATGGGTCGGCCCATGAGTTCTGCACTTCAACAGGGGGTCATAGTTGTGTTCCTTTACACCACAGATCGTAATCTCATGCTGAAAAATTTCTTTTGCATCCTGCCCCTCATTGGATTCGAACCCGGTACCTCCCGCTCCAACTGCTGCAGCTTTAACCACTGCGCCACCTGGACGGTCAATGCCATTAATTAGTACATTCGTTCGTTATTGTTCATCGACTACCGCCAATACGATTTTGAGCTACATTCTGAATTCTATATCATAGGTGGTTACAATTTGATCTCCTACTGTTATGGGAGAGCTAATCCGCCATCTTTCAGTTTGTTTAAATTTGGTTTGCAGTATGGTTATGACAAATTTTTCCGGTTTCTGAACATTAACATCGACGTCAGCTACTGTTGATCTCGAATACATCCCAAAAGCTGCTTAGCTGTTTCTACAGCTTGTACGTGCCTTAATTTCGATTTTTTTGATGGTGAAATGGTATCTCACCAGATGACTCTTTTGTCACCTTTTTTGAGAGTCGTTATAGGCCTATAATGTCCATTAACGTGATATTTTCATCATGCGGTTGTGGGTTTTCTTCCTTTAAATATTCAGGTGGTATGATCTTTATACTAGACGCCTGGCAAGTCTCCATTTCAGGTGTTGGTGGATAGCTGAAAAAATTGGTTGTTGTTAGTGAACTTTTCCACGAAATTTTCTTTCAATATCTTCCATAAGTATAATGGTTCTGGTGGTATATTTACTGGCAGATTGGTTAATTTTTTGTGTTCCTGGTTGCTGCAGCATCTTCTATCAACCTTCAGCAAGTTTTCAATGTTTTGGCATTTCTTGGGAGAGTTTTCATTAATCCAAGGCTTACATTTATATTCTTGGTTCCCGAGTTTGTTAGTGAAGCTGTTTCGATTTAGGCTTTTTCAATTTGCTTCCGCTGTTCCTAATACTTATCCAAAATAATTGATCTTTCGTTGATGGTGATCAATCTGAAAGAATGTGTGGAAATATACTGCTTCCTATGGTGCAAAGCAGAGTTCGAAGAGTTTTTGTCAGAAATTCAACTCAAACTTATCTGTTCCAATTTAAGCGTTTTTTTATATATTACGATATCATTTCACTATGTTCTCACTATTGTGGACTGTAGTGTATTGTACATCTCATCCTAGTTGGTTCATCAACATTAACGTGTATGTTGTCATGGGATAGCACTGAATTATTCTGCTATCAACGAGTTTTCAATCCATTAGTACTTTCCTTGCTTTATCTGATGTTTTCGTTAGCTTTGAGTTTATTTCATCCATCTCACTTCATTGACACCAATAATTGTGCTAGCATTGATGCTTCCCTCTTACAGTTCTGATATGCCAATTTGAATTTTGTAGTCGTATTCGCTAGAATTATACGTTCTGTAATGATCCTAGTCAGCTCGACATGATTTGTAGAGGTTTCGTTCCATTCCATTTTTTTGCTTTATGATATGACGTCACCAAAGCTTCTTGACCTTGGTAATTAGGAAATCTGTCTTATCTATCTCTACTCAGTCGTCTCTACACCATTAGTACTTATGTTATTATGTAACAAATGATCTTTGATTTTTAAAATAACAAATGGCCTTGAAACAAAACAAATGTTTGATGTCCCTGGGGCACAATAAAAACCACATTGTTTTGTAGTAAGAAGAAAACAATTAGCTTAAGTTAATGTTCATCGTGTGTGATCTTTATACACCAACCAACCTTCGATTCGTCGAAGCGAAAAATGATGTGAAATTCCCTTCATCACTCTCCTATACGACACGTTCAAGTGTGTATTATGTATGATACACTCGGCGACGTCAATTGTTGGTAATATATTAAATTAACTTCACAGCTCAAACACTATTAATAAATAGTTTTGTTTGACAAATGACACCCAAATGAATTTTCGTGTGTGCGCGCTCTTTTTGGTAATAAATTCATTCGAAGGTGCAAAAAAACCAAAACAACCAACCAAATCATGATTTACCGACTGTCACAACAACAACACACTAAAAACTAATTTTAAGTTTACAAATGTGATTTTAATGACAATTTTAACTATTTCAGTACCACATTTTGTTAAAACACTGTACAATGTACATAGGTAAATTTGGGTCGTTGTGTATCGGTTCAGTAGTAAGAATTGTGTAATTTTTGTCAAGGATGTGTTCAGGTCTTACACTATACAATCACCGGGATTCACTGAGTGAAATACAAGATCCAAGACAATTGAACAGATTCCTTTGTTTATTGTTAATCGTTCGCTCCCTTCTTAAAGATTTTGTTTTACCTTGGTCTCACTCATCAAAATTTTTACTATTGACAAGTACATATAAAGCAACAATTTTTTAACTGTTTCCGTTTCTTTTGTTTGACGGTATAAAGATTCAAGTTGCGGAAGAAATTGTACCTTTAGATAAGTTATTATTCACAAAGCGCAAGGAAGTACAATTCTTTTTCATCTGCAATGTACCATGTCGCTGTTTATGGATGAGAGGACATCACAATCGGGATGCTGGATTGCTTATTCCGTTTATTTTTAAGCAGAACTACACAACGTATATGCCATGTAGTTAGTCTCATGCCAAAATCATTCAATTCCCACCCTATTCACTTTCAGATTCATATAATGTTTAAATGTTGACAGAATCATTCAGCAGCACCTTCACGGTGATTCTAGTCACTAGATAGCTCCATTTTTTTTGTGGTGAAGTTCACATTATTTCACGAGGCAGGTTCAGCTACAAGCTACCTCGAATTCGGATTGAAGCAAGTTTTCACCGCCTTTCTGCTTCTATTGACACATCTCAACTCCTTTCTAAGCCGTGATACAGCGGCGCCAATCACGGCAGTCCATCTGGCTTCTGATTCCACAGTAATTTCAACAGTTGTCTGTTTTGGCCGATAGGTTTATTAAAGGAACTCGGCAATTTCTTTGCTAGTATATTCCATAACACAGACAGCGTCATCCGACACTATTCGTAATGCAATTAATCGTTGAACAAAGCCCAATTTTTCCTATATGTCTCCTGTTACACTGCGCGTTCACTAAACTTACTCTTTTGCTTAAGAGTAAGTTCTTTGTCTTATAGGACAGTCTAGCAACAATCATTACCACTAGGTACCTAATGACCGGTTGGGGGACTATGTTTTGGACTCCAATCTCTAACGTAATGTTCTTCAAATTTTTTCTTCTAGTGATTCTGTCTTATGTTCTACTAAATTCAGGCCAGCAAGAAGTTAACCATTGTTCAATGTGCCATATCATGTTACAAATTTCCAAGGTTTCCTCTCTGTGTTTTGCGGTTACCACTACTACGATACAATCGACAAACCAATCACTTGAGCTTCACATGAGAAAGGGAGTCGAAACAAATCATCATACATCACGTTCCAAAGAGTAAGATGTATTCTGGAATTCTACCAGCTATCTCACATGTTTTCGTTCCATCATCGGTCCTATACTTCAGAACCTTCTGGGCTGTAGCTCAGGCTAAATCAACCAGTTTGTACGAGTATGCTATTCAGCTTAAATCTGCTAGCTATTTCTGTGAGTATTTGAAGATTTAATCCATTGGACATTTATCTGGAGATTTATTTTGAAGTACTGTCGGCATTAAGAGACATTGGGCTGTTAATTATAATTTTATATTACAGTTTTATACTTCTTGTACATCGAATGGGAATATCCTACATAGGGAAGTCAATTTGTACCTGTTCAAATAACGTCTCTCGGCAGGTATCGAGGACAGCAGTTTTTTCGGAACAAAAATCTTGTGATTCATATAGAAACCATATGTCTGTCTCTACTATTGCGGTTAGACGTAAAGTATTCTTCAGATTCTTCAGAATCAATCGGTTAGAAGGCAGTTCTCACATATGACAATTTTGCTGATGCGATTGCCCCGCACAGCCATTAGCTACCAACAATATACAATCACTTTGTGGAGGTGGATGTCTAGAAGGTTATTGAACTTTTTAATGTTCGTGACGTTGCTGTAGTGTTGTTTGATAGGTGACCATACTTCTCAATGACATTAGCTTTGTTTGATAAGCATATTCCTTACACTACGTCGTCTTATTTGATTCGAATGAGACCATCAAGTTATTTTTTCTGGTACAAATCTTAAATTTGATTATGGGTACGTTTTTAATCCGGAAGGAGCTTTCATTAACCACCTCAGAAAGTTCACGTATTGCATCAACTTACTATACGAGTTTTCTAGCAGTTTAACTTTTAATCCATGCATAGAGCACATATGATCGAATGTTGCTGGAACACATTCACAAATTTCATGGCAGCCAGTGTATTATCGATTCGTGGTAGTGGATAGCTCTTGTTGCTCGTTACGTCATTCGGAATTCGATAGTTAATGCAAAACCGGATTGATGCCTCTTTTTTCTTCACTATAAGATTTATATTAGTGAACTCTTCGATATCGTTTTACAGTAAGCTGTACTTAAATAGTCTGATTGGTGATTATTTGATCATTTGAGAGAAAATATTACAGAATATCGTCCGTCCTAAAATCGATTTCCCGTAGCATCGTTACTATTTCCTGGAAAAACACTGTCGATTTTAACCATAACCTTCTTTAACAATTTATGTTTGGTACTGTCAATATACTTTTACTATCTGATACCAGAACCTCTGAAACCGCAAAAACTTAGGTATCGGATTGTACTGTGATTAAAGCTTTGGTATTAGAAATGCAAGGTATTCCGATAGGACTTTGTATCCAGTTGCGTTTTTATTTTTCGATTACAATTGGTGAAGAGGATACAGCCACTTCTTTGAGTACCAAACTCAATAATCAACCCACATTTTATTAAAGGCTGTTATGGAGCCTGGCAATATGCTGATAGCCTGCAACATTAGTCAACTATCGCAGTTTTACTCAAGCTTAGCACAGCATACAAGTAATTCTGGTGTCCGACATGGAGATAATAACCGACATGAGTCGGTTATTATCTCCATGTCGGACACCAGAATTATCAGTTTGCGCATGAGTTTGTGCACTTTAACGACAAATGTCGTTAAAGTGCGCAAACTCAAAAACACTTGTTATACCGGGAATACAATCAACTGGATCATCAGACCCATTGTTATGTTAATTAAATGAATTTGACAGATGCATTTTGATGGATGAATTTGAATACTTCGTGTAGGTGATAGAAGGCTCATATTTGTTATTTATTGCCTAACACGTGCACCATTATAGGACATACAGATCGGCTCGGTTATGTTTTGCTCGATGCGAGTGGTTCAACGATAATATCAGAGGTGGTTGTGGGTGTGTAATTAGTTATACAACTGGCTTTTGATCAAAATCGATGGAAACTGGATTTTGAAATGATACGGGACTAATTCCCGGTAAAAATTCCAAATGGTTGCGTTGATACTAACTGCATACTAAGCGGCATCCAATTCGGATTGAAATAAGTTTTCACCGCTTTTCTGCTTCTATTGACACATCTCAACTCCTTTCTAAGCCGTGATACAGCGCCAATCACGACATTCCACCGTATATTTCCGCAATAACACAGACATATTTGAAGAAATTCAAAGTTTCCTACACGTCTCCTGTTACACTGCAGTAGCTTAACTGTGAGCCATACACCAGGATGGATGTAACTATACGCTAGCTTGCAGGACTCTTCTACTTTGTCGAGCTCTTCTCGTATTTGACATTACCCGTACCAATGCTTCGTTCACTATACTTACTCTTTTGCCGGAGATAATAAGATGAGTCTTATATGACAGTCTACCAAAAATCATAACCACTAAGTATACTAAATGACCGGTTGGGTGACTATGTCTTGGACTCCAATCTCTAGCGTTATGTTCTCCTTATTTTTCCTGCTAGTGATTGAGACTGCTTCTGTTTTACGTTCTACTAAATCCAAGCCACTAGAAGTCAACCATTGTTGAATGTATCATATCATACTGTTACAAATTTTTAAGGTCTCTTCTCTGTGTTTTGCGGTTATCACTACGGCGATATCATCGACAAAGCCAACCACTTGAGCTTCCCATGGCAACCGGATGTATATTTCAGGACCTTCTGGGATATAGCTCATTAATAATACATGTCGTTGACAGTTCTTCATCTAACTCTGATCAAATTATTTTGTAACCTTGAACAATCGAGCAAATACCTTGCACATTGAAACATCTGGAAGTACACTGTAGATAGTTACCAACAATCCGAAAGGTACGAGTCCAACCAGCTGACTGGAATGACAATCGATTTTATTTTAGTTGGCGGAAAGTTCACGTATTTTATTTTGGTCTAATACAGGTTTTGAAACAGTTCAATTTTACGTCACACGCGGAAGATGTATCACTCTTCATAGAATAATTGTATGGCTGGTGTTTTCTGCATGGTATTATTTGAGATAGTAAAATGTGTCTTAAAAGAGTTAATTACAGATCCTTTAGTTCGAGTTCACCCTTTTTCCAAATATAAAGCGTTCCTTGGTATACGATTCACGGCTTTTACCAAAACTTATCTAGAACCTATACAACTTATGTGAGGCGTAGATAAATACATTGTTCTACTCACTTGTCCATATGGGATCTAATGTTACATGAGTTCTCTTGATTGATACTGATTCCTTCTTTCCGAGTTAATGTAACCCAAATACTATATTCTATATATTATCTTAAAACAGCTTGCACCCATACAAATTGAGCTATATATATTATAAAATTCCTGATTAGTTGCAACACTAGAAGGAAGTTGCTAAAATATTTTTCAAGCATCCGACCCACTATGATGATATCATAACTAAGCAGCACGACTTACATATTAAATCATGCATAGAGCACATATGTTCGAATGTTGATCAACGATTAATGGTAATGGATAGCTCTTGTGCTCGTTACGTCATTTCGGCATTCAAAAGTTAATGTAAAACCGACTCACCTTTCTTCTTCACTATATAATACTAATATTGTTGAACTCTTCGATATCGTTTTGCCTAGCTGTTCGAAAATAGACTTAATCGACAGATTTTAACAACAAGTTTGGTGCCTAAACATACTTTAACGATATGAGATCAAAACCTCTGGTACCGAACAGCTATGGTATAAGATTGTACAATGATTAAAGCTGTGGCAATTCGAGTGTAAGGTATCAAGATAAGACTGGATACAAACGAGAGTTTTCGTTTTTCGATTACGACTGGTGAAGAGGATATTATCCCCCTCTTGGGCCCCTCTTGGGGTAAAAAAACATACTAATTTACCCATATCGTATACTATAGGCTCTCATTGAGCATTGCAATGTGCTGATCGCCTGCATAACTCGGACATGTAAGCGTTTATGGTAAAAGTCTATAGCGGTCAACTGAACAAGTCGAATGCAAGAAGTATATATCAAACAAGCCTCAAAAATTGTTAGAATCAAGAATTGGTGTATAAGTAAGTATATCATCACCTGGGTGATCAGATCCATTGTTATGTAAATTTAATGTATTTGAGAGTTGAATTTTGACCGAAGAGTTTGATTTTTTCGTGTAGTCGATAGAAATCAGAAATTTAATTCAAAATACAGAAAGTTTTCACATACCTCGAATACGCTCTACTTGGTGATCCGGAGCGAAAGATGCAACGTTCAAAGTTGGCTGTGGATGAGTAATTGGTTTTACACCTCTCTTTCGATCAAAACCGATGGAGCCGGATTTCTGAAATGTTACGGGATTTACAAAATCCATGGTGATACTCGTTAAAGTTTAAGACTGAATAACTCTTGTATTACACACTAATAATTTAGTTGTATATTAGTGATAATGTTGATGGGGTCAGGTTGATGTGTAATCAAGGGGATAAACACAAGACTTGCTTCTTGTATGACGTATCTACATATACAATTTCAGAAGATGCTCGCACTGTCTCTTCACGGTGACCAGTATCAACTACTCGTTAGGAGTAGTGGGCTTGAGCGTGAGAGCTTTGGTCATCCTACAAGTGTTTGGCGTTGAATTAAGAGCCCAAACTATAAAATTTCATTATTACGAAACCTCAACAAAACCCTCGGATATATTTGCATTTACAACATAGATCTTGGACACAATAGAAAGACACCGATTTAAAATTTGGAACTACTTAGCTCCCAATAACTCTTCAACCATAAGCTCGACATCGTGGCACTGCAGGAAACAAGACTAACCGGCCAGGACATCGTCGATTACAATCACAATACGAATTTACTATATGTAGAAGCAATAACATGGACAAGCATCCGGTTTACTTTTAATTTGGCTTCGGTTTCATGGTTGATCAAAACATCGCCAGTCGTGTTAGGTGACTTCAACGCTCAAATTAGCAGTACTGGCGGCATATATTGTATCACACAATTGACTTAAACTCTTTGCATCCTATACATAAAAAAAACGGACTGCTGGCTATAGCATTGTCGTACGACTTCGTTGTTTGCCAGTATACAACCTTCCTGCTTAAGCCCATTCATAAAGGCACATGGACACCGTGAACCAAATCGACTTCATTCTCTTGACCAAAAGACATTTTTCAAGAATCAACGACATCAGAACAAAACGTGATAGTTGCTGAGTTAGAATTTCGTCAATCAACATCCTATAATCAACGTTTTTAGCGTGTCATTCGGCATTAAGGAGCGAAGCTACTCGAGTCTTCTTTGAGACTACTTTATTAGCAATTTTGGAGAAAAAACCAGTTCTGTAGCATATCAAGAACATATAGAAATCTCTGACATGGCGATGATTGTCTGACTAACGAAATCTATCACAAAAACAATGCAATCATACGATGAATATATAACTACGAGGAAAGTGTCGTATCGGCAGTGTTTCACTACGTCTCTAATTAGACAGGCACCACCTTCCTAGAAACAACCTCTCGAGGTTATTCAACCAACACCAACCTATGATGAAGCTTAAATATGGCGGCGATTACATATTCTACCGCATGCCTAAGCTTGTAGCGACAATCAGGTCAATTGAACATTTACCAAAAGAGTGGATCTTATCTGATCAGTACATAAAAAATGAGATCGGTTAAAATGCAAAAACTGCCGCGTTTTACATAAAGCTTTGTTGAACATAAGCTACAGGTTTTCACCAACGAAGTCGCGATAAATTAATCAACATATAGGAGAGGATCTTGAGTGATTTAGAATGCGATTTTCGTCCAAACAGAACAACGTCTGATATAACTTTCACCCTTTGGGTATTCTTAGAGAAGTGTTACGAAAACGACATCCTTGTAAATAGTCTATTCGTAGACTATTTTGGTATGACAAAGTATAAGGCTCTAATTGAAGATAAAATTTCGGATGCCTTCGAGATATCATCTGACGTGCGCGAAGGAGACCCAATAGCTCAAATTCTCTTCAGTCTATCATTAGAATATAATCAAGCCAGCTATAAGAATAGGCTGATGATATTTGGATTGGGTTGCAGCATCATTGCACTGAAAGAGATCCTGATGAAAATATCAACCCAATAAATTTTGAAGGCCAACATCAACGAGGTGAAGACGAAATATATGATCACCGCGAGAAGGCAGACACGTGGAGACTATACATTTCAACAGCAGTACAATATGAAAGGATGAATGAGTGCAAATATCTCGTTCATTGGTCAACGAGCAAAACCCCGTTTTTCTAGACGTGTCCGCATACATCGCGCAATGTAAAACTGGACATCTTCAAAGCACTGATTAAGACCAGTGATGAACTTTAGTTGTGAGCCATGGACATAAACTGCACAAAATATGCAAAAATTAGCTGTAACTGAGCCAATTATTTGAATAATTCTATATATGTACCATCAAAGAGAGAACCATTTTCCGGATACATATGAATCATTAGATCAGAAATGTTCTTGAAAAAAGTCGAAATCATTCTCAAAGATAAGATCATCAAGGAAAAGATGGCTTGGACACGTTTTCCGCTCGCAAAATCAGACCAACAAGTGAGAGCTCGAGGGAGACCTCTCCTACACGGTGAATGAACGACATAGAAAAGATCTGAATACACTCGGTCACCATGCCTGGTGACCTATTGTCGTGAATCGTACTTTTTGCAGGTCGATCGTTGAGGCGAATAAACCTCTGCAAGAGGAGAAGAGGTGGTAATATCATTAAATAATCTTTAAATATCTATTTCAGGTTTTTGATTTATCCCAGTTCTGCAACTGGAGCAAACAACATAAGTTTTTGTCATTATTTTAGACATCAACTTCACTCTCACCATTAAGTAGTGACACTCCACGAACGACGGATAAACACAAATTGCTTACATATTCTAATCCATTATAATGTACATCACCACTGTTCATGTAAGTATAACATCACACCACAATATAATTTGCAGCATTATTATCCTTTTATGCTCGTATATCGAAAAGGAGGATATAATCCGTAACGAACAATGACTACAGAAAAAAAAATCCAAATGGATTTGATCCATTTCCAACCATCGGGGTAAAAAAAAGGACATTCAGTGTTTCGATTAGCATTAGAAATTACAAAATATGGTTTTGACCTCATGTTGAGTGTGGTAAAACCCATATATTTATGAATTATATGTTTTGAGCGAATTATGTTTATGCTATTTAGAAGGCTGGTCCCAAATGCTAATCGAATTCAATGCCGAAAAAAAAAACGTTTTTGTTTTCAATAAAATGTCACTTAAGATTTTGTCGAACTCTCTCTCTGAACGTTGACAGCGCATTGTCACAATTTGTTGTTGGGGGATTATTGAATTTATTCATCTTTGGTTTGTTGTTTGTTTATTTGTTTGTTTTGTGTCTGATCACTTGGGTGGATGTTATAAAAGAAACCGTGATTTGATGAGTGTGGGAAAAACAAAATTGTAATACAATTATATGAGAGACTGTGGACGATATGTTGATTTGTTCACAGCTCATTGTATTTGTATATGAAACAATATAAGATGACAAATTTATCATTTCGATGGTACAACAATTTTCGCGCGCTAATTTTGATTAATGTGTGAACAAATGAATGTACATGTACGAGTATGTACATAAGAAGGTGAAGGGAATGCTGCATGCGCGCTTCAAATCATATATTCGTTCGTTTGAAAGAAACAATGAATACATTTTTGTTTGTTTTTGTGACAAATTTTCTCAACCCATTAATATCGGACCACTTATCTTCTCATGCCAATCCACTCACTCACACACACACTCATACACAGATGTAAATAAAAATGTTTTAATAATTTAATTCAATTCATTAAAACATAAGAGTTCAAGAATTATGATTTTGTTGGCTTTCTGTTGAAATTTTTAGTCGTTTGATGCGCTAGAGGTCAAACTAATTATTCTTAAATTCATACTTCAACAAATTCAATTTAAAGATCATATTTTATTAAAATAAATGTCACACTATCATTAGATATGATATGATCATCTTGATTCTAATCATTCTTAATTAATTGAATATTTAAAACAGCAACAAGAGCAGATGACGCTCCAAATTAGTATTTTTGGTTAGAAAAATTCCCGCCATTCAAGGCATCGGTTGAATCGGTTTCCATAATTAGGCCAAATATTATCTAAGGTCACTGATCTAGTAATTTATGATGGGAATGCACACTCTGTGGTAAAAGGTGACAGTTTATATCAGCACTATATAGGCATCTTGCTTATAACGATACCTTCGGGCACCAGTTTAACTGGTCAAAGGCGGCCGAGTGAAAAATGCTTTAATTTATTTCAAATTTGAATTGCTAGGCTCTGTAGGGGGCGGCATCCATGTTTCTTAAATATTTCAAACGAAACATAAGACCCATAGAATACCACCACAGTATCAAGAGCTTGTAGAAGGAGGCAACTAAATCTGGTTAAATTACCCGTATCCGTTAAAAAAGTAAAAATGTTAAAAATGTCAACAATGCAGTCAATTCGAAAACCTGGCGCATTTGACGGCCTTATCACATGTATGAAAGAGTATCGGTTAGAACTCGTGGCGCTCCAAGAAACTCGATGGCCTTAAAGTGGAGACCATGTGGCCCAAGACAAAACGTTGCTACACAGTAGAGATGACCTCGGAAATGTTGGAGTTGGATTCGTCAATGGGCTAAAGATAAAAGAGGTTGTACTGGACTTTCAGGCAGTCGATAATCGAATGTGTAAGCTACGCTTGCACATAAGAGTAGCCAACCTGTAAATTGTTTTATCTCACCAAAGAGAAGAAACTTTAAAACGTGGATGAAAATTTATTTAATCTCGTTCCAAATACCGTAAATATAAAAACATAATTGACATTTCACTTAACCAATTCGCGATTCTTCGGTACAGCTGGTTGTATCTGGCAATACTGTAGCTCCAATATATATATAGAAGCATTCAAACAGAACCAAAGCATCCGAATTGATACGCTGACGCTGTGTCAATCGAACACACTTCTTCTACATAAAACTCGATTTCACCAATTTTCCTTACTAACGATATGTCAATGAAAAAATATCAACTACTGAGCCACAATCCTACTTTTTGGTCACTCTCGTTGGCAGAGAAAACAGAATACTTGCCCTGTCATTCGGGGGTCTCGGGTTTGATTCTCGGTGGTGAGCAAAACTCATAATTGTGTGTTTGCTGTAGAAGTAGGTGTGTGAGTTTGGGTTGAACAGTGGTGCGGTGCTATTGGCATTGAGTTCTGGATTACTTCTCAATCTTCTTTAATTATAATATTATAAAGCCGGAAAAAAATCGTGTCTCGTTTGACTACGTTTATCTTTAAAGCCGATCAGAATGGTACAAAGCCCTTAAATAAGAGTCGGAAGGGAGGTCAAACAACTCGTACTTTAAATTCAACAAGAATCTTCCTATTCACCAATGGGATAAATAAAATTAAAGAAGGCGGAAATAATCCTAAACCCAATGTCACTATAGCACTCACGGTTCAACCCACATACACTTACGCACATTAAAAACATCTAATTGTGAGTTTTGATCACCACTGGGAATCGAATCCGAGACTTAATCCTAGATTTAAGAATCAAATCTCCAAACGATTGTTGGGAAAATAACTGTCAGTGAGTTCTGAAGTTATCTCTAATTTAAAACGAAGTTGCCTGCACTAAACTCATCTATTTAAAATCATGCAAAGTGCTAGCCAACAAAGGAAATATTTTTAACTGATTAGGGATTTATCAACTCTGACTGCTCCTCCAAAAAGGTTCAAGCTGAACAACAGCTAAAGGAAGCGTTTAGAAGACTTGACGATCAAAAATTCCATGGGTATTTTGTTTCTTTCGGAAAATGACCACTATTAAACCTATACTTTTGACAAGTATTCTGTATTAGTCCAAATCGAAGCTTACACAACGCTTGTGACCCTACTGCTTGCAAGAGAATTTTTACTCTAGCTCACTTAATAATAGGACGGGCGATAATATTCAATTCTAGAACCTGACATGACAAAACTATGACAACATCAATAAAATGACCTCTTGCAAGAATAATTAAGTTACTTCCATGTTCCGATTAACTGTAGTTAGCAAAGCGAACTCTTCATGAAGAATTATAATTAAAAAAAAGGCGGGTGGGATATGTTATCTACATAGCTATACCAACTGGAGTTGAGAGCAGTTTAGAAATGAGATTTGAAAGGATTCGGCGATATTGTTTCAGGAAATATACTTAAAATGCCCACATAAATAAGAAGCAATTAAATACTATAGAGACAAGAGAGTATGTTGCTCAATAGATATCAAACATACTAACATTTCGTTCCATAATTATGAGTATGATCGAAAAACTACGTTTATCACCTTTCTTGGAAATGAGAATCACTATCTCATAGTTAACCCTAAAATTATTTAAATTGTCTTACCGTTATCATTTGGAATCCTATCAATATTTGGCATTTCTATCAACAGATGGGGTAGCTGAAGGTCAAGTACTCCAATTCACAATTTTGAGAAGCATGATATATTGAGCATGATATGCAACACTATAGGACAATAAATTTAAAAAACCGTTGGATGAAACCCGGTGGAAATGATTGGATACATGTGCTTTTAAAATACCACCATACTGTCGATATGGGTGCATTTTTCAACATATCGATATATCGTCAAAGTGAATAGACGTATTTTTGATAGCTATAATTTGTTTTTTTTAAATAATTATAATTATAAAAAGTGTAGTCATTAACCATCTCAAATAACTCGACAGTGTTTTTTATTTTGTTTTGTTTTACTTTAACTAAAAGTGCAGTGTTCGTAAACAAACTATTGTGCATATAAGTTTTATAGTGAAGTGTGAACATTTAATGATAATGACTTAGAACTTGGGTCATTATACTTGGTCTGCGTCTGCACCAAATTGGTCGGCAGTATTTAAAGTCTGGCCATGCAGGAAAATTCACCCACATCGATGTTTGACCCCATGGATTCGGTAAAGGGTCCATCATTACAACGCACAAATGCTAACGCCGTCGGCTCGGGCAACTTTATGAGCACAAGCGACAATCCATTTAAAATAGGTAAACTAGTCATGAGACCTCCTATAAGGCCACGAAGTTTCTCTGTAGAAAACTTAGCCAAAACAAAAGAGCCTCAGCAGAGTATCAGCAGTTCGCAACAAATATCAGGGAATGATTTAAATGAGAAAATAATAATATCATTACAAGCTGAATTAAGAGAAGCACGAAATGAAATCCATCAATTAAAACTGATGATGGATCAAAGTCACCCACAAACAAATGATTTTACTATACCTGATTCGAGCAAAGAAGAGGAAATAGTAGCACACGAAACAGCATGGCTACTACCAAAATCCAAAAAAATCAAGCGAATATCAGAAAAATGTAATGAAGCTGGTACTTCATCAGACAAAACTGAAAAAGATCCCACTCAAAAAACCAAAACTCAGCCCGAAAAAAACATCTCATCAGCAAAGTATGTAAAATTCCAAAAGATTAAAGAACCTAAAAAAGGTAAACAAATTCCGCCTCCTGTAGAACTTAGCAATGTGATAAATTACTCCGCCCAAAATTAACAAGTCATTACAGGATAACAGCATCAATTTCCAAGCCAAATTGATGAACAACAAGCAACTGAAAATAAATGTAGTCACCGAGACAGATTATAGAAATCTAACAGAATACCTAAACGGTTCGCAGCAACAGTGGCATTCTTATGAAAATAAACATACACGACCGATAAGGGTTATGGTTAGAAATTTCCACCAATCATGCGACCCAGAAGATATTAAGAGAGAATTGAGTGAAAGAGGTTTTAAAATCCTTGATGTCGTCAACAAAATTAAAAAGACTAAGCAAAGGGATGAAGAACTAAGAATTCCACTTCCGTTATTTATGCTGACCTTCGATAACAAAGAAGATATTCAAAAAATTTATGAAATAAAACATATGTGCCATATGGGTGTAAAAATTGAAGCGGTTAGAAGTAACCGTACAATTCCGCAATGTAAACGTTGTCAGCGATATGGCCATATTCAAAATTTCTGCCAACACGAACCTAGATGTGTTAAATGTGCTGAGAAACATTTAACTATTTCTTGTGAGAAACCCAAGAATACTGCAGCAAAGTGTTCAAACTGTGCACAAGCCCATCCTGCAAATTGCCGAGGATGCCTGGTAGTGAGAGAACTTCAAAAAAGAAGAAATAATCTAAGTAAACCAACGAATTTACAAAAAAGTCAACCATCAGAATCGTTTAGTCATCATGTAAGAGGTGGTTTATCATATGCGCAAGTAGCTGAGACAGGAAAGGCCAGTTCCGGACCAAATTTGAACCCTACTCATTCGAATACTATGATGGAAATGATGCAAAACGTTATGAATGCCATAAACAACCTTTCTGAAAGGCTACAAAGATTGGAGCAGAGAAATTCTGCTTTATTATACTAATCAACTCTCTCAAAATGATATACCAAGAAAACCTGAGAATTGCTACTTGGAATGCTAACGGTATTAAAAATAAAAAGCATGAACTAGAAGCGTTTTTAAAAATGCAAAATATCGATGTGTGTCTGATATCTGAGACTCACTCCACCAGGCAATCTTACCTTAAAATTCACGGTTACTTATGAAACACGGAAAAAGGTGGAACTGCTGTTATAATAAAAAACTATATTACACTGTAAATGCCAGCATTTTAAATTACCCGAAACCCAGCTTACCATAGTAGAAATTACATCTACCAAGCAACGCCTTCAGATAGGATCAGTGTATTGTCCACCTAGATATAACCTGAAGAAACCGAACTATTTGAATATCCTACAACAGTTCGATGGTAGATTTATACTAGGGGGTGATTTTAATGCAAAGCATGTTGACTTTGGCTCTAGGCTTACAACAACCAAAGGTAACGAACTTAAAAATGCAATAGTTGAAATGGGATGTAAACGTCCATTCCACTGGCAGGCCAACATATTGGCCCACGGATGCATGTAAAACTCCTGATCTACTGGATTTCTTTATATCAAAACAAGTTTCATCAAATTTTATTGAAGTAGAGGATAATTCAGATATGGACTCTGATCACTCTGCAGTGACTTTCCTTAAGCGACAAGATAATTAGAAAGGAAACGAGACCAACTCTTGCCAATAAAACAACTGATTGGGCGAGCTTCAGATCTGAAGTAGAAAACTATTCAGGATCTAGAAGAAGAGGTAGAAAATTTCACCGATATCATTCAGATTACCGCTTGGAATAATACTAATGGAACAGTATCCAAAACCATTGGTAAAAGTTACCCAAGAGAAATTCGGAATCTTGTCTTAGAAAAAATAAAAGCTAGGAGAAAATGGCAACAAACAAGGAGTCCATCTGATAAGACGATTCTAAATAATAAATGACAACAGCTTAAGCGAGAAATTCAGAAGCTAAATGAAAAATCGTTTTCTTTGTATCTGGGAAAATTGACCGCTGATGAAGATACGAACTACTCAAGATGGAAGGCAACTTAAAGTATAAAAACCCCAATTACGCAAATCCCTCCTATTAAGCGAAGTGATGCCTCGTGGGCTAGGGATAACAAAGCAAAAGCTGAAGAATTTGATAACCATTTGGCTGATATTTTCAAACCGAATGAGATTGAATCGGATATTATAATCGAAAATGAAAGCAGCAATTATGAGGGTGGAATTCCTCTAACAACCCAAAAAGAAGTTACCAGGGAAACACAATTCAATATGAAGTCAGCAAAGGCACCTGGATATGACCTTATAACGGGAGAAATTTATAAGCAACTACCAAAAAAAGTTATCGCTAAACTAACTCACTTGTTTAATGCTGTTATTAGATTAAGACATGTTCCTTCGGCCTGGAAAGTTGCAGAAGTTATGTTACCGAAACCAGGTAAACCGCCTAATGAAGCTAAATCGTATCGTCCGATATCACTGCACTGAAAAGAATGAAGCCAATAATAGAAAGTAGAGACCTAATACCGGGTCACCAATTTGGGTTCAGATGCAAACATTCTACAATTGATCAGGTTCACAGAATAACAGACATTATATAAAAGGCGTTAGAAGAAAAACAAATTTGTTCGAACTTATTTCTGGATGTGGCAGCAGCTTTCGATAAGGCATGGCACGAGGGTTTAATACATAAACTTAATGTTATTCTTCCGGGGCCATATATTGATCTTTTGAGATCATATTTATCTGAAAGGCTTTTTAGAGTAAGACAAGAAGATGAGTATTCTAAACTGAGAGAGATAAGGGTAGGTGTTCCACATGGCAGCGTTCTAGGTCCATCCTTTACCTACTATATACAAGTGATATACCACAGCCCGACCACGTAAGCATAGCAACGTTTGCTGACGACACCGCGATACTATCAACAGAGCAAACTGTGGAAGAAGCGGCAAATAAACTTCAATGTGCAAGTGATGAAATTCGCCAGTGGACCAAGCGATGGAAAATCAAACTTAATGAATTAAAATCTGCCCATGTCAACTTTACGAATAAATCATTGGTTATTCCGCTGACAATCAACTTAAACGATGTGATGGTGCCGAATGTGAACTCTGCTAAATACTTGGGTATGACTCTGGATGTTAAACTTAAATGGAAAGAGCATATGAAGAAGAAAAGAAAAGAGCTTGATCTTAAATATAGACAATTGTACTGGCTAATTTGGCGAAGGTCAAAATTAAGCATATTCAACAAAATACTGATTTACAATCAGGTTCTTAAGCCGATCTGGCTATATGGCATTCAGCTTTGGGGCTGTACTAAGAATACTAACATTAAACTTATACAAAACTTCCAGAATAAGGTACTTCGGAGTATAGTCAATGCACCCTGGTACATTCGTAATAGTGATTTGCATCGTGATTTGGAGATTCCAGATATAAAACTCGAAATAAAACGATTTGCATCGAAGCATGAATCGAGACTAATGGAACATGTCAATGCGGAAGCCTCTCGGCTACTGGATAATGAACATTTGGTTAGTAGACTTAAAAGAACCAAACCCTTCGAGCTCGTTAGTATGTGAGCAGCTACCTACCAACGAACAGGCACTGTGCATCGCTGGATCAACAGTGACCACATTATATTTTAGTTTGTAAGAATTCAGATGTAAATTGATGGTTAGCCTGGAAAGACTAGTTTCAATAAAATAATAAATAAATAAATAAAAATTGAAAAAAAAAAAAAAAAATTTTCAACAACACTGCAAAATCATTCCATAAACCATTGGATATCAATGGAAGTACGATACAATCTATAAATAAAAACAGACTAACGGAAAACATTCTGACTCATTAAAGCCAACAGAGTCAATCTGGAGAGAGAAATAGTCATAATCAAGAAGAGTGAAACAGTCCCAAATGAATTATGAACATGCTTTCACGACTCACTCAGACTCGATTGCCACGAGTCCCAACATCTGTTTGTTCTCCAGATAAAGGACAAGTTATCCGGTTTCTTTAAGGTCTTTTTATTTAGTTTTAAAGGAACAGTTATTCAATCAAATGTAGTCTGTAGAGAGAATATACGGAAGAGAAAGGTAACAGACAGAAAGTTCTAATTCCGTCAGGTTCTTATTCTTCTTCTCTAGTTGGCATTACATGTGAATTTTCATAAAACTACACGACTATCATAGTTTAACAAGACCCAATTGGTTCGATAAGGTGTCTTCTGATAATCGAAAATTACAATATTTAACATCTGTTTACCTCATTAATATCTCTTCTTGACTTGAACAAAATCAATTCTTACATTCATTTCCTCAATTTTTTGGAAAAATTTCAATCAATACTCTTTCGTAATATTTGCTTGCAGTATTCATGATATTGAGTTTATTAACACAAAGGTAAACATGTAGGTGGTCAGCCCAATGAATGTTTTACACATAATCGCTTTTTATGTCATTCAGAGCATTTTCAGTTTTTGGTCAACGGTCAAAAAATGTACCTGAGACCATGTCGTGATCGTTCTTAACCACTTATACAACCGGTGACGCGAATGCCATCTAACAAAATTTATAATCGCCTCTATACAGCAACCACTGGCTATTGTCGTGGTATTTTATATCCATTAAGCTCGTTACTACAGGAGTTTTTAGTCTACATGTAATTATGTGTATAGTCTATAAAGACATTCGACAGTTTATAAACCTAAAGTTGATCGTTTTTGTGTAATCTTATTAAATAAGATGTTTATGATAATGATTTTAATTTCGTTCGCTCGATTACAGATTCATATCAGCAGATCAGCACACTAACTATATGTACAGTGAATAACACCAATTATCTATACACACAAATCTGTATACTATTGTAAACAGTTTTCACAATTGGAACATAAATTACAAATTTTCTCATCATTTTATAAATCCCGTACGATGGATGGATAACCATCAATTTCATGTCAACAATATACTTGTACCGACATACGTATACATATATTCATGACAATAAGAAATGCAAAGTGATTTTAACTATTTTTAATGGTAATGAGAAAAAATTTTTGTTTTGTTTTAACCCTTTACTGCATAGGTTTACTTATTAGTTGTATGTGTACATTTAGAGTGTTGTCCTTCGTTATATAGCCTCCGGTATATTATACCATCTTTCTAGTAATTGGTAAATTCCACGCTTTGAGGACGTGCACAAGTTGTACGGCTACTGTACTGACATGAAAGATGGACTGGCTCATGAGTTTTGCGCTCCAACAGGGGCCGTAGATGTGTTCATTCATACTACCAATCGTATAATTTAAACTCGTTTTTGCATCCGATCCCTGTCGGAATTCGAACCCGGTACGTTCTGCTTAAACTGTCGCAGATTTAATCTTGCCTACACTGGGACATTTAAAACAAATTCACTGACGCACTTTTCGGTGGATTTTTATCGATTGAGATTTTTATCGATCGGGGTCAGAAATGAACAAATGATGATCATAAGGAATCTGGAATGTATACATATCAACAGAAATATTTAAAGGAAACGTAACGACAACTGTAAGAGTTCTACTAAGAGTCATAACAGAAATATGTATAGTTTCAGAAGAATATCGTGACCTTGGAAGGAAAACATGACCATAACGATTCCCATAAGAAATTATTTAATAGAAAACAAAATAATGAAGAGGTACCTTAACAGTTTTTCACCACTATACCTACTGAGTAATTTACCAACCTACACTGTTCGTGGATATCGAACCGGTATTCTACCCAAAATGGAAAAACACTTTATGAAAACTCATACTAAAAGTGTACAGAGATTTTGGTTACCAACTTCATTATAAAGACAGACAAAATGACATAATATAGTAGAGACCGACTATGACAGGCATTTGATCACCATTCCTGTTTCAAGAAATATGAGTCAGTGTCATGAAACAAATTAGACATCGCATCCTCCATCAACATCGAAAGAAGGTTAACGAGGGGATTAACTCAACGATCTGAATTACACAGATGATATATACCTCACCGCCCAGGTGGCGCAGTGGTTAAAGCTGCGGAATTTGGAGCGGGAGTTGCCGGGTTCGAATCCCGCTATAGAGGCAGCATGGTAAAGGGATTTTTCACCACTCGATTACGATCGGTGGTATGAATGAACACATCTATGACCTCCTGTTGGAGTGTAGAATTCATGGGCCAACCCATCTTCCATGTCATTACTATAGGCTGTCATGGAGCTATGCAATGTGCAGATGGTTCTCCTTAAATCGGACCTACAGCCGTACGTCCTCGATTTGGCTGTAATGGCGTAAGGTAAGGACGTAAATAAGCGAACCGCGGAAAAGTTGGAAGAGCCTCGAGCCCCGAAACAGATTGTAGAGATAAAAAAAAATAAATAAACAGACAGACATATACCTCCTATGATCGATATGAACCAGAAAACCTATAAATGAGAGAAAGCCAAAGTCACATTCAAAACACGGACAAACGAACCAAATGGTCAATGGCACTCAAATCTTGGGAAAGAAATCTACAAGGCAAAACGAAAGTCAAGCATCCAACTGTAACATGGAACGGGAACAAAGCTAAGACAAGCGAAATAACACGGCAAGTCATAGATGAAAATTTATAAAATAGCCCGCAACACATGGATCAATGTTGTGTAATCTATAGGGATAGACCCTCGTAAAACCGGAGATATGGTAAAAGAAAGGATTAAATTTGGTTAATGACTATGGGACATTAACCTTTATGTCACCAAGTGATGATATATGAATTTGTCGACAAGCTTTTATAACAGAACGTATATGCGAGGTCTTAGAAAAATATCAAAATGCGCCTGGTTCAATGAAATCACAAATGGTGAGTTTTAGGTTACACTTTGAGGAACCGTTTCAAGAATAGTAGTTGCCACCTGGATTCAGATAAACTGAAGTCTTAAAAGCCTTTAACTGAATGATTTGGTTTAATGACCAGCGAAGGGTTAGGACCGCTTAGTTTTAAACTATTAAATTAAACGAACTTTGCCTTTTGTTGGTCAGTTACCTCTACAGCTATGATACAAGCAGAGTGCAACTTAAATTGTCACGGCTTGCATGTTCGCCTTTAAAAATCCTGTTTTAAGATCCTTTCATTTTGAGGGTCTTAGTTTTATTCTAATTCATCATAGATTTTTTAGTCCAGTAACGAATATTCACATGTTTTCAACAAATAGGAGGGTTTATACTAGACACCGGTCGCCTGTTATATCTTAATGGTTAAGAGAGTTTCTCATCACGCCGTGGTCTCAAGTTCCATTCTCCTCGTTGACCACAAAAAAACATGTACCGGATGACCTAAGAAGCGATTGAAAATGTGCATTAATCGTTTAAATGCTTCGTAAGGTTTTATTTAAGACGCAGTAAGGGCCAATGATGAAGACATGATTGTTTTCCGGTGAACGCTCGTTGTCTTGTTTGCAATGACTTTAGGTAGATGATAAACACTACCAATGTATTTGGCTGCAAATCAATACAATCTATCGAGATGTTTTGAACAGTTGCATATAGTGCAGTATTCTATTTTCAGTATCGATTACAATTTAATCATTGTTTTAGAGATATTTTTGTAATTTTCACAGAGGTCAATGTTTACTTAATAAGTACCTTTAGTTCTAATAATGGTTCATCCATCCTAAGATCAGAATTGAGTGGTTCAATAAAAAGAAATTCCGAAGCTCTGCAGAAAATGGATATTTTCGAGCAACCTGGTAGCCATGGAGCATATTCTTTGTAACTGAATGTTCTCAAATACCTGCTATGACAAGTTCACGGAGGCCTTGTCAAATTTATCAAATAACTGCCTAGAGAATTATTAATTCACAGTAGTTAATGTTCAGAGGGACCACTCCAAACTGATTTTTCTGGTGGAAATGACAACAATTTTGAGAGCATCACGCTATGGCAGCTTGACGGCTTTAAGAGGGCTTCAATACTATTTGTTCAAAACTTGTTTGTCATATAAGAATAAACTTGATGTGAAGTCAGATTTTACTGGATACCCAGTTTACATGAGTGCATCTTCAACTTTGTGATACTGAATCAACCGTATTCGTGACGTTGAAATCTCTTCAAAGAGAGATCGACAATCACTTTGAAGGTCTGTACCAGGTGAGATGGGACAAACTCATCTCATGCGATTTTCCAGAAAATTCTTGAACTGTGACAGTCTTTTTTTAAGATGTCGGATTTTGCAGGTTTTACTGGGTATTCTTCTCACTGGGAAGTATTATTTGAGTTATCACAATTCAAACTGCGAGTAAGGCGAGTAAGTAAGAGTCTATACTATCCATAGTCTGAATTATTTTGTATTACGATTTGTTTTTGACGGTTCAATAACAACCTTCGAGATACAGAATATCTTGGCCTTCATTCGAAGAAACAGATTCGGGATTTAAAGCATTCGTTTGGAAACGATGTCACAATGCACCATTTTAGATTGAGTGCCGAGGGGAAAACCTTTTCTATATTTTTATGCGCTGGCCTCGTTACATTAATCATTGGAGAATATATCTTCCGAAAAAGAGAATCATTTCAAGGCCATATTTTACACAGTATACACAGTTAATTGATTTCAATCCTACATTTTTAGATTAAAGTAATTGCAACGGAATAAAAGGATTACTTGACGCACTGGAATATTGTTCTGGAATATTTGTTACTCTCAGGATCATCGAGTCGAATACCAAGTATTTGATCTCTTAGATTTTTGAGACCATCATCCATTGAGTTTACAGTGGTACCCATACCACTATGAGGGAGTGATGTAATTCAAGTCGACTACAGTAGACAACGATCTTGACCATTAAAACGAAAATAGTGATATGCCTACAAGAAGGAAACCGTCAGCGGTATACAGCTAATCTGGTATATTGACACCAACCAGTCTACATGGCTCCGTGTATTTTTACGTTACAGCGAGACTAGAGGCAATAAGCGAAGGCTAACATATAAAACGTTAGTCTTACTGTGTCAGTATTTCAAAAAAACCTTAGAAAATATGGGTTGAGATGGCAAGTTTCTACTAAAAGGTATTACTCCTGAGTGAAACCTCACTTACTGCAATAAGGTATATTGAGAAAAAGAACGAGTGGAATCCTAAATTACCTACCAAGCGACGCTAAAGCCGTGTTCGAATCCAGAAAAGTGTGGAATTCAAAAAAGAGTTCCGACCATCTGATTACGCGTTCAGTGCCGTGAATGAACAATATATAACCCTCTGTTGGAGGGCAGAGTTCATACAATGTGCAGATGATTCTACATAAACCGAACCTAAAGTCGTATGGTCGCCACAACTGGCAAGTACAATGTGCAATCAGGAACACCAATTTTCGCAAACTTTTTGCTACATTTTCGACCGTATTTAGCCCATAACTCTTCGAATGTTGATTTTCAGATGCTCAATTGTCTCTGGTTTATCGACGAAGATAAGTGACTTTACATAAACCCAAAGAAAATAATCCAATGGGGTTAAATCACAAGATTTCGAACCACATGTCAGCACGATTAATGCCAACTAATCAAAAAAAATTCTAATCATATTCATATATTGGTCACCATTAACAGTAACACTGTTTGTTTGTCTTTATCTCTACAATCTGTTTCGGGGCTCGAGGCACTTCCAACTCTTTCGCGGTTTGCATATTTACGTCCTTACCTTATACCGTTACAGCCAAATCGAGGACGTACGGCTATAGGTAGAACCATCTACACATTGCATAGCTCCATGCAAGCCTATAGTACTGACATGGAAGATGGGTTGGCCCATGAATTCTGCACTCCAACAGGGGGTCATAGATGTGTTCATTCACACCACCGATCGTACTCGTATGGTAAACAATCCATTTTGCATCCTGTCTCTATCCGGATTCAAATCCGGTACCTCCCGCTCTAACTGCTGCAGCTTTGACCATTGCGCCACCTGGGCGGTGAACAGTAACATTCTGATCGTTTTTGAAGATATCTGGACCGATGTTTTCGTCAGCCCATTAAGCGCACCAAATAGTGCGAAAACTCTGCTTATTTACCTATCCATTTAACCAAAAATGGGTTTCATCGGAGAACAAAATGTTGAATGGAAATTTAGCATCAAGATCAATTTATGCTTTAGCCCATTCGCCAAATTGGCGGCGTATACGATGCTCGTTTGGCTTTTATCTCTGCACAAGTTGAATTTTGAAAGCTTTTAAGCCAAGATCCTTTCGTAAAATATTCCATAAAGTGGAAGGACACGACCCTAGTTAGAACGGCGATGAATTGATTGATTTGGATCTTATACAATGCTTTCATGTATAACGGCTTCAGCTTCTTCAGAGCGCACTGCTTGGCATCTCACGGGACGCACATTATCATTAAGAGTAAAACGTGGTCTGAAAACGATCTATTGTTATTGGAATTAGCCACTCTAAAGCACGATTATGTATGCCATAAAATGGATGAAGTGTACAATAAGTTTGACGAACATGAACCATTATTTTGATTAAAAATTAAATGAAATGTCAAACCAAACTATCAGCTGTTAAATGGGTTGTCAAATAAGGGAGTGTTACTGACTCAACGTTGTGAACTTTTAAAAAACACCCGTTTGCTGACTAGCTTTCGACACATATAAGGTCTACTTAATGACAATATAATTAGTTTAAGTTAATTATTAAGATTTTTTTTTATATATTGTCTGATCCCTGCTGCTCATCCTATTGTAAATGAGCTTGTACTCAAAATGGGATGTGCGTGCTTGGTGTTGACCTTTTGTAGTAAAAAATTTAAGAGGTTTTTATGCCTAATGGAAGTAATAATTTTTTTACAAGTTACTACCATATGCGGTTTTCCTTCTTAATCAAAATTATAAGCAATATATAAATAAATAAATATATAAATAAATAAATACTTTTTGGAAGCCACGAGTTCCAATCGATGGTATTCTAGACATTGTTTCTGAGATTTTACGGAGGGAATTTTTTGGTAATCTTCACTAGGGTGACTTAATGAGCCACTTTAGCTCTAATAATGCTTCATCCATCCAAAGATCAGGATTTAGTGGTTCAAAGCTATTAAAACGATATTCCAAAGCTTTGTTGTGATGAAAATTTCGAACCAGTCTGCGAAAGTCATGGGAAATATTCGTTGTTACTGAATATTCTCAAATATCCTGGTATGAAAAATTCACGAAGGCCTTGTCAAATAATTAATTCACAGTAGTTAATGTTCAGATTTACAAATATTTTTCAGGTGGATTGACTGCAATTTTGAGAGCAGCATACTATGGGATAGAACTACAGATATTGTCGTATCTGCATCTTCCTGAAAGCCTGACAGCTTTAAAGGTTATTGGCTTCATTATTTTTTCCTCGAAACTTGTTTGGGGGATAATTAACACTTTGAATTAACTTGTTATAGTATAAATAAATCATCTTTGATTTTATGGGACTGAGTCAACCTAATCGACAGTCACTTTAATGGTCTTAACCAGGAGAAATGGAACAAACTTATCTCATGTCGTTTATCCAAAATAAATTCCTTGAATTAATACACCTGCAATTATCTCAGTTTTTCTTGTACTATGACAGGCTTACTTTAGGACGACTAGCTTTGAGGGTGTTGCTGGGCAGTAATATTCAAAGTTATCAAAGTTCAAACTGTGATCAAGGAGGGAGGGGGGAGGAGAGGGGGTAAGTAGCATTCTCTCCATAGTCTGCATTTGTTTTGATTACGATTTATTCTTGTGGATTAACTAACAACGTTAAAGGTTCCGGATATCTTGGCCTTTATTGCATCAATTAAGATTGAGGAATACGGGGGAAACCCCTTCATTTTAATGAGAAAAACGTTTCTAAAACATCTTTCCGAAATAGAATCATCTGAAGACCGACAGTTGTACATAATATCTCTGTAATTGGAACGAAATGAAAGGATAACTTGATCCAATGAAATATTTTTCAGACTTCGTAACTCTCAACCTCATCGAGCAACCTGACCTACCGACCAACTGACGCATTGGTTAAAGTGGCATTTGAAGCAGAAGGTAATCTCCCCCTGTTGAAGTGCAAAATTCATAATCCAACCTATCTTCAATGTCAGTTTTATATAGACTAGCATGGAGCTATGCACTGTGCAGATGATTTTTCGTATATCAGACCTTTAGTCGTTCGTTCTCGATATGGATGTATTGCAGGTAGGACGTAAATAAGCGAACTGCAAAAAGTTTTGTTAGGATTAGGAACATACAAAAAAATTCATTTAACGGTTTTTGGTGTAGCACAAACTCTCACACACTGCAAAAAGTGTAAGGGACTACATCGAAGATATTAATAATAATGGCCAGAGGAGTAGAAATCTAAACATTGCTTGGTTGTTCATATTGTTTATGTAATCTTCGACATTTTTTACACCAGTTTAGTTTGCCTATAAGGTTTGTGGCATATACCAAGTTTGACTAGTTGGTTGCTGGCCAATTTATGAGTCCCAAGCATGATGATAACAAACTTTTTTTATGACGTTTGGTACCGTATTGTAAACTAGTCCACTATGCAGAATAAACTTGGCTATACCACTCTAAGGACTCATGCAATGAAGGGTTAAAATCGATATGAAATTCTTGGTCATCGACACAAAACACTATTATCACTGTAAGTGCACCACACTATTCTCGAAATTATTTTTAATGCAACTGAAATACCTCAGCAAGAAATTGTCTCAACTTGACATCGTCACACATACACATACACACAGAGATAGAGAGAAATAAATCTTTTATAATCAAGGATAAATTAAACGATCAAAAGATCACAAAAATAATTTCAATGGTAATCTATTTCGAAATCAATCTACACCCTGTCATTGGGAACAGAATTTTTTTTTTTTTCGTTTCGATTCGGACAAGATATTTTTGTTGGATACAAAAAGACGCGAAATAAGAAGTTAATATGCGGTATCTGTTTGTGAAAATCAACAACAAAATTAAATTACATTCCAAAAAATTGAATTGTTTTCCATTTTTCTTCTTCTTCTTCTTCCTCATCTCGGATTCATTCTCGAAACGGGATTTTAAAATTTTTTTTTTGTTTTTTAACTCTTGAAGCTTATATTCTTATGATATTATTATTGTTTTGTATCGCGTACGTCTTGGTGGAAAATGTCAACATCATCATCGTCAACGATCTTCATGATTTGTATAGTGTTACACCAACTATGTACATGTATGTAAGTTTGCATGTATGCGCGGCAATTTTCAATTGTTCGAAAATCTTGAGTGGAAAAAACTGCAGCACATTTCGGTTGTTTTTTTTTACTCATTTTAGTCACGCAGGAAGTGTGACCTAACTCGAGGGCGGATTTTGTTTTCTACATTGTTGTGTTTCTTTTGTCATTTCAACGTAGTTTTTTTTTACAGTACATATATACATTTTTAACCCTCTTACAGTTTTGTTAAATAGTGAAATTAGAGGAAGAAAACATTATGTGGAAGTGTTCCACCCAATTTTCATGTTTTATGTTTTAACTACGAGCATTATTTTATTATATGCTGTATGAATTTTTAATCATGTCAATTGCATGAATAACAGGATCTTATTTTTTTAAGTTCCAGCCTTGTTGTTGTTAGATTGCGTATAACGGTTTTAATACTTATATTACACGATACATATATGTATGTACGCTTGTACATAATACAATTTTCCGACGACCATATATAAATAATGGATAACTGTTTCTTGCAAGCTACTTCATACTTGAAAGTATGCTACAATTAAACACTTCACGGTACCGTTATCTAATTTCAAACTTATTTACTTAAGTTGTTAAGATTATATTGGCTAGGGTACTAGATTACCAGCCACGTTGAAGCAGTACCCAACCCCTCCAAAGTAGTGAAGATGTGGAACGACGCAATAGACTCACACTCTAAGTGATACACCAATTCATCGGTTTTAATCACAAGCCCTTCAGGAAGTTGGAAGCAATAAGAAGATGCCAGATTACTCTCTACGCCGTGGAGACATCATTACTGGCCGCAACCTCTTTGAAATCAAAAATAAAGCATACTCTCTGTCCATTGATTTGATGCAGGGTATCTGGAATTTGCATTAAATTCTCGTGTTTGAAAAAAACTCAATATGTGCCATCAACATCCGTTTTGGGCCATATATCATACTCATGATTCTTCTCTAAAATGTTAGATGCCATTTCTGAAATGTGTATCACATATATACGTTACAACGGATCTGATCATCATTTTTAGCATATTCGCATTTGCAAGATATTTTGATTTCAAAAGTGGACGTAGAGGATTAAAATCCGATTGCCAGCGTCAAGGAGTACCTTGATATCCCCTCCCACATCATTATCGTGAGTAATGAGGGATTCAAGATGCTTGAATCTTATCACGCCTTCAAACGTGTGGCTAATACTAAACAAATCAATTGTGTCTTGGCCTTTAAAACCAGAGATCAGATATTTTGTTTTCGACTCATTCATTTTGGGACCAACGGAAGCTGAACACTGTTCCAGTGGATCAAGTGTGATTTAATCGAATAACACAGATATCATCTGCTTATGCCAGAAGTTTCGGAATAAGATATTGTCTTGAGGTGTGTCAATTTTACGAAGGATGTATTCCAACATACGATTAAAAAATAACTAAGGCAGCGCATCCTCTTGGCGAGCATCAGCATTAACTTTGACATAGCATTATGACTGCGTTGTTGTCATTTTTGCTTGCTTGATTTTTCTCCATAATATATGATCTCTGGTTTCCAGTTGTAGGTTTACTCACCAACCATACTGTAAGAAGTCGCATAGGACGCATAGGACATCTTGTACATATTTATCCCTTAGAAGTTTGTGTTGAAGCGATTCGTTGAAAATGTCTCTATACTGTCAGTGTTTTTCTATCGCTCGATGTTGAACATATCGAATGTTGGTGTCATAATTTACTGTCTCAGTAGTCGATAAGTCACTCTCTATTTATCTTGAGGAACATCGAGTTTAAACATGAATGACGTCATACCGGTGTTATCGATTTCAATTTATGAGTTGAAATCTCCGTGACCATTTTTGACCGTGGTACCATTTGTGGGTGTGCTGGATACAGTGACTTATGTAACTGATCGAAAACTTCTGCTTTTTCCTTAGATGCATAGCACTGAATGATTATTGCATTTTTTATTTTTAACTGGGATTTTATTATTATTCTAATACTTATAGGCTTCCATTCTGATACTTATAGAGTAGTGGTTCCTTTCCCTTATATTATAACTATTCCTTGTTCAACTAAATAATGATCTCTGGCAGAAAATACACGCTATATCCCAAAGTTCATCATATACTTAACTTGTGCTTACCGTAATGTTTCAGTACAATAACTTCTTTTGATGAGCTCGGTGCTGCGAGATATCACTGCAATATTGAAAAAAGCTAGTGAGTCGATAGTTGGCCAAACAACTTCTGAAAGGAATAAAATACCTTGTCTATGTGTTTGTTGCCGGTGTTAGCTTAATGGTTTCTCATCACGACGAGTTCGAATCTCGTCGTTGACATAAAATCAACACGCACCGGATGGCATAAAAAAACGCGATTGTGTGTAAAAATATTCATACAATGTTCACCAATCGTTAAAATGGTTCGTAAGGTCTCAGTTAAGACGCAGTAAGGAACGTATGAAGCAATATTTTACGTATTTGCAATAATCTTCTTTCGCTCATCACGCATACTTAAGATTGGACATAACGTGGCCACTTTGCCAAACTAACCGAATAAGGTTAAAAAGACAGTTCGATAAAGATCATAAGCAAAAACAATCTAGTATCGTGATCAGGTATGGATGCCGAAAATTTCAATTTATTGTAAAAAGCTTCTTTATGATTGAGTTAGTTTACATCAGACCGTTTACATCAGGGGGCCTCATGTCATTTACATAAGGCTGGAATTAGACCGACCATTCTTAAATTGGCTTTAAAAGCGTCCTGCTGATGAGTTGGAGCGCTTCGTTCTAAAAACAGACTCATAGCTAAGACGAAAAATTACTGTAAAATGATGTAACGTTACTTGGGAGGTAGTTTAAGAGCCGAAGTGAGCAAATACTAAATTTCATTAGCTTTAATATATTTAATAATGGGTCTGCACCCGTTTTATCACTCCATGTTGGAAAGTTGTAACATCGTTCTGCCGTCTCCGTCAATTATCAACCACCGTTTACTTTGAAGTAGGGCAACATTTATCGTTCAACCATTTTTGCCAGCATTCCAGCACAAAATCATTCTATCAGTAAATAATAAAGGGTCTGTGTTGGCTCGTATTGTGTCCAAAATCAGTCTCCATCGGTTTTGAACACCTATATTTGTCGAATAGAGATAGTATGGAACTCTTACTTCTTCCGAGGTAAAGTTTGAAATTATAACTTTGAATTTTTATTAAAAAACCAACACTTATGTCGTATTCCTGGATTACCATTAGGTGTTTTGTTGCATTAAGATGAAGTGCAACTAAGCTATCGACTCTCGAATTATGTCACTTTTTGAGCATGCCACATCCCAAAAATTAAGTAGAAAACTCTAGATGTGACGTTACCTAGACTAGAGATACCACATTTGTACGATGAAGTTAACAAGTATAGTTTTTATTCTATGATGGCTTCGATAGAATGATAAACCAGAATCAAGCACAAAATATCAACTATCTAAAGGTACATACAGAAAGAGCAACCAAAAAATTTATTTAGTTGGTTGTACCATGCACTGAGAAAAATTATGAAGTTGTTTAGAACATATACTCACACGCAGATACAATAACAAAAGACAAATGTTTCATTAACCACAGTATCTGTCAAGTGAATTAAGGCACAGCACGATACGTTGAATCAATGCACATTGTCAACAACCACAATGGTTGTGAGCGAATAATAGTACTTGTTATAACAAATAAGCGTTGAGGAAGCATCAATAGCTAATACGAAAGAGAGTCAGTCAAATTAAAGAGTTTTCTAGAATTTCTATAAAAAAAGATTTAGTTCAGTGGAAGCTACAAAACTAAAGAATGAATCAAAACAACAATTTTACAAGTTTTTGAGGTAAATCGATATTAATGCATCTAAGCATATCCTATAAATGTCCACCAATCAAGTTCACCAACATAAAGAGGCAAATAAATGCCATGAGGGATCTAGCCTGCACATACAAGCAAATATAGTATAACAAACATCTAGAAGCAACATAATACTTATTATAAGAACAACCAACAGAGGGACGATCTGCTCTGAATTTCGATAGAAACAAACTCTCAAGATTAATCTAACTATATCGGGGTTAGATTTTCATCAAAGTTTTTATGGAAATAGAAGCATTGGTGTTCACAACTGACAAAAAATCTACCATATCATGCCAATGGCCACAAATCACATATATAAGATTACGCCTTCGCGTGTTTCGTTTTTACATTCTACTGCGCATGACGTCATTCGTGCGATGTCGATAATAACTATATATGAAAATATTTGGTATATCAATGAATTTTTTTTTTAAAGCAAAAATTCATTTTAAATAAATATTACAACAGTTATTTCAACCTTATATATATTTGATAAACATTAAATTTGGCTTTATGTGGGACAACAAAACTAATATTCATACATAATAACAAATAAATAATTAACTTTGGTAAACTTCTTATTCAATATCAGCTATAGTGAGCCATAGTTATTGAATAAAAACACAGTAAACAAGAAATTTCTCTAAAATTCCAAATAAAAAATTGTTTTTAAATTGTTCCATATTATTGTTTTTATTTTGAACGTCAAAAAATAGTTTTGTTAAATATTTAATTTATAATTTTTTTATATTTACGTTTCTTAGATTTTAATTCTACAATTTCTTTATTTAATTTTCTTATTCTAAAGTACATTCGCGCTCTAAAGAACATTTTTTTAATTTTTATGTCGCAGTCTATGTCTTTTGATAACTCTACTAGATATTTCTGATAATGATTTCTTATTAATAAGTCATCTCCATTAGTATCGCTGAAAATTTTTTCTAATCTTGCCATGTGAATCATCATGCCTTGTGTTGGTTTTGATAAACCCCCTTCATTAAGAAGATCCACCCATGAAGATTGAGGTTCATTTGAAGCAACTGTGGGATCTACTCTTATGTCATCTATTTGATCATGTAATTTATGACAAATATATCCTGCGAGATTTTCGAGGCCGTCATACTCCATTGATTGAAATTCATTTTCATCCAGACAATCTTCATTTGTCACCGAAAAGTTTCTGAAAACGGATCCTGAAAAAGTAAAGTAAATTTTAAATAGAAAATTTGAAGAGATGTCACCGTAATGTTAATGAATTAAATACCTGTAAGAGTTGATTCTTGCAATTCCAAATCGGGAGTGTCATCAACAGTCACATTAGCATTTTCAGAAATCACTCCTTCGTTATGTCCTAAAATATAGGACCTCAACCGGAATTTAAATTCTTGCCTATCAGGATGATCATGAAGACCACCTTTAGCTCGAATTGTACCGAAAAAGTTTTCAAGGACATCTTGATTTAATCGGTACGTCAATATATATTTAAAGTTGAAACGTTGTTTTATATTTTCGTATAGCAACTTTAAAGCATTGTTGGACTGAATAACACCTTAGAAAATAAATAAAATAAAATAAAGTTTCATTTTATATTTAGTATATCGTATTACCTTTTTGAAATGGCAACAATGTTTTCTTTCCTACAACTGTCATTTCCATCATAAGTTTGGACATTCGATCTAAAATATCATCTTGGACATCCACAGCTAATCCGTACGCTTTCACTCGATCTCTGGAATCCTTAGCATAAAGTCTGATGTTCATAACATCAAACCAATCATTCGTCTAAAAAGTATAAGTATAGTTTAAGTATATGAAATTATATTTTTATTGTACAATATAGATACCAGTTTAAATAAATTATAGCATTCTTCCCAGTTGTTTTCGTGTATTAATCGTAAAGAAGCTGCTCTTGAGAGGGCTTGTGCTACAGTATGAGAGAAAAGTTTTGTTGCCATTTTCACTTTTTGTCTCTCAGCTCGAGCCACATTCAAATGATTATTTGATATTTTGTGAGTCACACTCAATTCCGTTGATGTGCAGGACAATAATTTCAAAATTATTTCCTTTTTGACGCATTTGCCGTTAATAATAAATCCATCATCAATAAAATGGTTTCTTAGTAGTTTAATAAGGTGGGGAACATCCGCAAATACAAAAATTTTGTTGTTGTCAAACAGGAACCTAATTAAGTGAAATAATAATTTATATTATGTAGGTAAAGAATTAAATTATAAATGCCTTACCATGGTTTATAAACTTCTATATTGAGTTCTTTGTACAGGCCACGATTACCTCCACCAAGGTCACTGGTTATAGCCACCACGATGTACCCACAATCTTTGACTTTTTCCAACACTTCAAATAAAATGGTTTTTGTCATTTTACAATCAAAATCGTAAAAGAAAGGTTGTTTCCATTTAGCCATTAATCCTGAAATCAATAAAAAAAACGTAAAACATTTATGTTATTAGTATTTGATAATTATCTAAATTATATTGCCAATAAATTAATTATCGTACCTCTCAACATAACAACTTGACAATATTTAGCCGGTTTATGGGTAGTGTCGGATAATTTGTCATAGCAATAAGTCTCTCTGATCTTAATTTCATCGAAACTTAGAACGCACACTTTTTGGTCTTCCGTTAGTTGAGTCGCTGATTTCATAATTTTCATTACCGGGTCAAGTACACCGGGAGAAACTTCTATTTTTTGTGCCCATTTTTGTAAAGTGCGGACAGCAGGAAGTGGAAATTTCTTATTTCTTAATAATTTATATGATCTAGGGCCGGCCGAATACAGCGTGATGGACCTGGCAATGTCAGCTTCCGTCCATTGCAATCGTCTACTGCCATTTTTTAATTTTCGAAGTTGACCCGAAGTAAATATTTCGGCTAATTTACTTTCCATATTCGTTCTTTCAAACTCACTTTTGCTTAAACTTGTTTGAAGATTTTTTATTTCATCTTTTAATTTTTGAACTTCATTTTGTGATTCTTTCAAATCATTTTTAAGAAGTTGAATTTCGTGTTTATAATGTTCCCTAAAATATTTATGATTGCATTAATCTTTAATAATATATGAAAAAACATTTGAGTACATACATTTCTTCGTTTAAAGCATTACATGCATGATCTGGTTCCGTTTCTGTGTTTATGTTGTTTGAATTTGTTTGGTCGACGTTTGAGATTAGCTCATTTAAACTAAGGTTTTCACTAGGATTAGGTTCTTCAAATGTTACATTGTTAAGTAAAGATGAAACTAATTTTTTATTTTCTCGTTTTTGATTTCGATTAATACGATTTATGTTCTTCAAGGTATTCACATCGCGTTGTTTGAAAACTGGATATAATGTCGGCACTGCATTTGCCTTCAACCGCAATTTCTTTGCAAATCCTGTAAAATAATTTTTATTAAATATGATTCAATTTATATTAATCACTTAATATGTCTTACCCATTTCAAATTCCAATTTGTTTTCAAAGTCGGCGTCAGTAAAATGGATGCCACACACTCTTGAACATTTTAGATTAAATGTATCCTTCCGTTTACAAAAATTTAACCATTTTTTTAAAATTACGGAATTTTTTGGAAAACAATAATATCCAATTACACAATTTTCCTTAGTATCATTTTTACTGCCACAATTAAATACAGAACACCTCATTTTTAATTTATAATAATTTAAAAATTTAATAAAATCACTGAGAATACGTTTTTTAACACCGATAAACAAAATTTTTTCGCACGAATGACGTCATTATGTCAAATATGCGAATCGGTGTGAAGATAGCAAACATGCGCAATGCGTAATCTTATATATGTGATTTGTGGCCAATGGCCACTAGAAATGTGAACAGATAATACTGATCCAAACTATACTGAACCAGGTCCTGTTGATATATTACTAGGGGCCAATTACTCAAGTGATATCATACTTAAAGAAGTCATCAAAAATGAAACAGGAGAACCAGCTGCACAACGTATATTACTAGGATCTTCAGGACCATATATTTTCTTATTTTGTAAAACGGACATAACCATACAGTAATAACGTTAGTTAACATTGAGAAACAGTTGCAAAAGTTCTGGAAGTAATAGAAAATACAAACCGAAAGAGAGAAAGAATCCTAATTCGAGGCAATTTTTTTAAAATTATAAAAGAACCAAGGTTAGAGTGTATAAAGTGAGGATACCGTTCAAGCAACAATAAACGCTTGGTAATTCCAAACGAGGAGCTATTGTCAGACTATCAGTGATACAGAACTAAACAATATCATGCATTTATGGCGCAATACATATAACTACCATATATCAAGGCAAATAATAATATAATAAATATCAAGGTATGTAGTTATGTAATACCTGTATAGCTCACCAGCGCTGGCGTGAGTTTGACTGAGTAGATGAATTCGGGTCCAGATTGCAACAAAATGTATATACAATCTAGTCAAGCACTGAAAACATCAGAAAAACATGAGCTGGTCAAGCTTCGTAATAGTAAACTTCCGTAATGTGAACATTTCTCCAATACCAAGTCATTAACAGTGAATTTAAGATGATTATATTTTTATATCCTACCACCATCGGATTACTATCGGTGATATGAATGAACACATCAGATCAACTTATGTAATAATAAACGAAACTTCAACCGAAAATGGGGAAAGAATGATATATACTTCGGTCGCTCATGATCTCAAAGTGGCGCAAGTACATTCTTTCCTCTTAAAAACATCCATTTGGAAACATGGACACATCCACGTAAAACATTCCGAAGCCAAATTGACCATGTGTTGATTTCCAAAGAGTGGGCTCGGGTTGTACAAGACATGCGAGATCTTATCTGGTCAATGCAAAGCTACGATGGAAATTTTCGTACAAGTCAGGGAGGACAGAGGAATATACAACGCGATTCTCCTGTGAAGATCTGATAAATGTAGAAATGCACCGATATCATTATCAGCAGTAACATTTTGCGATCTAATTACCAAACTGATGAAGTAAATAGAGTCTGGGAAGTGTTGAAAACCTCGTTTGTTGATGCTGCCCAGCATATTCTCGGTATAGTGTAAACTAAACCCAAAAATGATTAGTTTAAAGAGGAGTGTCGTCTTGCTATTGACAAACAAAATATGGTCCACAATGAAGCACAGGCTCGGTTTACAATAGCAAAAAAAAAAGATTCCCGTTGTCATGTGAGAGTTGGACCTTGACGAATGAGTACAAAAGATGGCTTGTAACATTCGAAAAAAGAACATAGGGTGTGTTATATGGCCCAAAATGCGCGTTGATGGCACATACCGAGTTAGTTCCAATCATGAGATCAGAAGTTTAATGCGAATTTCTGATATCGTACATGAAAGCAAAGGACAACGAGTATGCTAGCTCGGTCACACGTTCTACTTGCTGATCCAAACCGAATGATATAGCGATCTTATAAGAGAGAGTCGCCTTTCGGTAGGCGAAGAGGTTGCTGTCGGCGACGATGGCTCCACGGTGTAGAGAGCGATCTGTCATCTTCTAAACTTCTTGCAACAGAATGAAGAGCTGGCTCGTGATCGAAACCGATGAAGTCATATTGTTGACAAGGTACGGGTCAACAATGGCCTGTAAAATCCACCAAAAAAAATATTTATTTTCATCCAAATGGTGCAGTCGTTAAAGTTGGAGCAGTTGGAGTGCGGGATATCGGGTTTAAATTCCGATCTCGGCGGATATGGGCGGGATGCGAAAGGAATTTTTCACTATCTGATTAGTATCGGTGATGTGAATAAAGATTTCTATATCTATCACGCACTGTTGAAGTGCAGAACTAATGGATCAATTCATCTTCCATGTCTTTTCTTTATGGTGGTAGCTTCACAACGTGCAGATGGTTCTACTATCCTCAATTTTGCTGTAATGGTGTAAAATAGGTCTTAAAGAAGTGCCTTCATCTCTTAACATGATTTCATCGTTTTGTTGATAACTTCCCAACCGTGAATCTAGAAGGACACCGATGAAGGCAAATCGGCATGAAATAGATGCCAAGACTATATTGGAGACACAATTTGATCCACTGTTCAATTCATCGCGACACATTCGTTCAATACAACGTACAACGTCCGCACACATACGTATATATGTATGTGTTTCACATACGTCAATGATCAATCATGCAATTCTGTAACATAAAAAATATGTTATTTTTTATTCATTCAAGAGAAAAAAAAATTATTTTTTATTGAAATAAAAATAAAGAAGAGGTGTGGTAGCAGATTTTTATTTTCTTTGTAAATTTATACACTTCCGGGGACTTATTAAGTTACATCTCTTTTGTTGTGAATAGTTTTTCTTTCTCGATAAGATTTGAATTGTTGTGTATTGAATGTTTTTTATGTATTAATTGCAAGCGAAAATCTGTTTGGAGGGCAGACAATTTCACTGCACTGCTTTTATTCACAAGATTGATTGTTATTTAAATGAAAAGGTGTTTCCAAACATCTCAAATATGCGTCTGCATTTCTTATAAGGCTCGATTAAGTGTCATATTTAAAACTAAGCGCTGGTAATAAGATTTGAATGCGCAGATGGTGTTGTGCGAAGGAGTTGGATGCACTTCGACCCTCTAATCGACTTATTGTGTCACGACTAATTGCAACTTATATAGTGTGTTTGATTAAAATCATCAGTCATTGTTGCACTTATCCCAATATATAAACTACTGTACCATTACACATTATATAATTCAGTTTGGATTCTGTTTGATTTCATTTCAATACCGAAAATTATAGTTGGATCACAATATTGTAATGCCGAACAATAAAATGTGTGCTATTAGCACGCGCCAACGTTAAATAAACTATTTCTGTGAACTAATTGAAATTTGAAACCAATAATTTTGTTAACTGTTATTATGCGATGTGTGTGTGTGTGTACAAAAGACATAATCAAATTATTATGTTAAAAAACAGATTTGTCCCTTTCATGTTATGATACGAGTATGTAAGTTTACTACACCAAAGGCAGTTTGCAATTTATATACTCTATAGATAGACATAAGTGTACGTCAAGGGTATAAATAGTAAATTTATGTGTTACGAGGGTAATCAAATGATAATGTACTTAAATTATACACAAATCAATTATCAACTGCTGTTAGCTGTTAATTATGCTTTCATTGCGATAGTTAGGCGATATGAAACAGTAGTTGAGCGATGCCTGTGCTATGTCGTGTTCCTTGATTTCTTCTATGTAATGTAGCCGAATAGTATCATCTCAGTTATCAGTACTTCTGGTAGATAGGGACTAAACCGGTGTACTGATAACATGAAAAGTCTTTCGAGATAATGTAGGCGATGAAAAAAAATATTAGACTGGCGGTTTGTACAGATCAAGTAATGACATCAAAAGATTAGCCGTCTATCTTATACACAATCGATGTGAGGTTAACTTCACGTTTGTGACGAGCAATGTTCCATTCACTTGGTACAAAAGAAGAACAAAATTAAAACTGTGGCTGTTACAGGGCATTTAATGGTGTAACCCATCCAGTCCACCTACCGATCCAACTGTGAATGATAGAATAATATGTCTAGGCATTGTGTCTAAGGATTTATCTTTTGCTCAGAAATAATTTTTCGCAGCTGTACGAAAAAATAGTGTCCCTTTCTCAAGACGGTCGTCGAATATTATGCCTTGCCCATATCATAATATGGTGGCCAAAATTTTACTTTCATCCCGATTACGCTCATTGTCCAGAGTCTATTCAATTGAATGTCGATTTGACACAAAATTCGTGAGCGTCCGATTCATTGTGAATAAGCCACCTGCTTTTTGCATTTTAATCTTTTAGACAACTGTCGGTGCAACATAAAATATAAACTTCCGCGTAGCTTATAAGACATCATATCCTCGGCTATTCAGCCCTGGCTATAGTCTAACTACAATCAAAACTTACAGCAAAGATGATAATATTTCTCGTTGAGAACCGCGTTTATGGCCTTAAGATTACCGCTTCGCTACTTATTCTGGCTCTAATAATTATATTTTCCAAAATGGAGCATCTCCCTTCATGTTATTCCCATTGACTCATAGAAGGTATTATCAAAAGCAACCTCAATGTCTACAGAAACTCAGGGTATGAAACTCAGAAATAGTTTTCTCGAGCTAAGGAACCAGACTTACAGTTGTCACTGTAAATTTACCAGTTTGATACAAAAATATGTTTGATGTACCTTGTGTTCGAAAAATGTTTCTATCATCTAACGAAGAAACGGTGTGAGGCTGGTCGGTCGATACTCTTTTGGTTGAATATCAGGTCCGTTAGTTGAATTATAGTAGGTATTGTCTCTGGAAATGAGCACAAAGCCTGACAGTAATAAGTTGCTTCAGGGAGGAATTTATAAAGGTTATGTCTCTGTTCAGTAAGAATCCAAACAAATAAAGTGGAATCAAATCGAACAAATTAAGTGTATCCAGGTAAATCTGGAGATGCTGAAGCGATATCAGGTGCTTTTAGCCGAAGGCTTACTAGTCAATGAATAGACATGACCGGTTTACAGGAGCCATGGGCGACTAATTAGAAGGTTGCCAAAACAGAAGAGGAAATTTATTTTCGACAATAGTATAGCAATATTCCGGGGTGAGAGAAAATACTGGTGAGCTCGAATATTAACGGTTTCCCATTCTTAAATTGATCTCCAGAGATTAACTGGCTGTCATGGTATAGAGATTCCAAAAACTAAATGGAATGTGCGAGTCAGTAAAAGCCTTCGGTTTCTTCCCGTGGATTCAGTGCCGAAGATTCAGTGCCGAAAGAAGTCAAATATATATATAGGAGTAATCCTAGATCATAACTGAATTGAAATCAATACATCACCTGTGTTTTACAGCTTTACGCCTACTTGTGTTTCCAATATTTTATATAACAATATTATTGTTTTATAAAACTGTGCTATACCTTGAACTTGTCAGTTGATAAGGAAACGGCATAAGGAAACGCTACCTATGAATCGGGTTCTAGGTTTTGCTAAAAGCAATCAACAGTTCCTCGGTCAAGAGGCGTTGGCGATGGAAATAAAAACCCATCTGCAAATAAAACTAATTGTATTTACCAGGTAGGCCGGCGCAATCCTAATGCAACTACAGATTCTCTTAGCAGCAGGTTTATGTACTATTGGGCATGTAAATTACACGATGTAATTTACACTTTTGTTTACATGTGAAAATTATCTAATTTGCATAAGGTTATTTTTAACATTCTATATGTAAAAAACAATTTTATGTAAAAAAACTGACGCGCCATCTCTTATCAAATCTAATTGTAACTAAAACACCTTCTGTTAAAAAATGTTTGTACTATTTTACGAATATAATTTGTGAAATAATTAACTGTGTAGATTTTTTTTCGACTACATACTGAATTTCAAAATAATTTTTGATTTAGGTTAAATTTATTAACAGGTTAATTTCGTTAAAAATTATTTAAACTGGCTTGGATGAAGGCCAAAAAAGAGGTTTTCTAACTTATAACGGTAACTTGAAAACTAATTGATTTTGCATTTACTCATGTATCTATGGTAATGAGCAAAACGAACATCGGTAAATTGTTGACATTTTAAAAAAGATGGCACTGCGAATGATGTTGTCTCCGTTTTTTACATGTAATTTACGTTTTATGTAATTTACGATGTTTTTACAATATAATTTACATAAAAATGTAAAAACTATTTTACGAATAAAAACCCCGCAGTGAGTTTACCAGTCAATGGATAGGCATGGCCATTATCCAGGAGCAAAAGGTAGCTCACAATCCAATGTTGCCTTAACAGATGGGGAAATTTCTAGGCGACAACAGTAGTAATAACAGTAGTAATTAACTGTTTCCCCATTTCTAAATTCATCTCCAGGGATTTAGTTGCTGTCATGATAGACGTTCCAAAAGGTAAGAGGAAACTGGAAAGTCAATATATATATATGACTATCACTATAAAAATGAAGCTTTATGGGTCACCATACCCATGTTTTACGGCTCGAGCCCCACTAGTGTTCCCAGAGTATTATTGTTTTATAGAACTGTGCTGAATCTTAAAACATTAATGTGGAAGCAGATGGTAAAAAAACTAAGGTACAAATGTCAGTTCAATCTAACTTTACCAAACGACGGAGTCCTTCTGAGCTGCCTATGAATCGGCTTCTTGGTTTTATTAAAAGTCAAAAGCTGGTGATAAAGTGCAACCATTCTCAAATCAGCTGTTATAGGTTAAGAGACGTTGGCGATCTGCAATTAAAATTAACTAAGTGTAAATACCACGTACACCTGCAATATGATTAGGCAATTTCAGCTGATTTTAGCTGCAGATGCACCAGTCAATGGATTAGCATGGCCCTTATACAGGAGCAATATTATTCTGGTGAGCTTGCATACTAACTGTTTTTCAAAATTCACACAGACTTCAAAGGAAAGGAGAAAGTGCGAGACTGTAAGCCACTGCTTTCTTTCTGAGGAACCAGGATTCAGTGACGGAAGAAGTCAAATATCTAAATCATACATCACAAAGGTCTTTTTAGTCTCCATACCCGTGGTTTATGGTTCAACGCCCACTTGTGTTCCTAGAATATTATGGTTTTATGGCATTATTAAACTATGCAGTACAATGTGGAAGCAGTTGGTAGCAAAATTTGAGATACGAGTGTCAGTTTTATCGAACATGATCAAACAGTACTTAGTTTTGTTAAAAGTCAAAAGCTGGTAATAAAGTGCAACAGGTAGCAATTCTCAAATCACTTGTTCGCGGTCAAGAGTCTTTGGTGAAGAGATCGAGCTAGTTAGTCCTAAATAGAACTTATTAATTGTATGCACTATAGGTTAGCGTGTAAGACGTTAACTGCTCTTAGCCGCCGGTTTATTAATCAACGGATGGGCATAGATCTTATACAGGATTCATTGGTAACTCATAATATAATTAAAAGGTAGCCAAAGCAGGTTTGGTACTAGTGAGCTAAACTATTAACAGTTTTCCCATTTCAAAACTCACTTTAGATATTCTAAAAGGTAAGATGAAAGTGAGAACCAGGATTTGGTGCCGGAAGAAGTAATATATATATATATATATATATATATATATATATATATATATATATATATATATATATATATATATACATATATATATACACACACACATATATATACATATATATATATATATATATATATATATATATATATATATATATATATATATATATATATATATATACATATATGTGTGTTTGTGTGTGTGTGTGTGTAGGAGTAATCCTAGATTACAAAGTGGCTTGGAATCAATACATCCTGAAGGTGAATAAAAAGGAAACTTTTTGGACCTCACCTGTATTTGCAGCATTACGCCCACTTGTGTTCCCAAAATATTCTGTTTTATAGAACTAAGCTGCGTATCCTAAACGCTCAAATCGATGTGGAAGCACTTGATAGCAAAATTTTAGATAATGTCAGTTAAATTGAACATCACCAAACGACGAGGTCTTTCACCTGAAAGCAATATCGAAAGGCAATGCCATTTACATAAGATTTATTAGTAGCGATAAAAATCCAAATATAATTTGATTAATTATGTCTTATACTGATCGTATTCTTATTCATTTTTGTTCAGTTTTAATTTACTAACCCTCTTCGCAAATAAATTAGAGTTTCCGGTATTAATTTAATCAAAATTTATACGTTTCTATTGTAATTTATAATTCATATTCTCCATATACATATATGCCGGCTGAATGCGGACAAACAACATACATACATGTTTGTACATAAATCTTACACTAATAACGCTTTTAAATTACTCTTTTTGGGCTACCGTCTTGCCTTTTGAAAATCAGTTACAGATTTTTTTTTTGGTTTTTTTTTTGATGAAATTAAAAAATAAAAAATCTCCACAAATCATCAGATTTTAACTAATGAAGTGTTAATAGAAACAGAAAGACGTTCAAGATTTAGATTAAGAAAATAATAATTTCGAAAAACAGTTCTTTCGTATACCTTGTTGTTGTACATTTTTTGTTTACCAACATACAAAGGTCGCTGGGTGGTTTATTAAAAAAAAAAAGAATATACATCACTTTCAGAGAGCACAGCTTCTTGAATCTTGCTCGATTCATTAATTTAAATTATGCATTGAAACACCATTAAAGTGTGAAACAAACTAATATCTTTATTGTTGTTTTATTGTATCGTTGCTGGTCTCCGAACAACGAGAGAACTTGCCACTGGTTGATTCACACAATCATTAATCAAAAAAAGTTTGTTTCGTTGTTGTTTCTGGTACATTCACATGAACTTCTTCATTTATATTATTTTCTTATATATAGTTTGAATGAATGAAATGAACAAATTAAAGACACAAGAGCTCGAGTACAACACGTTGTTAAAATAGTATTGTAAATGGATCGGAATACGAGTGTAGATAAATTATAAACAAAAGAATGATCGACAACACCTGTGTAGTTTTAAGATTGTTTCCCAAACCCTTTTCTTTTATCGAGGAACAATATAAATTTTTTCATTTGGACATTAATCAACAATTTCGAAGATCTTTTTTATAGAAGAGTTCAGATTGTTCTGGGTAACAAAATGTAATTAAGACACTGACAAATTGATATCCTGCCGATTTTCTGATTGATCGAAAATTGACAGTAGACGGGATTGAAATAAATATGTATTAATCCTATTCCTATCTAATCCTAATTTTAAACCAGCAAACGGTACCAGTTTCTTATCTATTATCGCGTCTTTTGCTAGGAATAATGTCTATATAGGCGATGAAAGAAATGTAAGATTGCGAGTCTGCCCAGAGCCAGTAATGGCATCAAAAGACTTGCCTCTTATACACAATCGTTAACTTCACGTTTAAAATAAGAACAAAAAATTAGGACTGTGACCACCAAAAACTTAAGATATTTAACTTTATCGTAAGACTATATTTACCTCAAACGAGAATGGATTCTCAGTGAGCCAATTTTTATGTAAAAAATCATGTAAACTTTATCTTATAATTTGCACATCCAACTCTATTATGTCACTGTCCGTTGTGTAGACGTCAATTCAATTATGACTTCAGAATTCACTGAACTAATTTTTCACTAAGAGAGAGACTGTCAGCTCATAAGAGTAGGTTAAATTAGGTTAGGTTGAATGGCTACAAGACACTTAGACCAGCGACGATTTGTTGTGATACCATAGGATCTCACCTTCCTATTACCCTTGTGTGAACCAGTTTGAGCTACTTATATAGCATGATAAGCATCGCACCTTACAGTTTTCGAGATCAGAGAGGCAGTCCATTAAGAACTTACCCAAATATTTATGTCTTTTGTGTACCAAAGCCGGGATAAGCATAGGAGGTGGACTACCCTCGTCATTTGCTTCTAAACCTCCTCGCATGTTCTCCAAGTAGGCAGTGTCCCGTGAGTATCCCCACGATCGTAATTTGTTCACATCTTCGTAGGCAGATCAATGTCTTTGAGCGGTTCAAGTCCAGACTTGCCGTGTTATCCTACATGAGAGAGTGTTCATCCACCATTCGTTCACTGAGGATACTGTCTCCTTTTTAATCACAGTCTTGAGTTCTTTAATGGGCCACCCCAACCGATATAGCAGTTGGAGAGTTGCCTCGCTAGTTCGTCCACCTTGCAGTTCGCCGTGACGTCCGAGTTGCCGAGGATGCAGACTATCTCAATGTTGAAATATCCCTTTTGCCACGGAAACACGCTGCAGTGATCAGGAAGTTGAACTGATATATCTACTTTCAATTTATCACAGAAGACTGCAGCTCCTACTTTACGGTGTAGCTTAGAGCCATCTGTGAAGAACTGCAGTGCTCCCGTTTACTCAACCGACCCGCTCCTCCAAGAATCACTTGAGGGGCAGGATGTTCGAAACCTTTTCTCGTAGCATAAAGTCGGTGTAACGTAGTCTAGATTCGCCAGTTCCTTCCTAAGCGATCTAATTATCGTCGAGTGTCCTTTCCACTGAGATATGGCTGATAGTCGGGTTACTGTAATTGCCGCCATCTGCTTACCCTAAATGTTCACGGGGAGAAGGTGAACAATGTCCTCCAAGTCACATGTATAGGTATTATCCTCAGCACCCCGATTATAAGCATGCAGGCCCTTCTTTGCACGTTCTCGATCCTCTTTTAGTATGTTTCTTTATCAAGAGTTGGCCACCACACCCTCACACCATACATAAGTATACATGTCTTACTACCGAAGTGTAAAACCAGTGTACCAGTCCCGGCTTCAGGCCCCTTCTCGTTCCGATGGCGTTTCAGCACGAGTACATGTCTATATTAGCCTTGTTTGTTTATTCTTTCCAATAAAATTGCTTCCCATTCTCATAATATGGATGCCAAAAAGTTACTAGCATTCCAATTAACGAATGTGAAGTTTTCGACAAAATACCAAAATTAATAAAACATATATGTATACAAAAATTGTTTAAAATAACAAAATGAATGAATGTATTAGTGAAACAGTAGGTAGAAGCAATGGTAGCCATAAAAATTAATTTGTTACATATTAAATGCAATAATAACACAAAAAACAAAAGAGTAATGATAACAATTAACAAAATTAAATCCACATTAAAATTAACGTATAAATATAATTTATACTATTTTCACAATATTGAAATAAATCGAATTTAGGGGTCTACTGTATCGAAGATTGCCCAACTCTCAGAGATTTCCAACTGACATGGCATATATGGTTAGTTAGGATAGGATATAATAAAATATCAACCCCATTTCCATACGATGGAGCTGAACCTTTTGTTGATGACTTGGTATCTGAGACGTTTTTTATATTAGCCGTGTTTCTTGACGCACGGTGATCCGGATCAGATCACATTTTCCATGCAAACCAAAGACACATTTTGATCCAAATTTCATTTTGGATCAAAATGTGTCTTTGGTTTGCATGGAAAACGTGATCTGATCCGGATCACTGTGCGTCAAGAAACGCGGCTATTATCGTATTATTTAATATTTTTTATTTATTTTTTGAAATGAGATTTCTGGCTGACTTTCGATCGATTGAATATGGAATTATCATCAATTAAGTTTAAGCCAATAAACTCAATGAGATTTCTTGCTGACTATATCGTCCATGCATCGTGTTGACATGATATGAATTCGGCGACTGGAATAATGTTTAAGTTGACTTTTACAACACAAGCATAGTACAAAATTCTTTTATAATTATGTTCATTGTGACAAGTAGGAATTTTAACAATACCACCAGTAGTATCGAAATGGATTGCTCTAGTATTCTCATATTTAAGAAGAGCAAGTTGCTCTTGTCGTAAAAGGACTATTTGTAAAGGTTCTGTTACAGAATAAATGTAACGATTTGCTTGTGATTGCATTCAGCATTGATAAAAAAAAGTCTACTAAATCACAATCCTGAACCAGGTCATTTTTTTATAGCATTCAGATTTTAACTTTTTCAAAACTGCAGGAGTGGTCATATCCTGGGTGTTACCAATGTAGAGGTCAAGATCACTTGAGCTTACCAGATCTAAATAAGTATTATGAGCGCTTTTGTTTTGTGTTGCTAATTTCATTTTCTCCCGTCTTATTCCTCGATACTCTTTAAATACTTTCTTATCAGAATGAATAATTTCACCAATATCCCCTTTAGTATAAACAAGTATTTCTCGACTTTTATATAGTTCAACTTTATATTTTTGATTGTGAAATCTGTCCTAACACGATCCATATGTAACCACTTTTTCATGTCGTTTGAAATGCATATGCATTGTTTGGAACGATACAACGCAAGGATTTCGATTTTCCCTTAACACTCGATGAATTACTTCACGTATTTCAGATTTTGTTAAAAATTCCAAAGCCTCATTAAACTGATCAGTTAGTAGAGGAAACCAATTTGATTTAAAAAGTGTTTTCTTCGATATTTTTCGGATTTAATGAAACTGATGGCAAGCAGACATTAATATGTTGATCTATATCTGATGATTTAGACTCATCATTATTTATATGTTGCTGATCTATAAATTCAGAAATGATTTTACCAGAATCGGAAAGCTGATTTTCTGTTATCACTGCATCAAAATTAATTTCAGGGACACAATTATAAATTGGACTGATAACTGTCTCCTGACCAAGCTCAAGTAATTTAGAACAATTTTTATTTTTCGGTTTAAATTCACAATTTTAAGAATCGATAGTTGTTTGCAAGGGATCCGCTTTTCTTACAAATTTTTGGCTTAAACTAAATTGATGATAATCCCATATCCAATCGATCGATAGTCAGCCAGAAATCTCATTTCAAAAAATAAATCTAAATAAATAAAAAATATTAAATAATACGATAATATAAAAAACGTCTCAGATACCAAGTCATCAACAAAAGGTTCAACTCCATCGTATGGAAATGGGGTTGATATTTTATTATAGAGCGCATCCTATCCTAACTAACTGTATATGCCATGCCATGGAAATCTCTGTGAGTTGGGCAACCTTCGATACAGTAGACCCCTAAATTTGTTAGATTTGTTTGATTTTGTGAAAATGGCTGAACTACCAAGTCATCAACAAAAGGTTCAACTTAGGGTTTCCAATAATCCCGAAAATATCAATCCCGGGATTTCGGGATTAGTTTTATTCAATCCTGGGATCCCGATCCCGTAGTAGAACATAATTACTGCACCTTTTGATTAACGATTAATATACAGTTTTATACGTACAAAATTCAATATTTTATTAATTCAATAAGTAAATTTCAAAATTTCTCTCAGGAGCAATTAAAAGAAGTTAAAGAATATAAAAATCTAGGTAAACTTTATCTAATTATTTTTAAAATACTCTTTTAGAAAGCACAACTCATCTAGTGTGGCGTCGTTTAATCTGTTTCTCACTTTGGTACAGATGAGACCAGCTGACGAAAATGCACGCTCGGCCTGTACGCTAGTTGGCTTCATAGTTGATAAATAATTAAAGCAAATCTCTATATAATCCCCTCGCGACCCTCCGCTTTCAAACAACGACATTTCCTTAGACACCTTTGATGGCAAACTTTCGGATCATTTGGAATCGAATCCGTTGCAGCTGCAGCCATTCCTTTTTCGATCGCTTTGTTTAATTTTTCGGTTATAGACATTTCTATGTCATTGTCTTCTATAACTTCACAATTGGCAATACTTGCACTACTTGTATGTGTTTGAAACGAAAGCACATTAAGCCTTTCTAATAATCCCACTGCAAGCCTTTTAATTTGTGGCATTGTCGGAATTTTGAAAAAAAGTTCAATCAACGGTTGGCCACTGCTTCTTGATTGGAGATATTTTATAAGTCCACTTAAATCAGTATGGCGTTCTTCAATACGCTTTGCCAAAGCAGCATACATTTGTCGGCTTAGTCCCGTATCTTGCTGTTTCAAATGATTTAACATAAATGCTAAAGCTATATCAGATGTTATCAAGGTTGCATCAGCCCGACAAAGTGTATCGACAGTTGACTTTACAACCCCTAAGGTTGAAATCACATCATTTATGAGCTCGTACTCATATTTAGAAAAATGAAGTTCTTCTTTTTCCTTCGGCTTAATATCTATAAGGGCCTTGTTCACGCAATCACGAACGCAGTAAAACCTCTCCAACGTTGCCAGCAAACTGCTCCAACGAGTTTGGCAGTCTCTTATAAGATTTAATTGAACTCCTTTTTCAATTTTTATATACATTTGGAGTTTATCATTTTTTATAGGTGAGTTCCGAAACATGGTTACTATTTTGCGAACTTTTGAAATAACTGGTCGAATATTCTCACTCGTTATTTCAATTCTTTTGAATTCGTCATCGTTATAACTATCACAATCACTTATATTCAATTCGTTGTCATTCTCGTCTTCGCTTAAGTTTTTTTTTCTTGGATCAGGTAAGTTTATTTCATTTTCACGTTTTTTGTATAGTACATCAATAACTGCCAGTTGTAATGCATGAGCAAAACACAGCTGCTGATCCATGGGTAAAAGATTGGCAACCTTCTTCATAACCGAAGCTCCGTCGGTTGTTATCGCAACTATATCTTCATGTAAATTCAAACCATTTTCCTTCAACTTAGCTTCTAACATTTCAATGCATTTCTCAGCTGGCATACTTCCATTAATTCGGATAAAACCTAAATTCCAAATTTCAGAATTAAGCCCATGAACGTTAACATTCATATAGCGTCTATTACAAATAGATGTCCATTCATCAAATGTTAAAGAAAACTTTGATTTTGTTTGTGTCTTTCTTTTCACGAACTCGGTAACCATTTCATTTCTGAGTTTTTTACTATAATCGACTACCATTTGACGAATTGTCGTAACCGATGTTGGCAGATTATTAAATCCACGAGCATTAAGCCCGGCTCGCAAATCTAATGAACTCTTTATCACATTAAAGGATATCCGTCGCTTGCTGACATTCGTGCTAAAATTTTTGGTAGTTGATCATCTTTCGTAAAAAAATGTGTTATTTTACTTGTATGTGATATAGTTGTAGTTTCCATTGAGGTTGAGGCAGACGTAGACGACGTGGTAATGTTTGAAGGTTTTACTTGTTTGTTGTGGATAGTAGAAAGATGTGTGTGTAAACCTTTAGCGAGCCACCGCTAATTTTTATTATTCGCGCCCTTTCATTCTCGCAAATAGTGCTTCCATATAGGATTACTACTGTTGTATTCTATATATTTAGTAGTAGACATGTTTTCTTAAACTCTGAAAAATATTAAGAAAAAATTTTATATAAAAAAAGAAATGAATAGTTTCAAAATATTTCTTTATTCAATAATTACCAACTAACGGTGCTTGTTGAAGCCAATAGATCTGCTGTTATGCAATTGATTAAAATTAAAAACACTATACAATTCTCCTTGAGGTGAACTATAACAAAACAAATAAATTCGTTAGTTGTAAACCGAAAACTAAAACAAAGCCGAACAAGAGTGTGATTGTGATGTTCACAAAATAGAATATAAAATAAATATGATTTCTCATTGACTCGTATTCGTATGTGTATGTTATTATGTATTTTATAATTATTTATATTCTGTTTTACAGTTTTTACAGTTTTTTAACCGAAAAATAACTTCCTTATTTATATAATTTGTACATTAAATCATAAGTAAATTTTATGAATATTTCAAATCAATCCCGAAGAATCCCGGAAGGTAATCCCGAGATTTCGAGATTAAAAAAACGTTCGGGATCCCGGGATTTCGGGATTCCGAGATCTCGGGATTGGAAACCCTAGCTTCAACTCCATCGTATGGAAATGGGATTGATATTTTATTATAGAGCGTATCCTTTCCTAACTAACCATATATGCCATGTCAGTAAATCTCTGTGAGTTGGGCAATCTTCGATACAGTAGACCCCTAAATTCGATTTGTTTGAATATTGTGAAAATGACTGTGAAAATTTATTCATATTTAGTGTAAAGTGTAAATTTTTTGTTTAAAAAATAACATTTTTTTACCGACTGTATATTTTTTTACCAATACATTTAAACATTTTTGTTTTTGTTGAAAACTTCACAACTGTTCCAATTAGACTAACCTTCTGAGGTCTAACCGTTGAGTATCGATGTGACACAAAAAATTCTGTTAATTATAATCAAACAGCGAGACTTAATCATTGATATTTAGTTCACGGCGAATAAATTCGACATCTACTTTAAGCACTCTCAAAAGCACATGTTGATGCAATATAGTACTCGTATTTATACTTCTAATAGATAAATTCTATAAGTCAGCTTCAGGACTTGTGTACTGACTTCTAGTTAGCGTCATGCATTTGTAGGATATAACCTCTTCCAATATTTTTCGGCGTTTCGGTTTCATATTCTTCATCAAATAGAAGTACTATAGTCCCAAATTCTTAGCTGCGCATCAAGGACTCCATCATTAAAGATTGGGTAATAATAACAGACATAATAACTTGTTATAGAATCTCACGATTATCAGGAATATCTCACACGCTGATTCGCCATCTCTCTTGTCGTGATTCTCTCACCATTGTTAGCAAACCCATGGAGTCTATAACTCTCGCATATTGTCGTTATTACTGAACACAAAATCATACGTTCTTTCGTCAACATACGGCGTTAAGACCCAATCAGACCGTTAAACAAATGTAAAGCGTTTACTTAAAGAGTATTTGCCTATTTCACAGGACAAATTTGGCCCTACTTTTAGAATACGTTGCATCAAAAACATTATCACGTTAAACAAATGGAGATCTTCTGTTGGTGTTAGATTTCTGCTTTGGCGAAATAGTTCTAAGAAGATGAAAAATCAACCGTCAATTTAACCCAGGACTAAAATGACATTTGATAATCTGAGAGAATCTGGGTAAAGGCCTTCATTCCTTGGAATCAATCAAATAAATATGTTTTAATCTTCCTATCTAATCCTAGTTTTAAATCGTGCCACATTCTTATCTGCTATCGCGTTTGTTACTAGGAACGTTAATTTTGAAGTATTTTCCAGGAATTTATCAAGAATTCCATTCAAGAAAAAATGCTCATCAGGTAATACTGATTTTCCCGATCCCAGGATTTTTAAAGTCATTTCACAATTTGCTGTGGAACTATAGTTCGTTTACTGAACGTTCTGAATCTATTGGGAACTATTGTTCTCCTCATCAGTTCTCCCCATATTTTACCAAGTTCTGTCACTTCAACTAGCACCATTCTCTTCCAAATTATTGCTAGTCTTCCAACTTTTCTCTTTACTTGTTGAGTCCATTCTCAATCTGTGACCGATTTACCTCCACTTCAAGGTCTCTTTCCTTTTTGTCGCATACCTCTTCTTTTAATCTTATCGGGCCAGAAGCATTTGTTTACAGGTCGGTAGATTAAGTGTGATTTTCTGTGTATGTTTTCATGTTTCATACCCATACAGCTACACTGCAGCATTTGTTGTGGAATTTTCCTCGTCTGCATCTTCTGTATAGGATTATGGTGGTATTTCTTATTTTTGACTGAACGCGAGCACTATTATTCTGCTACTGATAGGTTTTGCTTTAGCTGGTGTTAAATAAAATACCTGCCTCTTAACATTCATTATGTTTGTCGATATGACCAGAAGTAGTTTTCCTTCTTAACTTGTGTTAGCCTGATAGTACCTTCTAGTATTCGATTGGCTCCATTGAATTCAATCTATTTTCAGGACTGTTGTATAATATATTATAAAGCCTGCAGTTAGGAGATTAAATTATTTGATTGTATTTCTTTTTTGTCTTCTATCTGATGTTCCCAAGTGGCCACCCTAATTGTATCTTTCCAGTAGGTATATTAATAAAACTGGTGTTGCCATGTCTATCTTATTGCTATTCTACACTAGACCTCCAGGTCTTAAGGTGTAGTGTAGCAATGAAGAATAAATTTAGAAAGCCAGACTTTAACATTGTTATATCAGCCCTAACAACTCAAAATTTAATTCCATCTATGCGACCACATTGCACCGAGCAGTCGGAGCAAAAGCTGTGGGCTGGCTATACAAGCATTAATTAAAGTTTTATTATAATGAGTTGACCACTTGCCGCATATTTGGGTATACTCGCTGTTCGTGTAATGGTATGATATTACTCTGTAATTATCCAGTATAAAACCTATATCTGGATAATTATGGAGAGGTAACCATATTTATGGTGTTGCCGTTGCTACGCATAAGGACGAACAGCTAATAATAGTTGGTGACTATAATCTCATGTACCATGGTATAATTAATCCCACTTACCCTATCAACTAAAGTTGTGTTAGAATTAAACTTTCAGGTTCGATCCTGACACGAATCAGAAATGTTTTATAATCGTTGATGTGGTTAAGTGAGTGAGGCATGATAATTTTTCAACTATATCTCTTGCGTTCATATTTAACCAAAGGTTACCCGACATTTCGAAAATTTCTTTGATTTCTAACCATTTATATCTTTTGCCCAGCATTATTTTTATCTTCCATAATTACGTATGCGTCACCTTAAAAGGTAACTATAAAAAGTCAACTTTGGATTGGTTTTCTCTCCACTTATACCAACGAACTATATGGACATCTGATTTTCTTAATTTTCGATGAACCAAAATTACACATAAGGCTCATCACTCTGACCCAAATAATTATTTTTATTTGTCATACACCGGTTGTAGCTTAATGGGTAACATGCACACTGCACCGGAAGACATAAAAAGCGACTGTGTTCGTTGGGGTAACCTCCATGAACAGAAATACGTATTAATGGTTCAAAAGGTCTCAGTTGAGACACGATTACGGCCTTCAAGTCATAGATTATATTTACACTCAATGGGATTAGGAATGGCTGAGTGGCCAATGATTGACGAAGAAAGGTTTTCGTAGAGTAAAATACTGTTACGCATCACCGTTCAATTATGACGTTTATCATATCAGAAACCTGGCTTAATGCAAGCCTTGTTCAAGTTTGATTAAAATATAGCCAGGTATGAGATACTGGTGGTATATAGACTAAAATACCAATTTCTAAATTGACATATTGTGGTGGCAGCTCTAACATACATCAGGTAATGCTGCTCCAGTAGGTTTTATATTTTTATATTGGTTGTATGATTCCATTTATTGAGTAAGAGTCAGTATTTATTATCTATGGCTTTGATCATCAAATCAAGCAGTCATATTACACTTAGATTTTTTAGATGGTGGTGATATGTTCATTTCAAGTCAGGCTCTGATCCAGAATCACTAGTATATATATGACTTCTTTAGAAAATCTTTTCGCCATTCAACAGCCATGGACAACAAATTTATGTTTGCTTAGTCTAAATATAAACTGGTCAAACACTAGCTCGATTGACAGCCATCCCGTCATAGTCTAAATTATAACCGACTCATAGTTCGATAAATAGGAATGGTTTGAACACTTTTGGTCGTAAACGGGGTAAACAAAAACTCCTGCAAATTACATTGGTCAGAAAAATTTCAGCTTCAGGAGTTTTTCCTGGCTGTATCCTATAATATGAGGTTAATAGTTTACTGAATAACGTGAAAAGTGAGTCTCAAGAAGTATCCTACTATAATTATATATAGTAAGAATTGTTAGTAAGAATTTCACCCTTCTCTAAACGAGGGATTTTGTATAAGAATGAATGTCTTCAGAGGACCATTCCGAGCTTAGCTTTTGGAGCAGTTAACCAATTTCTTTATAGAAGACCAATACATTTTTTATATCGTCTTAAATTTTAGTTATATTCGGTAAGAACCCCTTATTTAAAAATCTTCAGCTCCATGTTCTTAGATGACTCAATGTCTCAATGCATTTTACACCTTAGCCTTTGAACCTGTGACTTTTGTTACTGCATTTTGAAAAACTCTATAGGCTATTTGTTAACTGAACTTAACTTCCAATTCTGGTCCCTCGTGAAGTGGGCCAATTACTAGTGTGCGTTTCATAAAGATGTAGTTTTGAAATAAAAATCCACGAACTGTTAACTGACGAGCTTACTGATATAGATTCTGTCGCGTTTATACTTGCGTTATCGCAAATTTATTTCCACACGCACGGTTGCTGTAGTCAAGCCTCGTGACTCAAATTGCGGACATTTCATGAGCATGATGCAGATTGATCTAAACACTCTTTGTTTTGTATAGTTTAGTTAAACTTAGACATATTACTTTCCCATCGCTTCTTTGCCATGTACATCAGTTGAAGGTATTTCTTTCCACGCCAGATTTTCCGTTATCCATTTTTAATATACATATAATAATCTGCTGAACGGTCCAGTTGTCATTGTTATCTGGCTGATAAAATCTACATATCAACTTCACTGATTACAAAGCCACATTCTGGTACAAAACCTTGAAGGAGGGCTAGTTCGTTAATAGGCTAAAGTTTGGACTCAAACTCTATTTCGTATAATATATCACAACCACGGTTTCCCCGCGTCAACTTGGATTAAATATTATAAAGGGTCCGCTAAATAACTTTTTTTTTGAAAATGCTATAAAAAAAACTACTGAATATTTTCTCAAATTTCTTTTTTTATTTTAAAGTAAAATCCTTCCGGTTAATAATGGAAAATAATTTCATTCAAATGGCTGCCTCGGCTGGCCATGCAGTAGCCTACACGATCGGTCCAATTTTTAAGCACATTATCGATTGTGTGCAGCTGTATTTCACCGATGGCTTCACGAATATTGTCCTTTAAAGCGTGAATTGTCTCTGGCTTGTCGGCGTAACACTTATCTTTGAGGGCACCCCACAAATAATAGTCCAACGGTGTCAAATCACAGCTCCAAGGTGGCCCAACGACATCAGCTCTGCGGCTGATAATGCGATCTTCAAAAACAAGGCGCAAAACATCGAGTGTAGCTTCAGCTGTGTGGCACGTTGCACCGTCCTGTTGAAACCAAATGTTGCTAATATTTGTGAACAAAAATTCGTTCAACATGGCCCGATAACAATCGCCATTGACTGTAACTATGCCTCTGGACCAAAATCCGCACCAAACAGTGACTTGTTTTGGGTGTACCGGCTTTTCAATGTATGCGTGCGGGTTTTCCGTGCCTCAAATGCAACAATTTTGCTTGTTTACATACCCGCCAAGATCAAAATGAGCTTCATCCGAAAAGATGATTTTTTTTGGCAAAATCGGCATCTTCTGTAAGTCGATCGCAGGCCCACTCAGCGAAGCGAAAACACATTGGAAGGTCAGTTGGCCTCAATTCCTGAACCGATTGGACTTTGTATGGCGTCATACCAAGGTCTTTATGCAAAATTCGTCTCAATGATGTCTCCGAAATGTTCAATTGTTGAGAACGACGGTGAATTGATGTTGATGGCGCATCACGCACACTTTCTGCCACAGTATCTATATTCTCGGGTGTACGCACTGTTGTTGGTTTTTCACGCTTTGGTTTATCGATGAGGATGCCAGTTTCTTTCACTTTTTTCACAAGATAACGAACATACGGAGCTGACGGTGCTTCTCTTCTTCCAAAATCCGTACGCAATTTTCGCACACATTCTGCAACATTACCATGATTATCAAAGTAATGTCGCAATATTTCCCAGCGTTGTTCAAGCGTATACACAACCATATTCATTCAGCGGAAGGATAAAACTAATTATCTGTCAAATCAGACATGAGCTAAGTGTTACCATTCACGAAATAAGCACTAGTTGAAAAAAAACTTTAGATGGCGGACACAACAATGTTCCAATACAGTCCTAGTTTGAGGATAGATTTCGAATTTAATACTAAAATAGCGGAGATGATTCTTTACTTTTGTCAAGAAATACCGTTTTCATTTTACGGATTTATCAAATTGAGTAGGATGTATTTGGTCCCTCTGCGTTAGTGTCCACTGATAATGTTTCACTTTGTACCCATAGTATAAAGTAGATTAACTCTAATCGAATATCTAAAAAAAAAAAATTTGCTAAACGATGCAACCCGAACACCTTCTATTGATACACTCTATATTGTTTCACTTCACGGTTATGCTCACTATATGCAGCACTCGTGCCTGATTTGAGTGAACTGACATTAGTAGATTTGATGATGTGGAAATTACTCGTATCATAGATCAGTTGAGCGACTTATCCCTTTTGGATGTTCTAAATTGAAGACCAACATATGCAATGATGTCTTTACAAATATTCGTTGCTCACGTAACAGAGGTATGTATAGTCAACTTTCCAGGTTTGACTGTATTTCAATAACTCGACTAAACAGCAAAAATCAATACTCTCATTTATCTCGACACACACAATATACATACAACATATAATTCAATTATAATTCAAACCCCTAGATTTTATCCATTTGCTGGAGAGGTTCTTGAAACATTATACAAATGAAACCCTTTGTTTCAATAATGCTTCGAAACACAAAGAAGTGATTTCGTTTTAATATCAAATGAATGACAACAAGACGACACAAATCCATTACAATTGTCATGTATACGACAATGAGTCGAGTCTTAAAATACCGCCTAGCCAACATTCAACATCGCAAAGATAGAATTAAATGGTAACGTCTTATTGTGTAATGTGTATCGATCGAATCGCACAATCTTGTATGTATTGTGAAAATGACTTCCACGAATATTTAGCAAACTATCGAATTGATTGAAATAAATTATTGCATAAATAAAAAATTTAGACATCGAACAGAATGAAAAAAGAAAAGCAGAAAACTATTTAAGAAGAAAATAAATAAATAACACACCCACACAATTAAAGAATAAATAAACTCAACAAAAAATAATTAAATTAAATTGAAAATAATAAAAATAAATATTATGTTGGAGTACACGCGGTTGTGGTTGGAACGTTAGACAATTTTCCCTTCATTCCGACATGCGCGGCGACACAATTGTCGTACACGCGTATTTTGTATGTGCAACTCGTTCGGTGAAATTGAACACCGGAATGTATTACATATACAATCACCAGCATCCGTAAAACGCTTGAGTGTAAAAAATGTCAAAACAAACTAAATAGAATCGGCACCGTCAAAATAAGAACGAACCCTCGCTTAAGTACCTGGCCATAAAAATAAGGACCGGTTCGTAGAATATGCAGCCATTTAGAAAATCTATCACGATTGATGGTATTATAACATGTAAGAAAGAGTATCGGCTGGAACTAGTGGTTTTCCAGAAACCTAGATTGTCTGAAAATGAAGAGCATGTGCCCCAAGGCTATACATTGCTACCCAGTGGAAATGACGTTACTGCAGGTGACTATAAGGCTAGGGTTGCAGAAGTTAGACCAAATTATGCCATAATATAGGTCCGACACGATACTGCCCATCAGTTCAAAGTGGTGAATACATTCTTTCGTCATAATAACATCTACTTGGAAACATGGACACTTCCACAGAAAACATTTGTAAGCTTATGACATTCTACCAAATTCGACAAGCAGATTAAAAAGTTTCCGATATTTTTAAAGCTCATGTTGGAATACATACTTCCTTGAAACAGACAACACCTTATTCTGACAATCCAATCAACTTGTGGGATGAACCGGAATGCAACAGATACTTGATCCACTAGAATAGTAGTCAGCCAAGATACCAAGACCCAATTGATTTCAGTATTGGCAACGTCACGTTTAAAAGAGTGAGATTCAAGTATTTTCGATCTCTCATTACTCACGAAAATAGTGTGAGAGATAAGCTGAAATTGAGTGTAGGCATGAGACTTGGACTTAAATAGCGTACGAGAGATGGCTTTCATTGTTCAAGAGTATAATCATGCATGTGATATATGGTCCAAAACGTGACGTTCATGGCACATACCGAGTTATTTTCAATCAGGAGATCTGGAATTTAATTAATGTCATGCGTGATGTCAAAGGACTGCAAGTACACTGGCGGTCACCTTCTGCGTGCTGGATCGAATAATACAACGATCTTCAAAGAGAGAACCTCTTTCGATAGACGAAGATTTTGTTGGTGTTGTTTTTGACCCCACGATGTAGAGAGCGATCTAGAGTCTTCAAATTATTTACAACAGTACGGAGAGATAGATCGTGATTGAAACTGATTGGTTCATATTGCTGTCAAGGCACGAACCAACAACGGCATGTAATACCATATAGCAAAGGTTCACCAAAAATTTTTCTTAAGATAAAATTTTATACAAATCTCTTGAGAAGGTCGTTCAAGACACAATGAAAAGATGACAGTCTTATAACTTAGACACGTATAATGCATAAATTACCAGCGTTACCGAGCTACAGGTTTCTGTATAAACATTATCCTGTCGACTGATAATATTTAACCTACTTCAGCCCTTAAAAGCATTTGCCCACTCGAATAAGTAGAACAAACAGGGGATTACAACGCTTCTGAATCTTTTTCAGCTCATATAGTCGGATTTTTAAATTCATAGCCGCTGTTAAGATATTGACACCTCAGTTGGTCTCAATATTGCATTTCACAAACCAAAAAGGAAAAACCACCAGACGAAGAAACTTTATGATATGAGCAATATAATACAGTGAGAAAGAGTAAGGATACAGGCTCATCCATATATTTATGGCTTCATTCATTATATGTTCATTATATACTTTGATTTGCAGAAACTGATGAAAAACTACCAGAACCTGCCCTCTGGAACATAAAGGAACCTGATTGCGCACACTAAACTATTGATCAATATTTAAGAACTCAGAGTCTATCTCATTTTGTCATAATACTTATGTATCCGACAAACTTTAAACATCCAACTGGTAAGATGGATTTTAGTAGAGTTCCACATTTCAAGTCCACTGTTAAAATGATAGCCACCAATTAAAAATGGTTAATCAAATCATTATAGGGTCCAATTTCATTTTCGAAAGTATAGTCTCCGAAATACTGGTAGTGTTGTCCGATTGGACGTAATTTATCCGTTACAACATGACATGAAATGAAATACTTGCGCTGATTACGTTTGAACATGATCAAGCACATCACAAACACATCTACTAGTAGATTCTACACCTCACATAAGTGGAAGAAGGTTGTCTCCTCCGATGAACCAATATACGAATTGTAGACTTCAAACATAAGCCGTTTGTACCTTCTCCACACTTCCCTTCAAACTCATTGGTTATGAGACCAATTGAACCTTTTTTTCGTTTTTATTTCTACGCCATCTGTTTTGAGGCTCAAGGCACTCCCAACTCTTTCGTGGTTCGCTTATTTACGTCCTACTTTACGCCTCAATGGCCAAATTGAGGATGTACGGCAATAGGTCCGATTTTCGTAGATCGATCTGCGCATTGCATAGCTCTTTGACAGCCTATAGTACTGACATGGAAGATAAGTCGGCCCATGAATTCTGCACTCCAACAGGGGATCATATAGTTGTGTTCATTCACACTACCGATCGTAATCAAGTGTTAAAAAATATGGAACAATATTCGATTGTTCTCTCTTGTAACTTTTACGCTTACAGGAACCCATAAATTATTTTCCGTGAAGTCTACTTTTTTGAAGTGTTTGTTTTGAAATTACAGCACTGCCACCGGCACAACTGTTGAATTTACAATGCACACATTTTCATAAATTTTACGTAAAGCATCCGTAGCGACCTCATGTACCTAACTGTCTGACTTGGATATCCTCACAGAAAGCGTTCCATCAAACGAATGGATTTATTCGTGGCAACATAATGTACTAATTCATTTGAGGTCATATGATCACAAAGTGCAATACAATGTTTTCTCCAAACATTTGATACCGACCAAATAGCATAGTGATTATATCAGAAGGCAAGAGTGATTTTTAGAGTAATTTAAGGACGTCAAAAGAGACTTACGAAAGAGGAAGAAACGTTTTGGCTTTCAAACAAATGGTACAGACCTATATGGTTATTATGAATGCAACGGAGTCGGTCTAAATTCTGCCAACACTAGTATTAGAGCCACTAGTCACTATGGGTGTAGTATACCCTGTTCTGACGCTCTTATATATTGATCATACTCGATATAGCGTCCTTTTTAGAGCGTTTCTTTCTCTCGAATGTCGGACTGCTTTTGTTTTATTTTTATTACGACTGAGACTGCGCTCGCCTAGCAATTTTTCTTTCAAATACAAATTTTTATGTTTGTAGTACAATTCACTTTAGTTGGGATGTAACCCACTGATTAGTCCTCATAATTAATTAAACCTATTTACTAATTTTAATCTGGCAAGCTCACTGGGTCAAGTGGCCTCGTTCTTTGGAGTTTTCTTTAACGATAGGGTTATCTATCATATGGTGAATATAGGGGTTTCCATGTTCCTGGAGCCTTATTTCATGTTTTGTGGCATGCATTTTTATTTCATCTTGGATGTATTCCATCCGAAGGTCCCTGTGAAGGTCTTCATTTCTTATGTACCACGAAGCATTGCTGATGCTACGAAGAACCTTGTTTTGAAACGTCTGTATCATTTTGGCGTTTGATTACTTGGAACATCCCCAGAGTTGTATACCGTAGGTCCATATCGGTTTCAGAATTTGCCGATATAGCAGCAGCTTATTATGAATTGTAAGCTCAGAGCCTATACCTATATGAGCCAATACATTTTTCTGAACTTTATGCTAAGTTCTTCTTTTTTCTTTTTGACATGCTCTCTCCACTTGAGCTTGGCATCGAGGGTCATGCCAAGATATCTATGCTGTATTTGCATATGGCACGTGTCGCGAATTAATTTCTATAGGTAGATGGTAAACCTTTTGATATATGTAAAGTTAATATGCGTGGATTTTGTCTCATTAAGCTTGATTCGCCAACGCTTTGCATCGGCGACATTACTTCCAATTGCCATAATTGCTGTGTGATCTGCAAAGGTGGCTATGGTTCTTTCATTTGTGGTTGGTATGTCTCTTGTATATAGTAAATACAGGATTGGTCCTAATACACTCCCCTGCGGGACACCGGCAGAGATTTTCTTTAGCTCAGAGTATATTCATCCTCATATTTCACTCGAAAATGTCTATTGGATAAATAAGATCTTAGCATGGCGTAGCATTGCCTCGGCCGATCTATATGCAGTTTGTATTCCAGACCACTGTGCCAAACTTTGCGCGACGTCCAGGAATATGCTTGAGCATACTTTTTTATGTTCTAACGTTCTTTCAATTATATTTGTTATTCTATGCACCTGTTCAATTGTAGAATGCTTTTCTCTGAATCCAAATTGATGTGGAGGAATTAGTTGTCGGTCCTCAATTATTGGTTTAAGTCTCACTAGTAATAATTTTTCAAAAAGTTTTGACATAATTGACAGCAGAGAAATTGGCCTGTATGATTTTTTATCGTTAGGTGGTTTATCAGGTTTTGGTATCATGATTACTTCTGCTACTTTCCATTGATGCGGAACATATTTTAACTGAACATATTTGTCTGGTAGAGCTTTGATAATTTGGCAAGTAATCAAGTCATATCCTGGGGCTTTCTCAACATTCATGTTACTTTTCACTTCTTCTTTTAGTTCCTTGGGAGTTACTGGCGCTATGTCAAACTCATCCAGCTTTATATTTTCATTGGCAGTTTGTCGCAAACAAATCAGCCTTCTCTTTGTGACCTTTTGCCCAGGTCCCATCATCCTTTTTAAGTGGAGGTACTTGAATTTTTGATCTTTTAAGTCCCTTCGTCGCCTTCCACAGTGAATAATCAGAATTTTTTACATTAGTTAGGCTAACTTGATATCTGTTGATTGATTCATTTTTAACTTCTTTAAGAAGGGATTTAAGATTGTTACATAAATTGTTAAGAATTGTTTTGTTCTCCGGTGTTCGATTAATTTGCCAGGTTTTACGAGCCCGTCCCTTTTCTCTTACCAATTCTCTAACTTCCATTGGGTAGGATACGTTAAGCGTCTTCTTATTTTGTAAAGTGGGGGTACTTGCCAATGCAGCATAGTGAATTACTTCATTGAGTTTTTCCAATTCGTCTTCCAACTGTCGAGAATTTCTTATCGGTTCCTGGAGATTGATTTTCTCCTCCATTAATTTACGAAAGAGATCCCAGTTTGTTTTTGAATTTGTTAATCTGGGTGCCCTTTCCCTTTGAATTACCGTTTCACTGACTGTCATGATAACCGGTGAGTGATCCGATACTAGAGAGTTGCTGTTTTCAATGTGAATGAAGTTCTGAGATATACCTCTTGCTACATAAAAGTCTATTAGGTCCGGGATATTAGCTTCGTTACTGGGCTAGTATGTTGGGGAACCACCAGAGTAAAATTCATATTTTGATGTCTGACCTGCTTGAAACAATTCTTAACCCTTTGACGTCGTAAATCTAGATCCCCAATAGGTGTTTTTCGGTTTAAAGTAGTCCTCACTTTCAAGTTATGCCGGGGAGGACAGTATATTGCAGAGACAGTAAGCTGTCTGTGTTTCTAATTGTAACACTATTTTTAAATATAAACTAACGATGGGCCTTTTAATTACCTCGACTTCGATACTGTCCGTGCTCAGCATTTTAGTATTTTAGATTGAAAGAAGTGTGACTTTGGTTTTCTTAATACTGAAGTCGGAGTTCACGTTACTAGTAGTTATTATATTTCTGGCCATCGATAGTTTTTAGAAAGCGTTCTTGTGGTTGTAGTTTTCAAACAATTGGTGCATTGACTACTTGAGCTTACTGGAATAATTAAAACACTTATATACTCTAGCCTAGGAAAAGTTGTATTTATTTCATTATTTTGTTCCTTTTTGCGGGAAGTTCATACGATTTCCAAGGCAGTTTCGATCTGTGATGTAAGTGGTCAGCTTGTTCGTGTTTCCATCCCATCTTTCCGAAATATTAGGTAGATTTCAGTAGGTTTCCAGATTATACTCAAATTTATTGGTGATTGTGTCTGGAGTGTTTCGAACAGCTTGTTAATAAACTCACCGATGAAGAAAAAACAAGAACTTTACCTTTGAAGGATCATGTTTTTTTATGCTGCTGATGTTTTTATTAATCTGTTAAATTTACCTGCCAAAAATGGGCGAAGTGGTTAAAGCTGCGGCAGTTGGAACTGGAGGTACTGGGTTCAAATTCTAATAGGGGCAAACTAAAAATGGGATTTTGCCCCCTCCGATTACGATCGGTGGTGTGAATGAACATATCTATGACATCCTGTTGAGTTTAGAACCTATGAACCGACACGTCTTCCATGTCAGTCCTATAGGCACACATGAAGCTATGCAATGTACAGATGATTGCCTTAGTGATATAGAACACAAAAAAATGCACGCTACATACTATGCCAGCGAGAGCGACATGACTGACTTAGTTTCCTTATCTGCATGGATAATTTTGGAGTTTTTTTTTAATTCATAATCTGATCGATTGTTTTTACAACCAATGCAAATTGTTGCTAGCTATAGGTTTACTGACTTGGTTTCTCATTTGATCAGAAATTAGCACCCTCCAAATAGTGGAGACTCTTACGACTTGCCAGTACCAATAAAAGTGTAACTTCGGAAGTAAATTTATATTGTTCAGTGGTGGTCAAAACCTATTTAGTACTTAGTAGCAATTTATGACAGAACATTTACTTTGGCCAAAGTAATATCGAATGAAATTTCATTGAGATGAAGTGAATATTTGAGGTGTGTGAAGTTATCCCAGGATCCCATCCCAGAAAAAATTAAATGTTCATCAGATAATACTAATTTTATCACATCGCAGGATTTTTAAAACCATCCCAGAAAATTGTGTAATTGATCGAAATTGGGAAATGAGAACTCAAGATCGAACAAGTTTTGTCTATAAACGAAAACTGAGAATCTATAATCAATGAGATTTACAATTCAGATCAAAGTTTCTAAGGAAACAAATTAAATATATCCAATAAAAGGATTTGTTGTTTTTCTTTCCCAGAAATCATGTGATTCCGAATCGATATCATGTCTACTTACTATGAGCAAAACTTCAAGACCAGGTTTGTGTTGAGATTTTCGCTTAAGGCCCATATATGGCCCAACTTGTTCATGCTATGTACCAAAGATTTACATTGATGGTTCCAAGAAACCAAAAGCGATTATTTTAAAAATTCTGCGATGGGAAAAAATTAGTATTACCTGATGAACATTTTATTTTTTTCTGGGATGGGATCCTGGGATAACTTTACACACCTAATATTTGCCCAAATGACAATCGTCTAGTTCTTTGCACTGGTAATGATGAGACCATCTATGAGCAAACCATTATAGCAAGATCGATGATCAAAACTAGAAACATACACTGAGATGAAGTAGCTATATATGCACGATTATGGCTCTGAAATCTCCATCGTGTTATTCTTTGCACTGGTAACTATTACGACTAGAACCTTTGAAAAATCGTTTTTGGGTAGAACAATACTTATTCACCTTGCGTGTAACTTATGTGGAAATATTGATCGTGTACTGTAAACGTTTGATCAACTTCAATTATTAGTTCGCATACTCACCAGCAGTGTCGCTTTACCCTCACATCAAAACTCAGTGATCTAAAGCGATGCAACGTCTTAATAATATTAATCTGTTTTATTTTGACCATATGATGTTGACATTTATGATCACAATAAGTATGTCTAATTTTTATTATGATCATATTTTTTTTTGTTTTTTTTTTTGAAAAAGGAAGAATGAATTAAGATCAATTTGAGTCAATCACAGTATTCACTTGTCATTCTCATTTTTTGTATTTCATTTAATACAGAATTTTGTGTTTGGATTTTTCTCATTTCAAATGCGTATTGTGAGTAGTTTACATATATGTAGTTTAGTTGGTTGCAGCGATATAGTTTGTCATTTGTTTTTAGTTGTAGATGTTTCACAATGCGTGACAGAAGTGGATTAGTGAAAGTAAACAAAAACAAAATTCAGTCAATCAACATGCAATTAAGATTATACAAAGCAGTAAATTAACTGATCGAAATCCGGTCGTCGTTATATGAGTTCATATGTGTGTGTGTGCTGACACGATATATATGCAGAGCAATCGCTTGACGTGGTAGACAAAACCTAGCCACCATCGAGGAAATTACAAAACCGTGAAATAAAAATTGTATATTCAATCAAATTTCGACTGACATCCAATCATAAGAATAAGATGAATGATTTCTTATTCATAAATTATCTTTTATTTCGAAGATCCTCGCACTACCAAAAAAAAAAACTAATCGACTTTGATCATATACATAGGCAAACACACACACACACACACATACAGTTGTTGTTGGACCGCGTCTGTCCATAAAGATTTCATATAGATTAAATTAAATTTATTACAAGACTTTTTGTAAGTTCATAAATTATCTTCATTTGTTTTCGTATTAAAGTGATTGAATTGATGATTGTGCCATGAATAATGATGAATATTGAATTATTTAGGTGTTATGCTCGCCGCACGAACTGTTCGAGTGATAAAAACAAAAAAAAAACAAAATTAATTTGTTTTTTTGACAGTGTGTCGAATTTTTTCATCTACTTGAAAATCTTAATTTTTGTTTTTGTATTTAGTTGATCTATTCAGTACCAAGTACGTACGAACAAAACCAAGAATCGATAATTAATCATCGACATTTTTGGAAGTACAATAACAACAAGTAGTAATGAGTTTAATGCGATTTGTATATGTGAGTTAAGGGTGACGTAAGACTTCTTACTCAATACACGATGAGACGCCTAAAACTGAAAGTACATATCAAATACTATGGCCGATCGTACTATATACATAGTGTTAAATCCGGTAGGATAGGTCAAGGTGTTCCGGTAGCATTCTGGAAGCTTTACAATTACATTTTTTTCTAAGTTCCCCATCATATGACCGAGAAGTGCATATATTCTTACTCATAAAAATTTTCACAATCTCGAATTTAGGTGGACGTCTAGTAAGCTGGGTCATGCTACTGTACTGAGACCTTTTTTAGCTGCGTTTTCATGATCTTTTCGAGCATTTGACTTAAATATCGGCATGAATCTGAGGTTTGTTGGTGTACATTTTGCTTTTCAAATAACCACTTAAAAAGTAGTTCGGAGGGATCAAATCTAGGTGGCCATTCAATGTCGCCTCTTTTTGATATCAGACATCTAGGTAATTTTCATTGCAGACACTGAAATATGTGATACGCAGTGTCATGACGCACCGGTTTGTTGAAACTAGTACTCGTCAACACATATTTCAAACATTAGTAGGCTAACATAAAGATCCAACAGCCACCGAAATCGATTTCCGTCAACTTTTTCTTTTTTAAAAAAATATGGCCTACTGATGGCATTGCCAAATGCGTTTGAACAAGGCTATTAAAGAATGTGAAACGGGCCTTTTTTTGTTGTAGTGTTGCCTGTCACTCAGGTCCTAATGGCAAATTGTGACCTACCACTATATTACAGTACGTTATGGCTATAGGTCCGATTTACGTAGAAACCATCTGTATATTGCATAGCTCCATGCCAGCTTATAGTTCTGACATGGAAGATTGTGAGTCCATTCTCACAACCGATCGTACCGTCCCAGACGATCGATGGTGAAAATCCCTTTTCGCATCCTGCCCCTATTGGGATTCGAACCCGGTACCTCCCGCTGCATGCCGCAGTGTTCTAACCACTGCGACACATGGACAGTTGTGAAACGGGTTTGGTCGGTCATCAAAATTTAGTACCAAAAATTAGGTTCAGTGTCAACCATTCTGACTGGCCGTATTTCAACCGCAACGTGGATAGTCTGTCGACAATATTCTTTGTGTTAATAACACTTTATACGGGTATAAAGGTAAATCATCTTTCAAAAAGCACCGCAAAACGGGTCCAGCCACAATACGATATATTTTGTTTCTGGCCAACGCAACCTCTGACCACTTCAACCAGTCCTTCGGCATATCTTGATCGTATCATCTATATCTTACTATCCCGTGATCAACAAAATTTGACACCACACGACGAATAGTTTTGCCACACGCTGTCTATTGGCCGATATGCAATGCTGAGTTAACACAACTGAACGACTATTTTTAATGTGCGTAGAGTCACTATTTCATTGAAGTTTCAAAAAAATGTGTAATGAAGTCAGTCGGTTGACAAATGTCAAATTTATTCAATATTTACATATACCGACGTAACATATGGCCGTTGAGCCATCGCATAGCCGAGGACTCTATATATAGGGTTGTTCAATTGACACGCAGCAAAATAAACGTAAGCTGAAATTGTTGAAAATATCCTCCATGACATGTATCTCATAAATGATGTGGTTTTTTAGATCTTGGGTGGTGGCTGGCCGATCAACTCTTAAAAATCCATAAAAAGCAATATAATAGAGTTAAGTCGCTGGAGTTTGCAAACCATTTATGTTTTAGGGATGCGAAATTATTCTCACGACTGTAATTTAAGTCCTCATGCGTGATTCACAACCAACTGGTCTTTGAAGTGACTTATTCAAATTAGCCGTGTGGACACTTTTAGACATCCAAAGCTTTGATGCACCCACCACAGAACCCATAGTATCAAATTTATGCACCAAACGACTGATGTCTCGTTGAACCAACAAAATGATATAAAATGACAGGAAATGGTTTTTACTGGGCTGTCTATTCAAAATAGTTTTCTTTTCTTTTTCCCCCTTGTCTATAACCCTAATATGGGGCATGCTGTACACATGCTGACTGAAACCCCTGTTTTATCCTTGATACATCTAAACGATCAGCCTGAATTCAATTTTTATGTTACAATAGCCCTGTCTTATGGCATCATAAGCATACTAACTCGCTCTTTTTGTCACTTCTATAGCCCAAAATGTTTCTGACGTATCCATCGTCTAAGTTCAAGGACTCCTCCTCTTAAATCTCAAATTTCTAAATTCTAAAAAAAATCTTAATTATTATAACCTCATTTTACCTAAACTTGTGACGTATTGTTTTTAGACTCGATGTGAATTTGAGGAGTTTCCCGTTGTCACACTACCCAACCCAAGACGTTGGAGTTTCTCGAAGATCGGATGTACCACTGTAATCAAAATAATTGGCTGTAATGTGTAGAAAACTAACAATGGTTGTTTCCGATGTGTAGAAAATGAGCTGGTGTTTTATCCCGGTGATCGATCGTTTAAAATTATGGAGGTGATAGCACTCTTTTGCGAACAGGTTGGGAATAGGTTATCGAGAACTTTAGCCATTGATTCTAGTAGCCAACTAGGAGATGCATCCCCGATAATTTTAAGTCTCATCATCTTATCCCGACAATATGTACAATCAACTTTTAACATATGTATGCAGATGATATCTGTGTGATTGATAAACTTCGAATATTCGAGAAAAAAATCATCCATTTGATATACGGCCCAAAAAGTGACGTTAATGGCACATACCGAGTTCTTTTCAGATCAGGAATTTAATATGAGCAATAGAGCAAAGAGGAGGAGTTCCAGGCTCAGATATATCATAATAACTTCAGACATCTTCAACATTTGCGGTACATGCTTAAGTCTAAATAGTAAGTTTTATCAATGCTTGTCTTGGGAATTATGTTAGGAGTTGACCAGTTGCAAATTATTTCATTATTTGCTTCAAATGGAGAGGTTAAGACAATTTGTAAAATTATGCACTGGCTCAATCGTTGTACGACTCCTCGTCAGGTGGAGTCCGAACTATACAATATTTAAGTGTTTTAGCGGACTTCCAAGCAGAATATTGTGTGTTTGTCATTTATTAGCTGGTTCAAATTGTGGGAGTCTTGTGGAACTCTTGTTTGGTGCCACTTCTTTCTTGCTCTAATTTTTTCACTCCCCAACTCTCTGATTTCCCTTCGAGAAATTATTTCATTTGACCTTCGTTTTGATTTCACGAGGGCTTTCCTGCATAATTTTTTCACTTCAGTGTCTAGTTGGTTCGGCGTTTTAAAACAAACATTTGGCTGTATTTTCTCTTCCAAGTTTACTTCTAAACTCTTTCAGTCTGTTCGTGGATAAGAGAAGTCTTCAATCTGTATAGAAAGTGTCGTTAACAATCGAGTGGTTATACTGGGTATACGTGGTAATTTTCAAAATAAAGGCTATACATCGAACCGAAGACCATGCCAATACTGTTATGTTTTAGAATGACATGAAGAAGAAGATCCAACGGGCGAAATCAAAATCATGATAATACAGCGAGTGTATTCGACACTAGATTGACTGTCATACGTACACTGAATGGAAAGATCTATAATCCATCCGAACTGTATATATACATAATCAGTTCTAAATCGCCGTATCGGACAAGTGTTTGTTTAATCAGTGAACAGATAAAACTGAAATAAAAACTTGTGTCTTAGCCCCACCAGTATATTATTATAAATTGTGTGCACAAATTTTTTTTTTTTAAATCTAATCTTTAATCTGTTTTGGGGCTCAAGGCACTCCCTCTTTGTTCGCGGTTCGCTTATTTACGTCCTTGTTTTTACGTCATTTCTGCCAATTCGAGGACGTACGGCTATAGGTCCGATTTTCCTAACCATCTGCAGTCTGCACATTGCAAAGCTCCATGCCAGCCTATAGTGCTGACATGGAAGATGGGACGGCCCATGAGTCCTGCACTCCAACAGGGGTCATAGTTATGTTCATTCACACAACAGATCGTAATCTCATGGGGAAAAATCCCTTTTGCATCCTGCCCCTATCGGGATTCGAACCCGGTACCTCCCGCTCCAACTGCCACAGCTTTAGCTACTGCGCCACCTGGACAAAATTAGTGACATGGTCCCCATCAGTGGTAAACGGTTAACCTTTCACCATTTATTGTATTTATAATTTTATATAAAGTTGTAAGTTTGAAACTCGGGTCGTTTTAAAATGAGCAGGTAGCTTCCAAATTATTTTCTTCTGTTTCGCTGGCTTGCCATGATTCGTAAGGCTCTTGTTCCCTTTTAGACCTAAGTATTACCTTTTAGAATTCGTATTTACTGGCGCATTTTACATCTGCTATAAATGTGAACCCCAATTTTCATTATTGGACAATACGCGGCCAAATAGATAACATTCAACATGTAGTCAAGAAATATAGTGGCGGTAGCTGAGAGTATATGGTTGTCCGGCTTTGTTTAATTGAAGCCGGCTAACCTTCCAAATGGTCACCATTTCAATTTTTGGCTTTTTAAAAGCTTAAACATTTACTGTTTTCGACCAAAATGTTGAGGCCCATTTCGGTTTAATGGATACGCTAACAAGCACAATTAACGCATTTGGGCAAACGAGCAATATTTATATCCAGAACAATAATACTATAGTCCACAAATTACACCAAATCGAGCAAAGGTTTTTATTGGTCCATATACATAATTGGTCCATATATTTTCAAGAATGAAGTCAGCTAAACATAACTGTGAATGTCACCCAGCATCGACCCATGATAACTATATTTACTGCTTGTAATTGAAGCCCGGTTCTCAACGACATTTGGTTTCAACAAACCGGCGCTAATTGCCAAGCACCTTCGAAACAATGGCTTTATTGTGAGAACGATTCGGTGAACAATCTACATGGATTAGCCGATTACAATTGAGGAACTGAAAGTTAACAGTACTCCCGTCGTTGCCTAAACACCATTGAAGAAGATCTACTGTTTTCGGCCAAAATGAAGCCCATTTCATACCACTCGAAATCATATAAAAACCACTTGGTTTTAACATGAGACACCTATTGTTTTGCGGCACATCATAAAGGGTTTTCCAATAAGAAGTTTCATTTTGAATAGCCTGCTATTAGGACGGCTGTCAATTTTGAGTCTGTCATCTATTGAAATTGGACAAGTAAAAACGACGCCATTACTTAAAATGTTGCGATACACGCTTCAACAACGCATTGGAATGGTGAAAAGTTTCACTTTTTGAAAATCACAGTTCAAAAAACTATAAAGCACTGTTTAGCCGTCGTGAAGCACCTTCTCAGCCAGCAATAGTGAAAGTGGTGTAAAAATTTGGGCTGTTGCAACATGTCAGTGATGTGAAACATCGAAACCATGTGCGTCGCTCAAGAAAAACTGAAAATACTGCTAGCCGGTAGTATTAAAGAAACCCTATAGGTTTGTCGAGCTTTGGAGTTGGACATTCCAGAAACACTTTTGATGAGGCCTACTTTCACCTCGGAGGCTACGTTAATAAGCATAATTGTCGCATTTGGGGCTCAGAAAACTCCTCTGGCTGGAAGTAATCTTTAAACGGTGTTTAAATCTGGTTCGTATTTTGCGGGGGTGGGCGGAATTCGATTGATATTTATTCTGAAAGCGGGTAAATCCTCACATGGCTACCCAAAGGACTTAAGATCCATAAATATATCATCCTTTCTACTAGAAACCTTAGAGAGGCTGATGGATGTCTATATATACGTTCGAAAATAAAGCCTATAGTGACTTGGCCTAGTCTTAGCATGCAGCATGGGAAATCTGTGGACACAGCTCTGCACGATCTGGTAAGTTAATTATGAATCAATATTCTCGCAAGAGTTTTGTATGGTGGCGTTTCTTTTATTGAGAACGCCTTAAAAAATGTAAGGACAGAGACAATACTTCAGAGAGTGTCGTTCCTAGGAATGGATTACCCTGTAAGCTGGTTAATCAATCACATGCTTAGTTGCAAGATGGAACCCCGCAAGGACGTGTAATGTCTCTTCTTCTATGGAACAAAGCAATCAATAGGTTGCTGTTATAGAGCTGGAGAGAGAGAGAGGATCGGAGTGATTGCTTATGCAGATGTTGTAGCGATAGCTTTCTCTGGTAAATATTTAAGCACGGTGACGGAGGCAATCCAAAATACCCTCCTAATCATAACGAGGTGGGCCATCAGATGTGGACTGACAATTAGCTCGTCCAAAACGAACTGGTACTATTTACTAGGAAATATTAAATCTCGGTAGTAGATCCACCTCTCCTAAATGGCAAGAGACTTGCTTTTACTGGGAAAGCAAGATTTCTAGGCGTAATCTTGGACAATAAGCTAAGTTGGAAGCACAATATTTTGGAAAGAATAAACAAGGCTAATATAGCCATGTACTCATGCAGGAATGACATCGCAATGAGATGGGGCCTGAAGCCGGAGCTGGTTCATTGGCTATGGCTATTCACTTCCGTAGTAAGACCTGTACTTACGTATGGGGTGAGCGTGTGGTAGCCGGCTCTTGATAAAGTAATGTACAGAAAGGGGATCGATAAGGTGCAAAGAACGACCTGCATGCTTATTAGCTGGACGCTGAGGTCAACACCTACAAGTGCCTTGATGATGGCGGCGATTATAGTCATTCGGCTATCAACCATATCTCAGTGGAAATGTTTTCAGGCAGGACACTCGACAATAATTAGATCGCTAAGGAAAGAACTGATGAATCTATAGACTACATTACACAGACTTTGTACTTTGGGAAAAGATTCTGAGCTACCTGTCCCTCAAGAAAGTTTTGGGAAAGCTGGTCGGTTGTGGAAACGGAAGCACTAGAGTTCTTCACAGATGGCTCCAAGCTACACGGTAAAGTAGGAGCTGGAGTCTTCTGTGATAAATTGGAAGTAAACACATTAGTTTGTCTCCTTGATTACTGCTGTGTGTACCAGGCAGAGGTGATCGCGGTTGAGGAGATCCTGAATTGGTTGAGACATAATGTGATATCCTCCACTGATATCGTAATCTATGTGGACAGTCAGGTGGCAATCAAGTCACTGGATTCTGTTTCTCTGACGTCTAGAGTGAAATGAGTTGCCACTTGTCTCTGAATGAGATGAGTGAGCATTTCAACATTCAGATAGTCTGGATTTCTGGCCACTCGGACGTCATGGAGAACTATGCAGAGCGGACGAACTAGCAAGGTGTGGTACAACTCTCCAACTGCTCTCGGAACGGGCAAAGTTGGGGAGACCTATTAACGTACTCGAGGCTGTGCAAAAAAAGAGGCAATAGCCTCAGTGAATGAAAAGTGGACGAACACCCTCTCATGTAGTGTAGCAAGACAAGTCTACTCAAAGCTGGACTTGAAACGCTTAAAAATACTGATCGTGGGGGGTACTCACGGGACACTGCCTACTTGGAGAACATGTGGACGGTAGTCCACCTATCTTGGCACACAAAAGACATTCATACTTGGGTATAGGTTCTTAATGGACTGCCTCTCTGATTTCGAAAACTCTAAGGTGCCAGATTTATCACGCTACATAAGAAGCTCAAAAAGGTTCTCATAAAGGTAATAGTGAAGTAAGATCCTGTGGTATCACAACGGAAAGTTGCCGATCGAAGTGTGCTATAGCAACCTTCCAAATCGTCACCGTTTCCTTTTTTGAGACCTATGAGACTTATCTCGGCTTAATGGCTACGTTAATAACCCAAGCCGAAGATGTTCAAGTGGTCCAGACAAAACAGCGGTTTGATGTGGTTTAGCCCATAAACCATGGATCCATATTTTTTCAAAAATGAACGTAACTGTTGCACACGCATCGACCCGTGATATCTATTTGCTGACTGAAATTGAAGCGACATTTGTCTGACACCATGGTTTTATTGGGAGAACGATTTCGTGAACAATTAATATGACGCTTTGCACCAGTCACCAACCCTAAGACATTTCCTTTGGGCCTACGTTAAGTACAAAGTCTACAATTGTAATGGATATTACGACTGAAGAATTAAAAGTCAACATTACTCCCGTCATTGGCCAAATACCACTCGAGCGCGTCATCGAAAATTGGAAATTCAGAATGGACTGTTAGTCTGGTCTAATCGACTAGACTGATATCGTATAAAGTGTTAAATAAATGCTTATAATACAAATAGAAATCAGTTTATTTTCGCCCCACTTGGAGCTTCCAATATACATTTCAGAAATTTGTTCGGATGTAATAGCCTGCACTTCTATCTGCGACCCAATGCCTAATGCTGTCTGAGAAGCATCACTCTCACTTTATTTGTTTGGTTCATTTTCTTCCCACGAGTAGCACCAGAAATACTGTCACCTATGAAAGTTCTCTGCATTATCATAGGAAAGGTATGTTGTAAAACCCGAAATCCTCTTAACCACGCAGACATCGGCGTATGCAGTACCACTTAGCAGTTCGTTATATTTACTAAACCTACGTAAAACATAAAGCATCGGCTTTTGTTTTTATTAACCTACAGTTTTGAACTCTTTAAACGAGTTCGTTAACAAAACTAACAACGAACATAAATTCGATCATGATCGAACAATCCAAATATTTGGTAATGGGATATTCCTACTGGTCTTAACATGTGGCTTCAAATTCCAATAGGTTTTGATGCATACAAAACAGTATACTTGGGTTTGTGTCTTCGCTCACAATAATTCCGATTAGACTCGATGGTAATGCAGCTTGAATAGAATCCACAATTCATAAACCAAAAATCCGATAAGACTACTTGAAGAATTGTTGACCGAGTTGTGTTGTATACATTGTTGTTGCTGTTAAAAATCTCAAGTTCATTTCATCGGTTACATACATACGTACAATACAAAATATTTTATTTGGAAATTCATTCGGAAATGCGGGTTTCAATAAAACAAAAAAAAAATTTTTTTTTATATAATCTTCAAGTAACACGAACATTAGGAAATAAAAATAAAAATTAGGGTTTTCTTAATGACTTCTAATGACACGGTTTGTTATATCGAAAACAAAGTTTTTTTTTGTATATTTCTGAAAAGAGGTCTCCCTATCGAAAACCGAATGGGATCAAAATACGGATTTTCGAAAAACAAAAAAAAAATTAATTGAACCTTTTCGTCTTGCGGACGCGGTGTTCTGCTTTATTCGGGCGCACACATTTCATGCATAAGAGTATGTATGTATACCGCACATATATATAAGACAAGGCGAGAGGTAGGTGACGTTTTATGATTTTGATGATCAACATGTTCGTTTTGTATGTCGATGTCGACGATGATGATGATGATGATGATGATGATGTGGATAATTATTATTGCGTTTTGACCGACCAAATTTTTATTTTGTCTACCTTAAAGTCGCCGAATTTTTTCATCTTGTCTTACAGTGGTTTTTAGTTTTTTTTTTCGTTTCATCGTCGAGTTTCGAATTTTATTCAATTACAATAATTACATTTTCCGTTTTATAATTTATCATAAGGTTGTTTCTTAAAGTTTTTGTCTTAAAACTATGTTCATGTAGGTATTACATATATAGACAATTTTTTGTTGTTGCTTCTTCTATAACATCTCAAAACATGAGAAATGGAAAGTTACGTGTATATAAGAAACATAAAAATTATCTTATGATTGATGGATGAAATTATTATTTGTATAAAAATGTTTTTTTTTTGGGTCTTTAAGATGTTCGGTTTCATTCATGATTGTATAGTGTTTTGTTTTACGTTCATGCGATGAGTTAAGATCATGTGCGGTTTAAGTAGTAGGTATGTACGTACAACAAGGATACAACAACCTTCGGAATTATATACACAAATGACCATATGTGATGCTTCTTTTATTTTAAAGGAGCTTTCAATTTGATTGACTTATTTATAATTGGAGTACACGTAAGATATATCAAAAGACGTCATCTTGGGAATCAGATGATTTGTTGGTATTCTTGTATAATCGAGCGTTGTTTTAATATAGTAAACCAAGGTAAATCAGTTACTGTGTCGTTATACTGCAGACCTTAGGAAGAGGGTACATGTGTCATTTCCTCATCACCTAGTGGTCTTAAATACGATTCTCACAATTTGATCATAATCTGCAAGATTAAAGCACTGTGACATAAAAAGCCTACATAATCGTAAAATTACTGAAATCACATTGACAAGCAGGAATACTCCGAAATGCTCCGAAAGATATCGCCACATTGATTGGTTGGCCAAGGAGCACCATTTTGATGAACATAAAAGTTCACATGCAACCTGTTCTTGATAAATGAACAGTTAAATATTTATATTTTCGAGATTGAGTATAACATTAGGTCCTAGCCCGATCAATTTAGGAAGTTTCAAAATCAGCTAATACGACATTCGAGTTACTAGAACTGTACCTTAATCAATGTTCTGTAAGGTCTCAACTGAGACGTCCTTGAAGTTTTGTCTCTGGAACGATCAAGTTGAATCAATAAATAAAATCATCATCTCTTTGCTGTTAATTATATCTATTGACGATGTAGTGGACCGTTTGATATATTCTGAAAGCCTCATGTACGCTGATGACATAAAAATTTTCCAAAATAGTCTTTGCAGGTATTTCCTAGTATATACGATCTCAACTAGAGTACGGGGCTATTATTTAGGATCCAATTTATACTAATCATTCGGGTCGTATTGCGAGTTGTTAAGTCAAATTTTTTTCCTTGTACTCTGCAGACTTCACAGATCCATAGATTTTTTTTGTTCACCATATAAAGGAAGATGCAAGTTATTGAGTAGTCAACGCCTGTTTCTGCGTTGGTTATACTTTTGATGATTTCATCCAACATTAAATTCCATTTCAAATTATAAACTATATGGGAATGGCGAGCTAGTATATCATGACCGGTTCGTCTGGTTTTTGATAAGTATTTGTCGAGAATAACTTTAAACCATATATAGATCGGCCGAACCGAATAAGATCATAACAATTGAATTGAAGAAACTTGAAAGCCAAAATTAAGAAAAGTGAAAATGCCATTTGGGAAAAACCGAGGGTTAAAACTAGAGCTTATTTGCTATATCATTCTGCTTATTCATTGAAAAAGTAATTAAATTCGATGCCCATAAGTGAGTCATTATTATATCGGATGATATCCTCGACAATGATCGGTTCGCTTTTTGACAGGAACTGTGGAGGCAGCTTGTTCCAAGGCTCAGTATGGTTCATCGGCTACTACTCGAAACTCCAAGTGTTCGAAATTTCTACACTGAAAAAAATAATTGTTCAAACTGACCAAAATTACATTCACATTGAAAAACTCCGGGAAGGGAACATTCATTTTGAACTTCCCCCTCTATAAATCATCCTTCCCAGTTATTATAATGAGTTCCTAATTTTGTTTTTAGGGCCCAGTTAGGGAGTAGGGATTTTACGTTTATTTCTAAGATCTGTCTTCCTCTATATTGATTGAATTTTCATTTTAATTGTAGGTTTCTTACAGGAGTTGTAATATAATACGTTGTTGCTCTTTTGTTTAATGTTGTGATTCTGATTTGTCCGGTTTGGATGTGTTGAATGACGTCATATTAAATAGCTGTGCGATCGAATAGATCAAATCCATCTCTTCAGGCTTATGTTACCTTATTTGACGTGCAATTATTATATATAAACTTTCAGTCGAGTATCGTTTAGTGCTAGCGAATTACAAGAATGTACGCAAAATATCGGCCATTTTCGCAAATCACTATTTTCTTATCGATCTAGAATGATAGCAAACTGATCAGTTACACCATTTAAAAAAACTGATAAATTTATCATATAGAATACATTTTTATCATAGTGATAAAATATTGTTAAGAATAATGTTCATTAAGAATAATAAAAAAATTATATTTTTGTAAAAATATATAAATGAAGGTATAACTGTAATATTCTAATTCGATATAAAAATATATTATCAGAATGAAATAATTTTTTCAAACTAACAATAAAAATGCTGACAAATATTTATCAATATTTTTGTCGCTAAAATTTGTTGTATTGAGTGGTACATTTGGTTCAGTGTACAAAAACGAGATTTAAAAAGGTTGGTTCTTTGAGGGAATAAGGATGGGTGTAGAGAGTTAATTCTGAGAAAGCTGTGACGACGTGAAAGAGGAAGATACGTGTGATGTCCATCGATTTACGATCGTTTCTTTGGATGTCTTCGTGTTGTCATGAGATATTGATGAGCACCATCTAGAAACATGAAGAAACCAACTCTCTGAAAAATTAGTTTAGGTTAGAAACCTAACATCAATTGAACTGCAAATGAGTGACGGAATTTGTCATGGACATCTCTGTACGAGACCTTTGTACTATTATTTGCTTTTTTTGAAAAGGTTAATACTTCACGACGGTACTATTGCTTATTTTAGACAGAGACTCCCTAGAACCTCGTAGCAATATTAACAATATTATAATTCAATTGAAGCCTTAACTCAGTTTACAATCGCAACGATAAATAAATCTTTTATTTTTTTAGAAAGGCAGCTGAATTTCTAAATTTCTTGTCGTAACAATTATCGTGAATGGTGGGGTCTCGATATTTTGAGAGCACATAACAGGAACTTACATATAAAGATTAAAAAAAAAATTGTGAACAACCTAAGACAGAGAATCAAACCTGGAGGAATTCGATAATTCAACCCTTAAGTTGCTTAACCGCTTATTGTTTAGTTTTACTAGCAGTATTATGAGTATATACTATAAGGATGAACCAAATCGACCGAATATCTAATTCTATCAGATATACCATAGTGCTGAAATGTCTTAACATCACTTTGTGTCAAACTTCGTATTCAGCTCTGAAGAGCTCCTTAAATACGCTTTTTAGTGTAATTGTGAGACCTGGGACGGCAGATGCAGTTGTTGGAGCAGAGATCATGTATTCCTTTCCAGCAAAGTTGGTTTAAACCTAAATTTTCTGCAATGGCTTATAAAGGTCTAAGGTAATTTCATATATATAGTGTGGTCACAGTATTTATCGCAGAGCCATCATTTTTATAATACGTTTAGATTATTCTTACCTGTAAATTGAGCATCGTCTAATGACAAAATTTCTGGAAGCCTTAAGAAAAAACTTATAATTTTTTTTTGCTTAAACCAAAGTTATTAGTCATTGAGTTAGGAGCCTGAACCTTCAAGGCCAATAATGTTTGTTCGATTTTTTTATTTTATTTTAAATTACACCCCACTTATACTTTAATTTTACTAAAAACTACCTACTTCTATATTTCTTTACCTTTCCAATCTGTTTTGGGGCTCAATGATCTTCTAACTCTTTCGCGGTTCGGTTATTTACGTCCTACTTTACGCCATTTTATAGCCAATTTACATAGATTTACATAGAAACATCTGCACATTGCAAATTTGCAAAAATCCATGCTAGTCTATATAGTGCTGACATGGAAGATGGGTTGGCCCATTAATTCTACACTCCATAGTAGGTTTTTGATGTGTTCATTCACACCACCGATCGTAATCAGATGATGAGAAATCCCTTTTGCATATCGGATTTCCCGCTCCAACTGCCACAGCTTTAACCATTGCGCCATTTTGTCAGCAACTATCTTCTTTCTTTGGTTAGCATTTGGTGCTTAAAGGCTTGTGGCGTTCCTTGACGTACTCGTCAGATATAGACAAATTTCTCTAAAATAATGTAATCTTTTCCTTAAGTTACATCTGAAGTGATTTTATACTATTGAGCTCTGGTTTTGGGCACTAGTCGTTAAACGTTATCTTATCAGGTTATCTATATCTAAAACAGTTGTGGTCATCGGTAGATAGACCTAACGATTTTCAAATACTTTCGATATGTATATGAAATAAGTGACGTCATTAGCAGACCTTTCAAAGCAGTTGGACGCAAGGCTGAAACAAATTACATAAAACTTTATATAGGGAACCCATGAAGTCTTCGCACCTATACAATGATTTAAATGCTACGAGTTGACTTTAATGTCGGTTTGAGTGCCTCGTCACTCGTCAGTCGAATACTTAATTTTCTTGAAAAGCTGGATTTATTGAACGGGATCTAATTGAGATGAACTTATGTGTTTAATGGTATTAGACTATATGTTCACGATTTATTGAAAAAAATTGGAATTAGGATATCGAACCGACCATATTAGAGTCTTTAAGGATCGTGACTTTAAGGTAATCCAAAATTATTCAACATCCTAGAACATAGCAACTGCCATCCAATAGGTGGCCGTAGAAGTATTTATCCGCGGTTGCTGGATCGTAATCGTTTATGGGCTAAACCCATTTATCCAATTCATCCTCGCAGAAAATACTGTAACTATTAATCGCACAAACAATCGAATAGAGTAATGGAGTAAGTCAACAATGAACGTTTTCATGGTGCACGACCCATATCTCGACAATGAACAAATAGTTAAAATATAGTTAAAAGCCTTATTCTAGTTGTCACTTTAAACGTGAAGTTAGTGACTTATCACCTGGATTTTGGAAAACATTACTAGACATTGAGAGACCTTCACAATTTTTTCATCAATCGCAACGTTGATTGGACTTTGCAAGTATTGAATAGTCTCTGGATGGGATAGTTAGCGTAACACTTATCCTTAATGGCTTTTCACAAAAACAAGTGCAACGGAGCCAAATCGCAGCTGCATGGTGGCCAATTGACATTTCCATTACGGCTGATTATTCGGTTCCCGGAGACAGTGTATAAAACACCGAGTATTTTGTTTGCTGTGTGACCAGTGCGCTGTCCTTTTTAAACCAAATATCGTGTGAGTCCTTTTTGTATTCTAGGTGGTAAAAACTCGATTATTATGGAGCGGAAACGTTCTCATTGACTGTAAGAGCGGGTCCTTACTCATTTAAAAAACGAACAACGAACATACCAAGCAGTCTCTAGTTGTCGACGCATCCGGCTACTCCATGGTTACAAGGTAGTAATAATCCTAGATAAAAAGATTATGGAAAAGATGACTTTTCGATAAAATGCTCATTTTCTGTGAAGCGTTCGACAGTCCAATTATAGTGAACCGAAAAAGTTACAGATTTTGCTTTGTACACCTTCAAACCGAGATCTTTATGCTAAATTCTCATCAAGGAAGTGCATAAAATGTTCAAATCTCGAACACGATTGCGAGTTGATGTTGATGGACTCAGACACTCAAATTAACCCTCCAAGGGTGTGTCATTTATTATTATTATTAAAATTGGCTGGAACCCTTAAGGTTCCGCACTCAATACCACAAACAGCACATGGTGCAAATTTTGTACTTTCTCAAAGCACTTCGCAAACTGGAGCAGTTTGAACCAGGGCAGAGAAAATAGTAAATTTACAGGAATATAAGGAAAGAAACCAATATTCTCAAACTGTTTGGTTTCAATGACAGAACTTAGTTAGTCAGGTTTGGGTTTAGCCCGTTTACAAGGTATTTCGCTATATGGCATAACCACGTCCACTTTAGTTTCGATAGGGCAACGGAAGAAGTGTGTTGCTTTTATTTAATATGTATTTGAGACATTTTTAATCTCATGTTGGAATACATTGTTCCTAAAAGTGAAACACCTCAAGACAAATTCTTATTCCGACAATTCAATCAACTTTTTGCATATGCAGATGATATCTGGGGGATTGGATTAAATGGAAACGCAGTAAAAGACATACTTGATCCACTGGAACACTGTTTATGTATGGATGTGAGAGTTGGACCTTGACGTATCATGCGTGTGATATAAATGCCCCAAAATGCGACGTTGATGTCACAAACCGAGTTCGCTCCAATCACGAGATCAGGAAATTAATGCAAATTTCTGATATCATGCATGAAATCAAAAGACATCGAGTACGGCTCGATCACGTTCTGCGCGCTGATCCTAACCAAATTATGATGCAGCGATCTTTGAAGGGAAGGCCGCATTTTGGTTGGCGAAGAGGTTGCGGTCGTTGACGATGGCTCCACGGCGAAGAGAACGATCTGGCATCTTCTGGTTGCTTGCAACAGTATGAAGAGCTGGCTCGTGATCGATTGACCGTTGGTATCAGATTGTTGACACGGTACGGGCCAGTAATGGCCTTTAAAACCCGTCAAAAAAAACTAGAGACATTTACAGAAAGCTCGTCTCTACTTAAAAATCGATACATATAAACCGCGTAGAGATGGTTTCAAGGTGACCTGCTTTTAGGAATTTGCGGTTGCACCAAAGAGTAGAGAACCGACTGCTACCTGTTGGTTGTGTGCAACAGTGTATAAAGCTCACTGTTGAGCCATTGTGGCGCTGCAAAAGAGGTAAGTATAGTGGTTTACCGAGATGCGGGATGCTCGGTTCAGTATATAAAAGTTTACTTTTCCGAAGTATATTGCGATAAGCGCAGCTACTTGGTAAATCTCGTCTGTTATATAGTATCGCATGAACACAATATGAATTAAAACCCCAATTTCCACCCCAAATTATATACGAAACCTCTTATCTAGGAGTATTTATGTACGTACATAAATCGTGTACATGTACGACTTCATTCCCGCGCCGATTCGTTAATTTTTCCCGTTTACATAGTACATATAGTGGGTAGAATTTGAAGCCATGCGCATTTCCATGCAACAATACGACAGACGTCCTATTATGTGTATGTACATTGTACATAGGATAACTACTGCTGTACACGAGAATTAAGGGTAGACTTTGTTGGGAAAAAGGAAAATGAAATTGTTTTCTGCGCTGTTAACTGGCTGACTGTGTCTAGCTGGAGCGTGGTGTAAATGAAAATATAAATTTAAAATTTTATTTTATGAATGAATCGAAATAATTAGTCTTAATTATCCATTGATTGTAGTTGTTATGTTTTATTGATAATAAATGTTTATAAATATATTTAGAGGTTAATTAATAGTTTATATAATTTGTTTGTTATAACACTATTATTATATTACTATATATATTGTGTTTATTGATGATGAATGATCAATTTTTAGTCTGCAGTATTTTATGTCGATGTATATATTGTATGTACATATAAAATTCAGACAGACAATCACAATTATCTTCCGTTGTGTCATTTTAGCAGTTTCATACATTTTCAATTGACATAACGTTTTGTTGTATATAGTCTACAAATAGTTAATGTTGTCTAGTGACAACCTTGGACACATTTAGAATTTCAGTTTCGGTGAAGGTGTAATTTGATTTTAATTGGATTTATCGATTTAAGATATACATACGATTAGTTATGTGCTGGTGACACAGTTATCTGGTAAATTAAAGGTTTTGGTGCAGAAACGCTTTAATGAGGAGGTGGGAAAATCCGTCGGTATATAACTTGATATTATAGAAACTATTTCTTTGATGTCGATTTTTAGGGCAAAATCTTTTGTTTGAAACTTTCCACAGCACAATTCTACTTTGATCTTAATTGTAAACAATACAAAATATCAAGAGTGCAACTAGACGATATAACGTTTCTAGTTTGAAAAGAGGAGTTAAATTTTATAACAAACATGGGGATGGGAGGCGATGTTCAATTTTGTTGAATTGTCACCGGCAGCATGGAAGCCGACAGCGACCCCTTCGCCTACCGAAAGGTGGCTTTACCTTCAAAGATCAAATATTTGGTTTTGGACTCATTGATTTTGAGGCCAACGGAAGCTGAACACTGTTCCAGTGGATCAAGTATCTCTTTCAACACGTTGCCATTCAATCAAATTGTTTTTAACAAAATTGTGGCATTTGGGGCTCAGAAAATTCACACGTAGAGAAGTCGATGCATCTACAACAAGCGGTTGTTTGGTATGGTTGTAGAACCGGCGGCATCAATGGTCTTTATTTTTGAAAATAAGTAAGGAGCTGCCTTTACATTCAATGGACAGTATTACTGATCTATGATAAACGATTTTTGTTACCCAGCATATCACAGTAAAAAATAAATTGAATTTTCAATAGAAATTTTGGTAACTTTGTAGCGTAAATTTAAAAATTGTCTATAATAAAGCAAGATAATGGAATTTTTACACACATTCTTATGTAAAATCTATTATTCTTGTATTATTCAACAGGACTTTAAAATTGGAAGAAAATTATAGTAAAATTACAAACCGTTTCTATTATTATTCCTTTTTTTTTTAATTTGAGAGAAAATGAATGTAACCAAGAACTATTTCATGTAAAATTTTGAGAATTCCGTAAGTTTACAAACCAAAACCACAAAAATTTGATTTTATTCGTCGCGATATACTTTGCTAATCTATTACAACGTTGTTACATATAAAGTATTATTATCAATACCATCGCACGATTTGTCGGATGTCTCAAGGGCCTTGAATAATAATCGTGGTCGGAGAGAAATGTCTGAAGGTTTTGTATAGGCTTGGCTGGGCAGTGTGGAAGCTCTTTGCCTACCATATTCACATTAGTACTTTCATGCAAAATCTTTTCTTAGGGTTAGATTTATAAAAATTACGCAATAGTTAAGGTAAAATTGTACGTTTTGTTATGTACAAAATTTAGAAGTTTATAATATTACAGGGGTTTAATGCTAAATTACATTCATTTAACCATAAATCTGCAAAATTCCTGCAAAATTATAAGTTTTATTAATTAAATATTACATGATTTTGCTAGCAAATTTATGACTTATAGAATTTAATTTTAATAATTATTTTTTATTTGTATGTGAATGTAATTTTACGTGATAAAGCTTGGCAATTTTGCCCACAAGTAAATTCACGTAATATTCAACCGAAATTTTTTACTGTGTACAAAAAACAGATATGATATTCAACAGGACAGCGCAACTAGCCACACGCTGCTGTAATTTCACTTAGTTGGACTTTGTGGGGAACCATGGATAACTAACCACTTAGAAACTATCGTAAACTCAAATGAGGTGGAAACCCATATACAATCGAAAATGTTCTAAAAAATCGGGTGGTCAGAATCAAATACTGACATGTACACTCTTTGTAATAAAATAATACACTATGCAAAATATTCATTCCTCTTTCAATTTAGAGTTAAATTTAATTGCACACATTAGATGGGCCACTCTTTACAAATATTGTTAAGCACGAAATTCTGATAACGTGAAAAATGGTCGATTTCAATTTTGTGTTTTACGCTCTCTTTTTTAACGTAATGTACTTTAAATTCCAGTTAGTGTTATTACTGACAAGGTTAGTGTTATTACTCGTGATTAAAAAGTTTTTCACCATCTCATTACGTGGTTTAAATGAACGCATCTATGATCCCTGTTAAAGTGCAGAATTCGAACAATTGATAATAGTACAAAGGGTCTATTATGAAATTTTCGATTTCGATTGTTTTCGATATCGAAAAAATTCGCCCTATTATGAAACTTAAAGGAAAAAATGTCAGCAAATTTTGCCGAACGCACCGAAAAAATTCGACTGCTATTCAGTTGGCGAATTTTATATAAATGATGTTTCAACAGGTGGGCTTCAACTTTTTTCCGATAGGGTCGGCGAAAGACGCCATATTTTTTATTGTTCTTTTGTCATTTGGAAACTTCATTAGTATACATTTCATCATGGAACGCTACATACGTGAACAGCGATTGCAAATCGTGCAAATTTTTTACCAAAATAATCGTTCTGTTGCTGCTACTTTAAGAGTATTACGGCCATTTTACGGTACATTTAACAAGCCAGGCTGTTCGACAATCGACCGTATAGTGGCAACATTTGAGTCTACGTTTTCGCTACATAATGTTCCGGTGTCCTCGAGAGCAAGAAGTGTTGAAAACATCGCAGCCGCCAGGGTTTCAGTTCAAGATGACGCGAATGTGTCGCTCACACAACGTTCACAACAATTGGGCCTTTCTGTGACGTCATTGTGGCGATTTTTACGTAAAGTTCTTGGCCTACATCTGTATAAGATCAAGCTGACACAACAACTAAAGCCGTTTGACCATTTGATTGGGCTCAAGAGCAAATCGAAAATGATGCAGATTTTCACCGAAAAATCATCTTCAGCGATGAGGCTCACTTTTGGCTAAATGGATTTGTCAACAAGCAAAATAAGCGTTACTGGGCAGGCACCGTTGCATCCCGAAAAAGTCATTGTATGGTGCGGATTACATGCCGGTGGTGTCATTGGGCCATATTTTTTCATCGACGATAACGATCGCCACGTTACTGTCATTGGAAATCGATACCGCGATATGATAAACGATTTTTTTGGCCACAATTGAATGGAATGGACTTGGACGACATGTGGTTTCAACAGGACGGGCCACATGCCACACAGCACACGATACAATCGCGTTATTGAAGACTAAGTTCGATGAGCGTGTTATTTCGCGAAATGGGCCCGTCCATTGTCCGCCGTGCTCGTGTGATTGGACACCTCTAGATTATTTTCTTTGGGGTTATGTGAAGTCATTGGTTTATGCTAATAAGCCAGCGACGTTGCAAGAGCTCAGAGCCAATATTGAACGTGAAATTGCTGGAATTTTGGCCGATTTATGCGAAAGAGTGGTCGAAAATTGGGTTCAAAGATTGGACTTCGTAAAACGTGCACGCGGTGGTCATGCAAAAGAAATCGAGTTTCATACTTAAATGTATATGTTCAAATTCATTAATAAAAAAATGTTAGTTCAAAAGTCGAACAGTTTGTGTTTTATTCAAAAAAAAAGTTGAAGTGCTCTTATTGAAAAACCCGATACAACTGATATATAATAATGATAATGACAATATAGTTATTAAATATATTGAATATAATTTAAATAAATTACTACAATATTGGCATAAAAATTTCGATTTAAGTTTAATTCTTAATTATGTATGTTTAAATTGATGAGTGTATGCTATCGCGACTTATCGAATTTTTTCAATTATCGAAAAAATTCGCAAACCAACTTTCATATTACGACAAATCCGCATTGAAACGAATTTGTTCGATATCGAGACAAATCGAAAACGAAAAATTTCATATTAGGCCCCCGGTACTGTATAGTGCTGTATGGCGAACATATATAAGCGAATCCCTTAACCATCAGGATAATTTATTTAAACTTATTATATGGTTAAACTTGTAAGTGTATGGTTACTAGTTTAAGAATTCGGGTTTAAATGTCAATTATGTCAAAAAATTTAATACTACAATTACTAAGCTTCGGTGATACAAGCAAGATTTGTCTTCTTTCACTCATTTTGGCAACGATACGATCACAAAATAATATTGCACTGGCCATTGCATCATCTGGAATTGGGGCAGCTCTTTTTGATGGTGGCCGAACGGAGCATTCAGCCTTGAAACTGCCGTTGAATTTACAAAACACTGAGGCACCAACATGCAACATCAGCAAAAACTCTGGAATGGCCAAAGTACTATATACGTGTCAAATTATCATATGGGCTGAATGTACAATGTTTCATAAGAAAGCATTAGAAGCGTTTGATTGTACACTGCGACACTCAAATTACTGTCTGGTGATTTTCGATAAACACTGTCGGTTATACCACGTTCAACACCCGCTGATGAACTTAATGCATGTCTCAAATCATCAGTTTTATGGCGTCATTTACATAAATTGACTTTCTGAAAACCTACAACGGGATGCATCGGTTGGAAATTTTGCAAAATCTAAGCAATGTATCACCTTGTCATCAAATTTCTGGAAGATCAAAAAAAGCATAGATGAATTCGTGCAAAAAGTTTCCCGAAACATTGCACA